>CM067173.1:24515309-24636851 GCA_034093135.1 Erigeron breviscapus | reverse complement strand
AAAAGAGATGACAAGTGATGAGGCCCGGCGCCAAGAGGAAGAGGCCCGGCGAAGGACCGAGTTAGCTGAGCTTATCTCTCAACAAATCAATGCCGTCATGCCAAACATTGCCACCCAAATTGCGGAGAATGTGACCGCTACACTTAACACGGCTAGGAGACAAGATGGAGGAGACAATGCTAATGAAAGGAATGCTTACAAGACTTTCACGTCTTGCAATCCCAAGGAGTTTTATGGGACGGAAGGTCCTGTTGGATTGCTCACATGGTTCCAAAGCATGGAAGCCACTTTGAACATCATCGATTGCGCACCGGCCGACCGTGTCAAGTTTGCGGCTAGCAAGCTCCAAGGAAGGGCACTCACTTGGTGGAACCTCCAAGTCACTACGAGAGGTCCCGCCGTAATGAATGCTTTGACTTGGGAGAAACTCAAGGAGGAAATGAAGCGGGAATACTGTCCCCGCCCAGCGGTGCAAAAGTTGGAGATTGAGTTTTGGGCCATACTATGAAAGGAATGGAGCTGGAGGCATATGCCATTCGCTTCCACGAGTTGTGTGTGCTAGTACCTGAGATGGTGAACACCGAGGCTAAGAAGGTTGAAAGGTTTATCTATGGATTAGTACCTGAGATCAGACTGATGGTCACGGCCGCGAACCCCACCACACTTGAAGAAGCCATAAGCTTGGCAACCAAGTTAGTAAATGACTTAGTTAGGAGTGGAAGATACTCGTGTGGTGAATCAAGCTCAAGGCAAGGAGGAGGAAATCGATTTGGTGATAGGAAAGGTAATGGGCCAGATAAAAGACAAAAAGTAGTGCGAAACTATGGAATTGCCGATGCTAACCCCAACCCAAACGGTGGTTTGCCGCCAAGATGTAACCGTTGTGGCAACCACCATCGAGGAGAATGTAAGCAATGCACGACTTGCAACCGATTTGGACACCTTGCTGCCTATTGCCGAAGTGGAGCAAGAGTTGGAGGAAATCATGGAGCATGTCGTGAATGTGGAGCTTTGGATCATTGGAGGAATGCTTGCCCTAGGTTGGGAAGAGCTCAAGGAGGTCGTGGGAACATGAACAATAATCGTGGGAATTTTTGAAATGTTGGCAACCGTGGGAATCAAGCAAACCAAGGAAATAATTGGAATCGAGTGAACCAAGGAAATGGTGGGAATAGAGCAAATGGAGGGAATCAAGGTAACAACGTGAACCGAGGAAATCAAGGAGGTCCAGCAAGAGGACGGGTGTATGCGATGGGAGCAAATGAGGCACGTGATGACCCAAATGTCATCGTAGGTACATTTCCATTAAATAATGTCTATGCCTCTATGTTGTTTGATTCTGGAGCCGAGAGAAGTTTCATTTTCTTTGAATTTAAAGAATTAATTGATAAGATACCTAGTGAGCTTGAGGAAACTTATTATGTTGAATATGCTAATGGAAACGAGTATAAGATTAGGGAAATTATTGCTGATTGTAAGTTAACTTTAGATGAGAAGGATTATAGTATAGACTTGATTCCCATAGAAATAGGAAGTTTTGATGTGATAGTAGGAATGGATTGGTTGTCGAAAATGCGTGCTGAAATACTTTGCCATGAAAAGATCATAAAAATTTTGTTAGATAGCGGTGAGGTGCTAATAGTTCAAGGCCATAAGGCGGGAGTCCAACCCAAGATAGTGTCGTCTATGAAAGTGAGGAAGTATTTACGCAAGGAATACCACACATACTTGGCACAAGTAGTGGATAAGCGAGTGAAAGATAAGGATCCTCTCAAGGTAACAGTGGTTAGAGATTTTCTAGATGTATTTTCGGATGAACTACCTGGACTTCCCCCAACGAGACAAGTAGAGTTTACTATCGATTTAGTTCCCGGGGCAGCCCTCGTAGCTAAAGCACCGTATAGGCTAGCGCCCTCCGAAATGCGAGAACTCTCAGAGCAATTGCAAGAATTGCTTGATAAAGGTTTAATCCAACCTAGTTCTTCGCCATGGGGTGCGCCAATTCTCTTTGTCAAGAAAAAGGATGGATCTTTGAGAATGTGCATCGACTATAGAGAGTTGAATAAATTGACGATCAAGAATAGATATCCGCTGCCACGAATAGACGATTTGTTCGATCAACTGCAAGGAGCGTCGCATTTCTCGAAAATTGACCTTAGGTCCGGCTATCATCAGTTGAGGGTACGAGAAGAAGATGTACCTAAAACGGGCTTTAGAACTCGCTATGGGCATTATGAGTTTCTAGTGATGCCATTTGGTCTCACAAATGCGCCAGCCGTTTTCATGGACCTAATGAATAGGATTTGTAGGCCATACTTGGACAAATTCGTCATAGTGTTCATCGATGACATTTTGATATACTCTAGAAGTAAGGAGGAGCACGAGAAGCACCTGAGGATAATCTTGCAGCTACTTAGAGACGAGAAGTTATATGCTAAGTTTTCTAAGTGTGAATTTTGGCTCCGTCAAGTCCAATTTCTGGGGCACATTGTGAACGAAGAAGGAATCCATGTAGATCCGTCTAAGATAGAAGCAATCAAGAAATGGGAGACACCCAAGACACCAACGAAAGTGCGTAGCTTCCTAGGTTTGGCGGGTTATTATAGGAGGTTCATTCAAGGATTCTCTAAGATTGCGGTACCTTTAACCCAATTGACCCAAAAGTCAAGAGAGTTCGAATGGGGTGAAGAACAAGAGCAAGCGTTTCAAACGCTTAAGAACATGTTGTGTGAAGCACCAATACTGGCATTGCCGGATGGAATGGAAGGATTTGTAGTGTATTGTGATGCGTCGAATAAAGGGCTAGGGTGCGTACTAATGCAAAGAGACAAGGTTATTGCATACGCATCTAGGCAATTGAAGCCACATGAGAAGAATTATTCAACACACGATTTGGAGCTAGGAGCCGTAGTGTTTGCCTTGAAGATATGGCGACATTATCTTTATGGCACCAAGTGCACCATATTTACCGATCACAAGAGCTTGCAACACATCTTCGAGCAGAAGATGTTGAACATGAGGCAAAGGAGGTGGATGGAGCTGCTTAACGATTACGAGTGCGAAATTAAGTACCACCCCGGAAAGGCAAATGTTGTTGCTGACGCTCTTAGTAGGAAGGTGAGCACTAAGGTGTCGAGGACAAGAATTAACCACTTACGAGTGAAAATTTCTCTAAGGGACAAATTCTTAGGAGATCAAGCAAAGGCTTTTGAAGGGAAGAATATTGAAAAAGAGGCCTTGAGTGGGGTAGAAACAAGGTTCGATAGGGACGATGAAGGCATCTTGATTTCAAAGGAAGAGCTTGGGTCCCAAAGATCAATGGGCTGAGAGAGGTACTAATGAATGAAGCTCACAATTCAAAATACTCGATTCATCCGGGAGCGGATAAAATGTACCAAGGTCTAAAAAGGGACTTTTGGTGGCCTGGGATGAAAGGTGATGTAGCCCTATATGTGAGCCGATGCATGACTTGTGCGATGGTCAAAGCTGAGCACCAAAAGCGAGCTGGACTTTTAAAGCAGCCGGAAATTCCCGAGTGGAAGTGAGAGCAAATAGCAATGGACCTAGTGACGAAGTTGCCTCGGACAAAGAGAGGTCATGATGCTATATGGGTGATTGTTGATCGTCTTACGAAATCAGCCCATTTCATCCCCATCAAAGAAGATTGGAACACTGAGCATTTAGCTCGCTTGTACGTTGAAAAGATTGTGATATTACATGGTGTACCTCTGTCCATAATATCCGATAGGGATGGTAGGTTTACCTCACGTTTCTGGGGTCTTGTGCAAGAAGCAATGGGCACTACGTTAGCATTAAGCACGGCTTACTACCCATAAACGGATGGGCAAAGTGAGCGTACAATACAAATGCTGGAGGATATGCTTAGGGCTTGCGCATTAGAATTCGGTGGAAGTTGGGATGAGCACTTGCCATACGCGGAATTTACTTACAACAATAGTTATCACTCTAGCATACAATGTGCACCGTTTGAAGCTCTATACGGGCGTAAATGTAGATCACCCATGTGTTGGGTAGAGGCGGGTGAAAGAAGCCTAGCTACCGTTGATTTTGTCCAAGAGACAACGGACAAGGTGGCGATCATTAAAGAAAAGCTTAAGGCCGCAAGAGATCGGCAAAAGAGTTATGCGGATCAAAGGAGGAAGCCCCTAGAATGAGGTTGGCGACAAGGTGCTATTAAAGGTGTCGCCATGGAAGGGAGCCGTAAGGTTCGGCAAAAGAGGAAAGTTGAGCCCCCGATACATTGGGCCATTTGAAATTGTTGCTAGAATAGGCCCCGTATCCTATAAGTTGAAATTACCCCAAGAATTGGGAGATGTTCATGACACATTCCATGTGTCGAACTTGAAGAAATGTGTGGCGGATGATTCGAAGGTAGTCCCACTGGAAGAGCTACGTGTGGAAGATAAGCTCCAATTTCGTGAGGAGCCAATAGAAGTTCTCGATCGCGATGAGAAACGCCTTAAGAGAAACAAGATCCCTATCGTTAAAGTTAGATGGGATACGAAACGCGGACCCGAGTTTACATGGGAGCGCGAGGACTTTATACGCGAGAAATATCCGCACTTACTCCCGAAGCAAATTCAAATTCCGAGACGGAATTCTTCTAAGGGGGTAAGGATGTAACAACCCTACTTTTTAATATTATATATGTGCTAGTTATGTTGTCTATGATCCCGCAAGCCATAGTTATACTTGAAGCTAGTAGTTAATGCCCCTAAATTAGCAATCTAAAGCTATTGATTAGTTCTAAATTCAATCTAATAAAAATCATTGAACAAAAACTTTATTAATGTTCGATCAAACTATAAATAATAAAGTAAGTCTCACAAGTTGAGCTAACAATCAAAAATTCTTACAAATGTCCAACAATTCGAATCATCAAGCCAACTAAATGATATTTGTTCATAAAAATGCCATGAGCATCTTAAAAATATTTATAACTCCTAAAGTACATAAAAGTGGTTAAATAATAATAAGTATATGTTTATAAGTCTAAAATAAATACAAGATTATGACTAATGAGTTTAAGTAACAAATTTTAAAAACACAAAAATCTATATATATATATATATACACGGCCACATACCTATGTACATATACAAGAATAAATAACTAACTTACACTATAAATAAATACAAATCACCTTTACAAAATATATACATACAACCTATACATATACACAAATATACCTACACTTTATATAAAAAAAAATAAGAAAAAAACCCCTCCAATACCCCTCCCAAGGCCGGCCCCCTTACACCCTCACACACTCCCCATTTCAAAATCTTCCTTAATCATTTCTTCTTGTAACTCTCAACAAAAACACACTCTTCACATTTTTCACACACCAACTTTTGTTCTCTCTAGAAAAAAAAAAGAAAACTCTCCTCCTTCCTCTTTTTCTTCTTCATTTCGGCAGCCAAAGGGGAGAAAAAGCAAGGCAAAAATCTTACTTAACACATAATCATAATAAGGGTTAAGTTAGATTGTTAAAGGGTTATAGTAAGCTATAGATTAAGGGTTGTTTTAAGCATAGATTAAGGGTATTATAAGGGTTTGGAGGCCACGAAAATCTGCATCATTTCTTCATCAAAAATCGAGTTCTTCAAGGGTATATAACTTCATCTCTTTACTAGATTAATCTTATTCTTGTTTAAATTCAAAGGTTTTATCAAAAGTTCATGTTTTCTTAATGTTTTCTTTCAAGTATACACTTGATGAGGGCAAAGTTGATAGGATCTTTCTTTCCATGCTCATGCATGTCGAATCTAAGAAGAAAAATCCAAGGATTCAACTAGTTTAAGACCCAAAAGTGTTGTTATAGATTAAGTAGCTTTTAAAGTGATTTTTCCTTTGAAAGATGATTATATTTTTATATGTTTTGATGAATATATTTCTGAGATTTCTCATAAGAATATGTTTTTATGTTGATGGATTAAAGATGGATAAAGATTTGTTGTTAAAATGATGAGATGATTACATGCATGTTAGATTTAAGAAGGTTGGATCTTTTGTTAGGTTATGAGATGAATATGGACTTTTCATAACTGAAAAATATGTTAATCTTGATGATAATATTCTGGAAAAATTGATAAAATATCAAGGATATAAAGCTCGAATCAAAACATGTTAAAATAAGCTAGAAATCATAAACCGAAAACATGCAAAAATGCATTTTGAGAACACACATGCACCATAATCTTATGACCAAGAAAATATGATAAACCTACTGGAAATAAGTTACTTCAAAAGTATAAAACTCAAGTCACTTGATGCATGGCAAGAATAAGCTCAAAAATCACCTTTTCGGGTCAAATAATCACTAACCGAAAGCACTAAATTGCACATATCACACCACCACCACTATCACGACTTGAATCACCAAAATATGATGGACTTTCTGTAAATATTGAAATAAGAATGAAAATCCATTTTGAAGTACCTTAATAGCTTAAGAAATGAGGCTAAAATCACTATTTCGGTAAACGATTTTTAATCATAAAGTCCTCAAAATAAGCAATACACAAGATAGGTTGAATTGATATGAATTTATCTTGATAAAAGTTGCCTAAAAGGCCTGTGATTTTTGTTCATAAGATTGTATGGTGATATCTAAGTACTTTCATGAATTATTGGATTTAAATGGTAATTAAAAAGGTAAATAAACAATTAAATAAAATATGTAAAAGATGAATTTGGTTAAATCTCCAAAATCAATGGTTAAAGTAACTTAAACCTACTGGAGCAAAATAATTATAAGCCAAGAAACAAGTGTCACATAATTTGAAGGTAAATAACTAAGTGAAAATCACTAAATAATCATTATTGTTAAATTAATGAAAAATATACAAATAAAAATATATAAAACATAAAACTATAAGTTAAAATACATAAAAATCAGAATATGACCCAATTATAATTATTCATAATTTATAAAGACAAATATGACATTTAAAAGTATTTTTAAGGAATTATTTAATTAATAAATCAATAAAATGAATAAATAATTAATTAAATAATATTAAATTGAATAAATAAAATATAAATCAGAAATATTCATAAAATATCAAATAAAAAGATTACTAATGTCAAATATTATGATTTAGGCAAAGTATTCAATGGAAATCATATAACTCAAGCCAAACTACCGAAATTCCAATAAACGTACAAATATGTACAATGAGAGAACGACTCTTACCACCAAATCTCTTATAACCAAATAATGAGAGCATCATAATGCACTTAAACTCCATAATCTAATAACAACCAAAGATGGGCAAGTCTACTAGTATACATCTCATGATCTAGCTTACTAGTTCATGCTACACACACTTACGTTGTGTATATATAAATACCATGGTTTAGGCTTGCTTGGGGAGCAACACGACTAGACGAAGATCTCGCATTTGATCAGCCCCTAAAACTCTCGAATCAAGTGAGTCATAGCCCCTTTTAAACTCTTTTATGTGTTTTACTTTCGGGGTGAAAAGCATGATAAATAAAATTGCTTTATATATATAAATGATTCTTGAAAGAATGATTATGAAATGGGATATATTGTATGTTCAATGTGTTATAAGTTATATGATGAGCTTGAGTTCTGTCAAACTGTATCACTTCGGTACACTACTATTAACTCCGAAAGGGGGGGCCTGTAGTTAGAGGGTTGCGCAACTAGGAGTCGTCCACTCACCCACTAAAATAGGTAACGGTGGAATGTTGGTTGCCTTCGTGACGACCTTCACTTCCAGTCCGACCCGAGCGGTGCTCTAATCTACTTTATTTTAGGCGGTTGTCTCCATGGCACGATCCCCTTCTTTATTAATTGCACTTGATTGACAGCTTGTGCTATGAAATGAAATATTATGTTGGTTGGGACAGGAAATGGTCTTAGTAGTGGCTCAAGCATTTACTAATCAAATTATGCCTTTGGCTAAATGTAAGTGATATTATTTATGGATGGATATTATATGATTGAACATACGGTTTGGGTATGTATATTATGATGGAAATTCTTGGAAACTTGATGATTTACTATTTCACTTTTGAATCGGTTGTAAGTATAATTGATAGAATAAACCTATGAACTCACTCAACTCTCGTAGTTGACACTTTTTCTTCATGCTTTTCAGGTCTAGAGCAGTAAGTCAGCACTATGGACCGCCTCTTGGTTGATGTGTTTGTTTGTTGCATGTTGGACGAGTAATGCGAACATTTGATCTTCTGATTATGAATTTGGTTATGTAATGTTTATTAAACGTCAACTTGAACTTGCAATCTTTTGAATTTGAATGGCATTTGAAACTTTATGTTGATGTTTCATATTTAGATCTTTTGTACCATGTCGTTCTGTGGCATCTCGTGTTTCCGCCTTAGTCGGGGTGTTACATATTCCAAGCTGCGTACAATCGCGTAAAATTCTTTATCATATGTACTAAACTTCTGTTTAGCATCGCTGAGCTTCTCGCTGAAAAAAGCTATGGGGCGGCCTTCTTGACTAAGTACACCCCCAATCCCGGAACCCGGCGCGTCACATTCTACCTGGAAAGTAATCTGAAAATTGGGCAGTGCAAGCACAGGGGCCTGGGTAACACACTGTTTGAGTTCTTCAAAAGCTTTTGCAGCAGCAGGAGTCCAACGAAAGGAGTTACCTTTCAAACAATTAGTAATGGGTGCCACAATAGTGCTAAAGTTAGGGATAAATCGACGATAGAAAGAGGCCAAGCCATGGAAACTTCTAACCTCATGTAAAGTAGTTGGCTAGGGCCAAGTAAGAATTGCCTCAATCTTAGATTCATTCATCCGAATGCCATTACCTGAAACAAGATAACCTAAAAACAAAACCTCGGGAGACAAGAAACAACATTTATCACTATTGGCGTAAAGTTTCTGGTCTCTCAATATTGAGAAGATCTGCCGAAGATGACATAGATATTGTTGCAAATCTGTACTAAAGACCAGAATGTCATCAAAGTAGACGACCACACATCTACCGATCAGAGGTTTAAAAATATGATTCATAAGGCGCATGAAAGTACTTGGAGCATTTGAGAGACCAAAGGGCATCACCATCCACTCATACAACCCATCTCTAGTTTTAAACGCAGTCTTCCATTCATCCCCTGGTCTCATTCGTATATGATGATACCCGCTACGTAAGTCAATTTTTGAGAACACTGCAGATCCATGTAGCTGATCAAGGAGGTCCTCAAACCGAGGAATGGGAAACCTGTATTTAATGGTAATTTTGTTGACTGCACGACTATCGATACACATCCGGTATGTGCTATTAGTTTTGGGCACTGAAAGTGCAGGGTGATCGATCGATTCGCGATTCCTACGACTATGTAAGTGCGGAATCCAAACATAATCGTTATTGAGGCAATTGAATGAAACACATATATATGAACACGAAATCAAAAAGAACAGGAGATAAATTCAGATGTAAAAAACTCATATCTTGTATTAATCATAAGATTACAATACATAAAACGAGTAGACATCTGATTCTTTGGGCGACATCTCGAGGTATAGATCTCTACCTCGAGAACCTAGTGAATGAAATCTGTTGCAACTAAAATCATTAACCTAAAACCGAAACCTAAGAACAATATATATAGGCTACAAATGGGCTGGGCTTCAAACTCGTGGGCTTCCAAACACGTGCTACAGTAACACGTGTTTAGTCAAACTCGTGGTACTGTTCACACGAGTTTGTCCAAACTCGTGGTACTGTTCACACGAGTTTGTCCAAACTCGTGGTACTGTTCACACGAGTTTGTCCAAACTCGTGGTACTGTTCACACGAGTTTGTCCAAACTCGTGGTACTGTTCACACGAGTTTGTCCAAACTCGTGGTACTGTTCACACGAGTTTGTCCAAACTCGTGGTACTGTTCACACGAGTTTGTCCAAACTCGTGGTACTGTTCACACGAGTTTGTCCAAACTCGTGGTACTGTTCACACGAGTTTGTCCAAACTCGTGGTACTGTTCACACGAGTTTGTCCAAACTCGTGGTACTGTTCACACGAGTTTGTCCAAACTCGTGGTACTGTTCACACGAGTTTGTCCAAACTCGTGGTACTGTTCACACGAGTTTGTCCAAACTCGTGGTACTGTTCACACGAGTTTGTCCAAACTCGTGGTACTGTTCACACGAGTTTGTCCAAACTCGTGGTACTGTTCACACGAGTTTGTCCAAACTCGTGGTACTGTTCACACGAGTTTGTCCAAACTCGTGGTACTGTTCACACGAGTTTGTCCAAACTCGTGGTACTGTTCACACGAGTTTGTCCAAACTCGTGGTACTGTTCACACGAGTTTGTCCAAACTCGTGGTACTGTTCACACGAGTTTGTCCAAACTCGTGGTACTGTTCACACGAGTTTGTCCAAACTCGTGGTACTGTTCACACGAGTTTGTCCAAACTCGTGGTACTGTTCACACGAGTTTGTCCAAACTCGTGGTACTGTTCACACGAGTTTGTCCAAACTCGTGGTACTGTTCACACGAGTTTGTCCAAACTCGTGGTACTGTTCACACGAGTTTGTCCAAACTCGTGGTACTGTTCACACGAGTTTGTCCAAACTCGTGGTACTGTTCACACGAGTTTGTCCAAACTCGTGGTACTGTTCACACGAGTTTGTCCAAACTCGTGGTACTGTTCACACGAGTTTGTCCAAACTCGTGGTACTGTTCACACGAGTTTGTCCAAACTCGTGGTACTGTTCACACGAGTTTGTCCAAACTCGTGGTACTGTTCACACGAGTTTGTCCAAACTCGTGGTACTGTTCACACGAGTTTGTCCAAACTCGTGGTACTGTTCACACGAGTTTGTCCAAACTCGTGGTACTGTTCACACGAGTTTGTCCAAACTCGTGGTACTGTTCACACGAGTTTGTCCAAACTCGTGGTACTGTTCACACGAGTTTGTCCAAACTCGTGGTACTGTTCACACGAGTTTGTCCAGTTATCTGGATAATCTCTGTAAAGTAACAGCCCTTTAATTGAGATGCATCGGACACAAATTGTGCACCAGAACGTGCACTTACAGGCACGAGAAGAGCCGAGACTGCACATGGACTCAAGCTTTCACGAATTAGTCCTTTATCAAGAAGTTCACTAACCTGTCGATGCAACTCTTCATACTCTTTTGGACTCATACGGTAGGTAGCTTGTTGGGAATGACCGAACCTGGCATAAGGTTTATGCAATGCTGAATTTCCCGAACCATTGGTAGACCCGCTGGTATGCCGGAAACACATCACTAAATTCGGTGAGTAGGGGTTGTAACTTTGCAACTGGTGGTTTAGTGGCTGTTGGATTTCCCTCGGCTATCACTAAAGCAAACATAACTGATGGGTTGGTATACCGAGTAAAATCTAAGAATGCTGACTTGTTAAGGACTAAGGCTTCAGTTCCAGTTTCACGGGTGTCCAGAGGAGCCAGAGTTACATTCATACCATCTTTTTAAGGAATAAGTGTTTTGAAACCCGTCATGACGAGCCCGCCTATCATACTGCCATGGTCGTCCTAACAGGATGTGACATGCATCCATTGGAATTACTTCACACCATACCTCATCATTATAACGGTTCCCGATGCTAAATTGGACCAAACACCGTGGGTTACTTTGACCATGTTCCCTTTTTTAAGCCATGTTAATTGACAGGGGTCGGGATGGGGTTCAGGCTTTAATCCGAGTTTTTCAACCATAGTTGTTGCTACCATATTTTCACAGCTACCTCCTTCAATAATAATAGTGCAGATCTTACCTTTAGTTGTACACCGAGTGCGGAAGATATTGTTGCGAAGCCAGAGGGTATCATTCCCGGTTGGGGTTGGGGTTGCACTAAGTACACGTTGAACCACTAAAGCTTCACCTTTATCTGGGTATACAACTTCAGCTTGTTTCGCTCTTTTTTGATCATCCTCAGTATCGTATGTAGGGTATGTCTTCAGGAGGTAGATCTTCGGTTAAAGTAACCAACTGGGTATTAGCACAATCCTTTGCAAAGTGCCCTAGTCCTCTACATTTGAAACACCTAGGTGCACGGGAAGCCCCAGGGGCAGCTGATGAAGCTTCAGTTTTAACAGGACCAAGGCGGTTGCTGGTTGGAGCATTTGAGGCAGCCCGGGACACCACGGATTTTACCAGGGGTCGGGAAGTTTCGGGTTTAAAAGGGTTGGACTTAACTGTTGTGTATTTACTCTTTGCCTTGAGTTGTTTTTCTACCTTTAAAGATAGTTGGCAAACATCATCAAACATCCAATAAGGTTGCAGTTGCACTATATCAGCAATCTCAGGTCGTAGAGCTCCAAAGAAACGAGCAATGACCTGTTCTTCCTCTTCTTCTGCGCCACAACGCATTCTTAACCTGTCAAACTCAGCAATTAATTCCTCAACGGTTGATGACCGTTGGGAAAGGTTATGATAATCCAAGAAAGCCTCCTGTCGATAATTAGGGGGTAAAAATTTTTCACGTAACAGTTTCCGCATCGTTTCCCAAGTAGTAACCCTAGATCGTCCTTCTTGTACTCGTTTTTTCTTTACATGTTCCCACCACAATGAAGCATACTTACGCAATTTTATAGCCACAAGTTTAACTTTGTACCTGTCGGGGATGTCACGAAGATCAAAAATTCTCTCCACCGTGTCAAGCCAGTCAAGAAACTCATCAGGTTGGGTTCTGCCGTCAAACTCAAGGACCTCAATCTTGATTCCCAGGTTGCGAAGAGGGTCAGATTGGGGTTGTTGTTCCCGTCTCTCAAATGGGTTCCATCCGTTTCTTCCAAATGGGTTTTCAAATCTGTCCTCGTCACCCCAGATGCCCTGGTCGGTTTCGGATTCTTCATCAAAACGAGGATCATTCTGCAACTCGAGATCCTGGATCCGTTGTTGTAGACGTTCAATCTCTTCAATATCACGTGGGTCACGTCGATAGTCTTCATTACCTCGGTCGGCGAATTTACGAGGTTGTCGATGATTGCGTCTCCCACGTCCTTCCATGGCTGATCCGTGCTCTGATACCAACTGATGCAATTTTTCAATCAAGTTGGATCAAACAGTCACAAGAACATGCTGGATATTTTATTCAGAAACAATATAATCAAAAGCTGCGTTCATAAAGAAAATCCTAAGTATTTATAGCCTAACCCTAACCAAGATTTTAGGCAATAAACAAGAAAAAGGAAAGTAAATCATACGTAAAGTCTAATAATAATAAAAGACCAATAATTAAACTATTTTCCAGCTTGCACTCCAAATAAGGTTGTACAGTTAAGTTGACCCTAACTGCATCAAAATCATTTTTTAAAAGCAATACCATTAGAAAGTAGACTCTCTCACGATTCCGTGGATAGCTTATTTGTCAAAAACGGAGGTACGCTTCAAAAGTTATGGTCATTTAAAAATTCAGTTGCTAATGCGTCGCAGTGGGCTGGATGCGTCGCAGCCAAAGTCGCTAGACATTGACTGCGTCGCAACCACATAGATGCGTCGCAGTTAGCATCAGATCAGCGACTATCTCATTGTATAACCTCCAAAACTTAACCAAACACACCCCAAACGACCCCAAACCTTATGAACGACTTTTGTACCTCAAAATTCAACATTTTAAGACCATAATGATGCAATGAAATCATTGATTAATCCCTACTTGATTTTCATCACAATAACAAACGTTTTAGGTCACCGAATCAATCAAAACACACGTTTTCGACATCAATCGACCCTTTAATGACCTAGATCAGTAATTAAACGAATAATATGATTGAAAGGACATGAAATCAATGTTATTATACCCTAGATACCTGGAGATTACAAAGAGGATACGAGAACTTGATCAAAACACTCTCGAATCAACCAAATAACGATGAAATCGAACAATAGAATGCTATGGAACTAAGGGGACGGTTAGGGCTTCAAAGGAAAAGTATAATCTCTGTATTATGAGTCTAATGACAGGTTAATAGACCCTTAACCCGTTTTTGGGTTTAACCCTATGTCAAAACTAGTCCCTAAGCTTCCAAACGGCTCATATTTAGCTCAAAACACCTATAGGGAATACTTACAACACATTAAACACTTCAATCACCTCTAAAGGTATATAAATATACCTTAATGACATTAGTACATCAATCATTAAGGCATTAAATCCTTACACATATAGCACATTAAACACATCTAAGCATTAAATCCTTACACATATAGCACATTAAACACATCTAAGCATTAAATCTCCTAGAGACTTAACGGACACGTAGTGTTGACTTAACGACTCAAGTCAACCGTTAATTAAAAAGTTTGGGATGTTACAATTACCTCCCCCTTAAGAGGATTCCGTCCTCGGAATCACTTCAGCATCGAATAGGTGAGGATAGTTCTCCCGCATCACGGACTCAGTTTCCCAAGTCATGCTCTCTCCGCGAGTATGTTTCCATTTCACAAGAACAAGATCAATGTTCTTATTACGGAGTTTCTTTTGCTTCCGGCCAAGAATCCCAACCGGTTCATCAATAATCTTCTTCTTTGGGTCAATACTTACATCTTCCAACGGTATCACATTGGTTTCGTTTGCAAGGCATTTTCTCAAGTAGCACACATGAAATGTACTATGGATGCCCTCCAACTCGGGAGGTAGCTCCAACCGAAATGCTTGCTCATTGACCTTTTCAAGAATCTTGAAAGGTCCAATAAAATGAGGACTTAGCTTTCCCCACTTCCCGAATCGAATCACGCCTTTCCAAGGTGATACTTTGAGCATAACCATCTCGCCTTCCTTGAAATCAAAAGGTCTTCTTTTCTTATCGGCATATTGCTTTTGGCGTTCACGAGCAACACGTAAGGCTTCTTTAGCAACATTCACTTTATCGATCGTTATTTGTACAATTTCCGGTCCGGCAAGTTGCCTTTCACCCGGTTCCAACCAACAACTTGGAGTTCGACACTTTCTCCAATATAGCATCTCAAAAGGTGGCATTCCAATGCTTGCATGATAACTATTGTTGTATGCAAACTCAACCGGTGACAAGTGCTCATCCCAAGCACCACCATACTCCATCACACATGCCCGTAACATATCTTCAAGAGTTTGAATCGTCCTCTCGCTTTGCCCATCAGTTTGAGGATGATAAGCCGTGCTCAAATTAACTCTTGTACCCAATTCGCGTAGGAAACTCTTCCAAAAAGTCGAAACAAAACGAGTGTCACGATCGAATACAATAGATAATGGAACACCATGTTTAGTAACCACCTCCTTGACGTACAATTTAGCAAAATTCTCCATTGGAGCATTTTCACGAACGAGGAGAAAATGAGCACTTTTCGTCAAACGATCAACAATAACCCATATCATGTCATGACTCTTAGGCGTCCTTGGTAGCTTGCTTACATAATCCATGGTTATATGATCCCATTTCCATTGAGGAATATCAAGTTGCTGAAATTTCCCATATGGCTTTTGATGCTCGGCTTTGACTTGAGCACGCGTCACACATCTTTGCACATGCATTATTACATCGTTCTTAATATTCGGCCACCAATAAATGGGTTTCAAATCAGCATACATCTTTGTTGCACCTGGATGAACAGAATATCGGGACCTATGGGCTTCCTCAAGCACTAGCTCTCGGTTGCCGCCAAATAAAGGCACCCAAATTCGGCCCTTGTAAGTTTGAAGGCGAAGACTGTTCACTTCCATCACTAGTCGGTTCTTTTTACCAATACCTTCCTTATTCACATTAGCATCCAAAAGAGCTTCAACCTGAGCTGACTTGATGAGTTCAAGCAACCCAGATTCAACTCGGGTAACCATAGCACATAACTTACTAGTACCTTGCCCTTTTTGACTCAAAGCATCCGCCACAACATTAGCTTTTCCTGGATGGTACTTTATCTCACAATCATAATCTTTAAGCAATTCCATCCATCTTCTTTGCCTCACATTCATATCCTTTTGGGAAAACACATACTGCAAGCTTTTATGATCGGTAAACAAGGTGCACTTAGTGCCATATAAATAGTGTCTCCACAACTTCAATGCAAAGACAACTGCAGCAAGCTCTAAATCATGAGTAGGATAATTCTTCTCATGAGGCTTCAACTGATGTGAAGCATAGGCAATGACTTTGTCTCGCTGTATAAGAACACAACCCAAACCCGTAGCAGAAGCATCACTATACACCACCAAATCATTAGTGCCCTCGGGTAAGGATAGAATAGGAGCTTCACATAACTTCTTTTTCAACGTTTGAAAAGCTCTTTCTTGTGAATTAGTCCACAAGAACTTCACTCCTTTCTTCGTTAGTTCGGTCATAGGCTTAGCAATTCTAGAGAAATCTTGAATGAATCTTCGGTAGTAACCTGCTAAACCAAGGGTACTCTTGATCTCCGTGGGAGTTTTAGGCTGCTCCCACTTTGATACGGCTTCAATCTTGGAAGGATCGACTTTAATTCCCTCAGAAGAAATGACATGCCCAAGGAAATGAACTTCCTTAAGCCAAAATTCGCATTTGGAGAATTTAGCATAAAGCTTCTTCTCCCTAAGGACTTCAAGAACAGCCCTTAAATGCTCACGATGTTCGGCTTCAGTCTTTGAATAAACTAAGATGTCGTCAATAAAAACAATCACGAAATGATCCAAGAATGGGCGACAAACACGATTCATAAGATCCATAAAAGCAGCCGGCGCATTGGTCAAACCAAAAGGCATGACTAAGAATTCATAATGACCATAACGAGTACGGAAGGTTGTCTTAGCTACACTTTTCTCCTCAACTTTCAATTGGTGATAACCAGAACGTAAATCGATCTTAGAAAAGTAGGAAGCACCTTGCAATTAATCAAAGAGATCATAAATTCGAGGAAGAGGATATTTATTCTTAATCGTTCGCTTGTTAAGCTCCCGGTAATCAATACACATGCGCATAGACCCGTCTTTCTTCTTGACAAATAGAATAGGAGCTCCCCAAGGCGAATAACTCGGACGAATAAAGCCTTTATCAAGCAATTCCTGAATCTGAGTCATTAACTCCTTCATTTCTGTAGGAGCAAGACGATATGGTGCCTTAGCAACAGGAGTAGCACCAGGAATAAGCTCAATAGAGAACTCGACCTCACGTCGGGTGGAAGGCCAGGTAGATCTTCAGGAAACACATCTGGAAACTCAGAAACCACATTAATATCAGAAACGGAAGGCTTTGCCACACGTGAATCGATCACATAGGCAAGGAAGTGATCTTTAGTTTGTCGGATATATCTTAGAGCTTTCATCATGGCGATGACTTTAAGATTCCCCGGTTTCTTATCACCATAAACAGAAACAACTCCACCATCAGGGGTAGTAATACGCACGATCTTTTTAGAGCAAAGGATAACCGCATTGTTCTTGGACATCCAATCCATGCCAATAACCACATCAAAACTAGCGATAGTAGCAGGCAATAGATTAGCAGAAAAGGTTCGACCCTCTATTTCAATAGAACAACCCATGAATCCCTCACGAATAGTAGAAATAGATCCATTAGCAACCTCAACCTCTATAGCACAATCAAGGGGGCTAGTAGTCATATCAAGTTTAGGAGCAAATAAGGTAGAAACAAAAGACTTGTTCGCACCAGAATCAAATAAAACAGTAGCAAGCTTAGAATTAATAAGAAAAGTTCCGCTTACTACCTCATCATTTTCCTTAGGAAGGTCGGTAGTCATCTGGAAGGCACGAGCTTTAGCTTTGGGCGGATCATTCTTCTTTCCATCATTCTTCATTTGAGGACAATTAGCAATCAAATGACCTATTTCTTGACACTTATAACAACGAGTGTTGTCTTTGCAAACGGTTGTGGCATGACCCGTCTTACCACACTTATCACACCTCTTAGTCTTGTCGGTACATGGGCCATCATGATAGGCCTTGCAAGCTGAACACCATGTATTACTCTTCTTTTTGTCCTTTCCTTTATTCGAGGAAGAACCACCTTTAAACCTCTTATCAGAATTTGATGACCCACTAAACTTTCTCTTGAAACCAGATTTCTTATCATCATCTTTAGCAGCATCACTTTCTCGGTTTTAAAGTCATCATCTAACCTTTTAGGCTCCTTAATTGCAGCAGACAATGTAGTATGTTGCCTACAAAGGCCACGATAGCTAGCAGGGAGACCATCACAGTAAGCTTCAATTTGGTCAACTTCTATACGAACCATGTGACCAACGAACTTGAGTTTTTCCATAAATGAGTGAGCATACTCAACTATGGCACTGGGCTTGGTGGTTAAAGCTCTAAACTCTTTTTCAATCAATCTCAACTCACGAGTACCAACATATTCCTCCAGAAACTTTTCCCTGAAAGTACCCCAAGGCATTGTAGCTAATACCTCAGGAGTCAAAGAAACAGTAGTAGATCTCCACCAGTTGCGAGCATTATTCTTTAGCATGCGAGAAGCACATAACACCTTCATATCCTCGGGACAGTATCATGAAGCAAACACTACCTCTTTATCATCCAACCATTCCATAGCACCTACCGCATCTTGAGTGCCATTAAAATCTTTCACACCACACTTCTAGAAGCTCTCAAACTTAAAGTTAATAGCACGAGGAGCAACCACAGCACGAGGCTCCACAACATTCACTCCATCATTATTAACAACAGCATCAGAATTCACAGGAGCAGGATGTGATCTCACAATGGATGGCTCAGCACGGTTAGAGCGGTTGGAATAATTTCCATCAGTATGCTCTTCCCGATGCGAGCCAACTTCCCTTTCAGCTCTTACTTGAGCCAGCTCCTCTTCAGTCCTTCTCAATTGGGCTCGAATAGCCCTCAACACTTCATACATTTCCGCTTGTGTAGGAATCTGTTCAATAATTGGGTTTGCCCGTTCAATTTCTGACCTTGTTGGCAGTTCACCCGGAAATGGCCTTCGGGGAGGCCTTTGATTAACTCCATTTCCAGCCCCATTTTGATTAGCTGGAGCGTTACTTGCGGTAGCTCTATCACGTTGACTGTTAGAACGATTGTTAACCATTTTGTCTACAATACAATGACGACGGTTAGCAAAGGTTAAAGCGGGAATAAAGAGATCAAGGCTACTTGACATCTATTTAAGTACTACATAAACACATTCAAGCCTCAATATACACACTCACTCAGTCCCAAACTCGTCCTAAGGCATTTCATCTCAAAGGCTAAGCATACCTACTTAAGCCTAACTTGTTCCTTATCGGTTTAAGTCCAATTCCTATGAGATACCTATAGTCCTTGGTTCACTTAAACCATTTCTCTGATACCACTTGTAACACCCGTCGTTTAAAAATATAGATTTCCAAAAAAATTCGCCTAACGGCGTCAAAAGATAGCGGAAGTAAACTTTAAAAGACCAAACCAAAAGGACATGTTTGGTTCATTCATTAAATGGTGTTACTAGCAATGACATCACAAATAGTTAAAATGAAAATCCAATGGTTGCCCAACATTAAACAACCGACATCAAGGAAATTACATAGTCAATAACATCTAAATAAACGTCAGATATCTAATGAGAAGCAACTATGGGTAAACTAAAGCCAGCTTCATTGCAATCTACCCATGCCTCACACTTTATTCATCATCTAGCTCAAGCTTGCTAAACCTCAGGGAACAACACATTTCGAGAAACAAGTGTTAGCTAACGAATTAGCTAAGTAAGATAACACATAGTTTATAAAGCATTTATCCAAATAAACATTATGAAAAGTCACATTTTGTCATTAAGGCACATATCACAAGTCATCACATCTATCATATTACATCTTGCATTAAAAATCTTTCATACAGGATGGATCATCCTAAGTGTACCTAGTCATCTTTTACATCTCACATATATCATCTATCATCTAGTAGTTGTGACATAGTCACGCATCTTATATAGGTGTAAGTTTGTGTGTAGGCGGTCATAAGACCTAACAGGGAACCTCACACCCGACTAGATGGATAAGTCTTACGGCGGTCCATCAATGTCGTTAAGGAATGGCAAGCCAATCCCGGAGTAGTCCGTATGTTCAATCCAATGGGGCTGGTTAGGCCTCCCGGAAATACTTAATCACATCTTACCATGTTGCAAGGAGCCTCCCAAGCAACCACATCTACGCACTAGCCGGGCAAGGGCAAGTACGGGTTAAGCTTAACACTTTCATCTAAATTACGAGCTCGATTTGCATCACATATAGTTTAGGTGTTTATATTACCTAAACATTCACCACATAATTCCATCTTAATGTTTGGGCCCTTAAACGTGCACGTGTCATGGAAACTTATAAAGTCTAGTGATCTAGATGAACAAGCCATGTAATCATGCACATTTAATACATCATTAACTCATATCGCATTTCAAAACATCTCAAAGCACTACATAACATTTCATAGCATATCATAATATCTCATCTCAAGCATATCATCTCATATCATTGGGGTAGCATTTTAGGCTTCAATATTCCTCTACATAGCCCATATCACCTCCCGTATAATCCCGAATATCCATAAGCAAACAAGATATAATTTGGGGAAGTTATTATATGAGAACTATGTTTTTGTTGAACCCTCAGCGTGTCAAAGTTGTGCATCTTACCTCATAGAAGCGCACAACAATTGATAACGTAAGTTACCGAACTTTGCAAGTATTCCCGACTACCTATAATCATTGAATGACCATAATGAGTTAAACAAGTACCCACTTACTTATGATCATGAATCATGTCTAAATACCTATAAACATGACCCATGACAATGCTTGATGCATCATAGATTCGATTAATACTTTAGAGCTCACAGAACTCGACCTTCACTCACTAATTCAACATTTCAGGTAATTTGACACTAAATTCATTTTTTAAAAGTATTACCATTAGAAAGTAGACTCTCTCATGATTCCGTGGATAGCTTATTTGTCAAAAAGGGAGTTACGGTTCAAAAGTTATGGTCATTTAAAAATTCAATCGCTAAATGTGTCGTAGTGGGCTGGATGCGTCGCAGCCAAAGTCGTTGGACATTGACTGCGTCGCAGCCACATAGATGCGTCGCAGTTAGCATCAGATCAGCGACTATCTCATTATATAACCTCCAAAACTTAACCAAACACACCCCAAACGACCCCAAACCTTATGAACGACTTTTGTACCTCAAAATTCAACATTTTAAGACCATAATGATGCAATGAAATCATTGATTAATCCCTACTTGATTTGCATCACAATAACAAACGTTTTAGGTCACCGAATCAATCAAAACACACGTTTTCGACATCAATCGACCCTTTAAAGACCCAGATCATTAATTAAACGAATAATATGATTGAAAGGACATGAAATCAATGTTATTATACCCTAGATACCTGGAGATTACAAAGAGTGATACGTCCCAAGGTGTATCAATATACCAAAGTATATTGTACACAGAACAGTTGTAGAGGGGGGGTGAATACAACTTTCTTCGATCTTTACAAACTTTTAAATAAAACGTTTTAAAGATTCAGTTTAGATATTAAGTAAGTAAAGAACAAGAATCATTAAAACAGTAAAGCAGTAAAGTAAATGAAACATTCTTGAACACAGATTATAGTTTTCAATGTAATCCTTTATTAAGAAATAATCTATACAAAGAATTACAGGGTTGTTGCGGAACAAAGATAGCCTACAGATATCTAAACAACCCTTTGAAATGACAAACTACAATCAATAAGTTTCTACTCAAGAGAATCAGCCCAAGCTGATCTCCAACAGACTAAGTTGTGTGTAAGAGCAAAGAAAACTTGTGTGAAGAATGATTCTCAGGAATGCCACACATATGCAATCAAGGAATGAGGCTTTTATAAGCGAAAGCCCTTCTTTTCTTGGTATCCAATAAAGCCACGTATTCTTCTTTCACTGGATGACAAAGGAATATTTGATCGTGCCTTTCATGGTACTTGTGGTCCCCAATGTACTGGCGCACATTCTTTATCATCCAATAAGAGTATGGACACGCATATGTAAAACCAACCACCAACCTGGATCCTAGGATTCTTCCTAGTCACGTCATTTGTCCTTATCTTCAATCCAGGGTGTTATCTTCACTTGATTATCAGACACAAATTGGGCTGTTTGTCAAAGCACCAATCTGCCTAAGCGTTTCCAAGCTGACTGCTAATCCCAAGCTGCCTTCCACTACCAGCTTGGTCTTCTATCTTCAATCCTCCTCTTCGAATTGGATTGAATGCTATAACCTTGTTAATGCATCTTGAATAACACTTGCTTCCACAAATTATTACAATACAAAACATGAAGCATGATCTGGGCCAGAAACAGATCGTAAGCTGTGTCAGCTTAGTCTGACCCAGATCAGATTACAAAAACCAAAAGATTACTAAGTGTTTATAAGTCAGATTTGTCATCACCAAATTTACAATGAACATTAGGACTCAAAAATCTCCCCCTATTTGATGATGACAAAACCCAACACACTTCTAACTATCAGCTTACAAAGAATCAAAGTAAAATATTACTAACAGCTTGTGACCCTTTGAATCTTTTGGGTTCTTTTCAATCTGATATGAAGTTTTAACAAGACAACAGAAATTGTACAAATGCTTTGCATATATTGAGAAATGAAAAATATTACAAACATGAAGACCTATTCCCCAATCATTTCTACTGCTTCTTGTTTAACTTCAAATGATGGGGAAACAGTCACATTCAATTTCCTATCTAGGCCCTCATCAATAAGGAATTGCTCATACCCATTACCTTTTTCACCAAAACTAACACAGAATCTGTACAAGGTAAAAAGGTGCATATGTGGTACCTTTTTCAGCTCAGCAGTCCTTTGGAACACCAACTTTCCTCTAGCATTTAAGAAGTACATTCCATGCTCTGGTTGAGTAATAAACAACCCACTTCTTGCATTAGTAACACCAGCAGGTAGAGACAGATCAAGATGACTTAGAATCTTGTCAAGAGCATCAGGAGACAGTTGATCAAGTAACTCTGAAGGGTTTAAGTTCTTGAGGAAATCTGTATGATCACCTTCAGGAGCATTGATTCTTCCAAGTCTTCTCCTTTTCTTTTTGAGAGGCTCAGCTGACTCATCTTAATCATCCATATCATAAGCTTTAGGTCTTGGAAGGCCAGTGATGTCAATCTTAAATTTGACAATTATTGTAAACTTCTTTTCAATAGCTTCCAAGACTGTCTCTCTATGAATGCCAGGTATTCCAGTGATGATATTATGCAACTCCACCCACTCAGTGTATCCCAAATCAAATAGCTTGTCAAGATCACAAGTTTCATAGCTTGATTCATAACCATCTCTTGTGATCTTGATGCATGGAATGGACTGTCCTCTTCTTCTTTTTAATTGAACCTTAGTGATCAGCTCTGGATGCCTTCTATAATTAAGTCTTTCAGTCACCTTCCTCTTTTCCAGAGCTTCCCACTGATCATGGAATTCAGCACTTTCTTTCACATCTTTCAAATTTTGTGATGGTTTAGCATGAACCACCACTTTCTTTTTCCCTTTTCCTTTTCCTTCATTTTTCTTTGATCCCACAACTGCAAGTTCCTCTTCATCTTCTTTATTCAATGTTTCTTGAAGAACTTTGGCAATTTCAGGATCATTTTGGGTCTTTTTAGCATTCTCTTTCCTTCTATCTTCCACTATCATGTCGTATGCCATCTCAACTGTTATATCTAACAATTCAGCCTGTTCCCTTGCAGCCTCCCAATCCTTTTCTTCATCAGTTAGGACCTTCACACCACTTGAACCAGCTTCCTGAGGCCTTTTCTTTATCATAAACTAGTCCAGAGTAGTGTTGTCTTCACTGGAAGAAGATTCCACCAATTTTTCTTTGGGAGCTGGGTCAGCTTGAGATGACACAGCTTGTACAGGGTCAGCTTGGGAAGACTTCTTCTTTTTACCAACTTTCACAACATTTTCCACATCAAATTCCTTCCTTATCTCTCCAACAACATTCATCACAACATCAGTAGTCTCCCCCTCAATTGTTCCACTCTTCTCAACAGCTTCCTCATTCATCTTTCCAACAGTCTTTTCACCACCAGACTCAGACTCTGGCATTTTTATCTCCTTTTCTGTTTCATTCCCACCTTCCACATTTGAACTATACACAACCAGTCTGCTATCATTGGCCTCCCCCTCAGCTCTAGCCTTCCTCTGTCTTTCTTTAAGCTTTTCAAAGTACTTCTCAATTTCCTTGTCAACCTTAGCTCTTTCTCTTTCTTTTTCCAGTTCTTCTTGCTCAACTTCAGCAGCACTCTTCTCCCCCTTTTTGTCATCATCAGCAGGGAAAGAGCTTACTGGAGTGGCAAAGATTCCTTTGAGCTCATGGTTGAGCACTTCAAGTTTGACATTGTTAAGACAGCAGGCTCTATATAAATCAACATAATCATCATGGAGGGATCCAATGCTAGTTTTGACACCCTTTGAGACTTCAATCAATTCTTTCTTGAAATCTGCTTGTGATTTGTTTGCAGATCGAAGCTCTAAGGTGACATCTCTTGTAAACTTGGTTGCACTTGTCTCAAACTGACTCAGAGTGCTCTTGTTTCTCTCCTTTTCTTCATTGATGACTTTTGTGAGACCATCAAGAGACTCTATCAGCTTGGATTGATTCTGCTGCATCAAGTCAACTGCCTTCTTCACACTTTCTTCTAGAGCAGTCTGACCTTGACACAGCTTCTCCACCTTCATATTCGTCAATTCCTGATCCTTTTGGATCTTTTCCAAGCATTCAGTCAGCTTTGAGCTCTCAACCTTATAGGTTGAAGTGAACTCAGTGAGCTGACCCACCACATCTGAAAATGAGATAGTGGCAGCTTGGGAATGACTTGCAGTTGGCCTAAAGGCCACTGACTCTGGAAAGAGCAGCCTGCAATTCTTAAAATCAGGGTCATTGGGCTCATATAGAAGGGGGTGGAGGCTAAGGGAGTTTTGGTGAATTTTCTCATGAGAGTGAGTCTCATGAGCAGATCTGTCAGAAATGACAATGTGTTGGTCAGCCTGAGAAAGATTGACTTGAAATTCAGGCTGAGGGCCAGTGGGAATGTGTTGATAATGATGTTGATCAACTCCTCCACTAGCATCTTCCATCAGATCATCTCTTGAGGATGGATGGGCAAACACATCATCGAATGAAGAATCACTTCCGGAGATAGTGATTTTGTTCTCATCAGCATCGTGAGGACCACCGATGGTTCCCATTGCTGCACATGGGGCTAGCATGACTGCCTTAAAGACAGCCATGTAACCTACAAGATCCTTCTGTCCAAGGACAGATGCAGACACAGATCTTGCAGGTGTAATGTTTTGTGTAGATGATTGCCCTTCAACAGAGGTGTGTTGTTGCACCAAAGTATCCTTAGGGAGAATTAAGGCCTGTACCCTTCCTTGTGATCTAGAAGGGGCATTGACAGCCTGTGCAGACTCAGAGTGTAAGAATGAAGGAGTCTGATCAGCTTGGGGAGGAGAAGCAGTGTCACAAGTGCGTTCAATACTTCTCTCCTTTGGATGGTCATCCTCAGAATTGATGTACATTGACTCTGACTCATTTTGGATCTGGGCTGGATCCACTGTTTTCCCTTTAATGATATCATCATCCTTTTTGGAGGGTGATGATGGCGATTTAGGTGGTGACACAGTATGACCTTGGGAGGAGGTCTTTATTTCAATACCTTCACCCTTTTTGGAGGGTTGGGTAGCAGTAGGTGATCCCTTTTTTTTGTCTACACTCTTTTGGGAGAGTGCAGATGGGCGTGGTGATTTCGGCTTATCAGCTTGGGTGGTAGGGATAGCTTTGGAACGTTCCTTAGCTTCCACTGCACCTTGGGGGACTTCAAATATTGATGATGTTGCATTGTCAACCCCAGAAGCTGATACAGACTTCCTTTTGGATCTTTGCTTTTTAACATTGTGAGGTACTAAGTCCTCAACAATGGGTCTTTTAGATTTTGATTTAGAACGAATGGATGAGGGTGTGGCTAGGGTGGCTGATGATTTGGCCAACCCTTCACCCTCTTTTGAAGGAGAAGAAGATTGAATAGATTTGGAGGAGTTTGAGGGTTCAGAAGCATGTGTACCTTGGTCCCCCTGATTAGCAGATTGAGTGTCAGACTCAGATCGCATCGAAGAAGGGACAGCTTCCTCACTTGCAACTCTCTCATTCTCCCTTGCCCTGCAAAAATTAAGGTAGGTCTGCATTGCTGGGGTCAGACCCTGCGCAGTTACCTTAGGACTATTGAAAATGTTATTATTAATGGCCTTACATTCCACAGTCTGACCAGTTGCCAGACTGAAATCATTGTCAAGAATAGCTTCAATGATAAGAGCAAGAATCCTACCATAAGGTATGGTAAGACTCTTATTATTGACTCGGCCAACTAAGTCCCTAAAAATCACAGCAGCAAAATCTATTCTGGTCATAGTGACCATTGCATGAAAAATCTGCAACTCTAAAGCATTAGGTTGGTCAAAACTGCCTGCCTTTACTTGCAAAGATTTAGAAATTGTGCATAAAAGATAACTCCATATACCAGTTAAATATTTCATTTTTACAACTGAAGCCAATGGACCAGTATAACCAACATCTTGCAAAACACTTTTGGCTTCAGTGTGAGACACTAAACTTTCATAAATATCTTCAAGCATATATGACAGTTCAAACGTAGACCTAATCCTCTTTAAAGAAATGTATACCTTTTTCCTACCGTTGAGGATGGTGTCATAGATTGCAGGATCTCATTGTTTGTTCTGACCAACATAGCAACTCGCCCAAAATTCACAAAGAAGGTCTTTGAACACCACACCTGGCTTCTCAATCAACATTTTGCCAAATGGATGGTGCCATAGGAATGACACCACTTCTCCATACCCCTCTGCCCAAGAAGGAGGATGAATATTTGCAGAAACGAGACTGACTATCTTGATTTTACCAGTATCAAGATCAGCCGGAACAACCACTACCTTATTTCCCACCACATAGGGTGAAAGCTTATTAACGCTTACAGGAGCTGGGTATAGGACCTCAGATTCAGAAGAGGAATCTGATTGAGAATTATTAGCAGAAAGAGAAACAGAAGATGATGCCATTTGTAAAAAGATTTTTAGAAGAAATTAAAATAAAACAATAAAACAGTATACAGATTTGAGAGAGAAAAGAGAAATTAATTTGAGAAGTAAAAGAGAGATTTGGGGATTTAGGTTAAATATAGTATAAATACACTTTATTCAAGATATCCGTTTGAAAAGTTGGAGAGAGAAAGTTTTTGATTGGAGGATGAACAAGTAGTGGAGGTACTTTTTCAGTAACCAGCAGTTACCACTACACGTGTCAGTCTCCAATAAGATAGAAAATGGATAAATAAGTAAACTGAATAAAATAATGTAAGGGCCCGTTTCTTTTTTTAGTTATTAAGTGCTGAGTGTATTAAGTGGCTGAATGCATTAAGAATGTCTGTATGAATTAAGTAAAATATAGGTAATTGACGGTTATTTTTGTTTATTAAGTCAAAAATGAAACATGAAATTTGACTGAATGATTAAGTTCTAAACTATTAAGTTTATTAAGTAAAAAAGAAACAAGGCCTAAGTAATAAAACGCACTGAGATATTTAATAACAAAAATAACCACTAAGCTAGGTCAGACTCAGCTTACCCTCTGTTACCTGGAAATACACCAAGTATGAAAGGGTAGTCTGGGTCAGACACAGCTTACCCTCAAAAATAAGAATAATTCTAAGGGGTCAGATTTGTTATTACTTAGCTCACTGCCTTTTACAAATTTAACATACCTAGCTTACTTATAAGATAGTTGAACCTTGATTCATCCAATGGCTTTGTAAACAAGTCAGCTAACTGATTCTCTGTTGGAATGAAGTGGAGTTCAACATCTTCTTTCATCACATGATCTCTAATGAAATGATATCTTATATCAATGTGCTTAGTCCTTGAATGAAGCACAGGATTGTTTGAAATTGCTATGGCACTGGTATTGTCACAAAAGATTGGAGTTTTTGATGCAGTGACACCATAGTCTTGAAGCTGATATTGCATCCAAAGAACTTGAGAACAACAGCTTCCTACAGCAACATACTCAGCTTCTGCAGTAGAGATAGAAACTGAATGCTGCTTTTTGCTGGACCAGCTTACAAGTCTATTGCCAAGCAATTGACAGGCTCCTGAAGTGCTTTTTCTATCAATCTTACAGCCTGCAAAGTCAGAATCTGAATAGCCAATTAGATCAAATCCTGAGTCTTTGGGATACCAAAGACCCAGATTGGGACAACCTTTAAGGTATCTAAAGATTCTTTTTACAGCCTTAAGATGAGATTCTTTAGGACTAGCTTGATATCTTGCACAAAGACATGTAGCAAACATAATATCTGGTCTACTAGCAGTTAAATAAAGTAATGATCCTATCATACCCCTATAAGCTGTGGTATCAACAGATTTGCCATTTTTATCTTCACCCAGCTTATCACCAGTTCCCATAGGAGTTTTCATAGGTGAGCAATTACTAAAACCAAATTTGTTTAAGAGATCTTTAACATATTTTCCTTGGTTTATGAAAATTCCATTTTTAGTCTGTTTCACTTGTAACCCCAAAAAATAGTTTAGTTCTCCCATCATGCTCATTTCATACTTTTTAGACATTAATTCAGAAAACTTTTTGCAAAGTCTTTCACTACTAGACCCAAATATGATATCATCTACATAAATTTGCACAAGAAGGATATCACCATTATACTTTCTCACAAATAAAGTCTTGTCTACATTACCTCTTTTGAATTTGTTAGCCAAAAGGAATTTAGACAAAGTATCATACCATGCCCTTGGAGCTTGCTTTAAGCCATAGAGAGCTTTGTCAAGCTTGAACTCATGGTAAGGAAACTTTGAATTTTCAAAACCTGGAGGTTGTTCAACATAGACTTCTTCTTCCAATTTCCCATTAAGAAATGCACTCTTCACATCCATTTGATAGACTTTGAAACCTTTGTGAGCAGAAAAGGCCAAAAACATTCTGATTGCCTCTAGTCTTGCCACAGTAGCAAAAGTCTCATCATAATCAATTCCATCTTCTTGTCTGTAACCAAGAGCTACCAATCTTGCTTTGTTTCTGGTCATAACTCCCCTTTCATCCATTTTGTTTCTGTAGACCCACTTGGTTCCAATCACAGTCTTGTGATGAGGTCTAGGAACAAGTTCCCAAACTTTGTTTCTTTCAAACTGTGTTAATTCATCTTGCAGAGCATTCACCCAAGATGGATCTGCCAGAGCTTCATCAATCTTAGTTGGTTCCACCTTACTTACAAAGTTGACAAACATGCAAAAATTTCCTGTTGTCTTTCTTCTTGTTTTAACACCATAAAGAGGATCACCAATGATTTGATTGATTGGATGAATCCTTATCCATTTAGTAACATGATTTGAATTGTTTCCAACTGGTACAATAGGCTGATTCAGATTTGAAGGCCCAACATGATCAGCTTGAAGAATGGGCTGATCAGCTTGGATTGTAGTAGGGATCTGAGTCAGCTGGAGCATCATTTGATGGATTAAGAATAATCAGATTGAAGGCCGAGCATGATCAACTTGAAGAATGGGCTGATCAGCTTGGATTTGAGTAACATGATTTGAATTGTTTCCAACTGGTACAATAGGCTGATTCAGATTTGAAGGCCCAGCATGATCAGCTTGAAGAATGGGCTGATCAGCTTGGATTGTAGTATAGGGATCTGAGTCAGCTGGAGCATCATTTGATGGATTAAGAATAATTTCTTCAGGAGGAGAGCAGTCTGGCTTAGAACAACCTTCATCTATGCTTACATTGACAGAGTTCTCAATAGTTTTAGTTCTTTTGTTGTAAACCCTGTAGGCCTTCATCATTGTTGCATATCCGAGTAGGATACCTTCATCTGCTTTCTCATCAAACTTTCCAAGATGGTCTTTCTGATTCAGAATATAATAAGGACTTCCAAACATTCTTAGGAAACCAATTTCAGGTTTCTCCCCCTAAGAAGTTCATATGCAGTCTTCTGGTGCCTTTTCACAATAAGGGATCTGTTCTGGGTAAAGCAAGCTGTGTGAACTGCTTCAGCCCAAAAATGAGACTTGACATTGTTTTGAGCCATCATGGATCTGGCAGCTTCAATAAGAGTTCTGTTTCTTCTTTCTGCAACACCATTTTGTTGAGGAGTTTTGGCAGCTGAGTAGACTTGTGAAATTCCCTTTTCACTGCAGAATGAATTAAGAGTGATATTCTTAAATTCAGTACCATTGTCACTTCTTAATTGCCTAACAGGCCTTTTGTAGAGAATTTCAGCTTGCTTGATAAAATGAATAATGCTGTCAGCAGCTTCACTCTTGTGCTTGAGAAAGAAAACCCAGGTGTATCTTGAATATTCATCAACAATGACCAAAGAGTATCTCATTCCAGTAAATGAAGGAGTACTAATTGGCCCAAAAAGATCCATATGAAGCAGATCCAAACAATTATCAATGGTTGAGCATGTTTTAGACTTAAAAGTTGCTTTGTGTTGTTTGCCTTTCTCACAAGCACCACACAGCTTGTCCTTCTCATAATTTATAACAGGAAGACCAGACACCAGTTCTTTCTTACACAGCTTGTTGATGTCTTTGAAATTCATATGAGATAACCTTTTATGCCACAACCAGTTCAGCTCATCTTGAGTCTTTGACATGAAACAAACTTCCCTTGTTACAATTGGTTTTCTCATGTCAAAACAATACAAAGACTCATCCCTTTTTGCTATAAGAACCACATTTCCTTCCAAATCAAGAACAATACCCTTATCAGACCTGAATCTCACTTCATAGCCAGCATCACACAATTGACTCACACTAATCAAATTGTGTTTCAAACCATTCACATATGAGACCCTTCTGAAAGTAAGGGGACCATTTGAAAGTATACCAAATCCTTCAGTCTTTCCTTGAGAGTCATCTCCAAAAGTAACATTAGGACCAATGCGAATCCTAAAGCTACATAGCAGGGACTTACATCCGGTCATATGCTTGGAACACCCAATGTCCAAGTGCCAGGTATTATCATCATGATTGCCCTGCATTTTCAATAAGAGATTAGTTCTTTTTGGGAACCCATCCAAAGATGGGTTCACCAGAGCTGACCATCTGGTCTGACTCAGACTGGGAAACAGAACTTAAACTCTTATCACATTTGGACACCCATTGTTGCTTGATCTGTCCTTTACCAGATTTGAAATTCTTTTTAGCAAAACCTTTGCCTATTCCAGATTTCTTACATTCAGCTCTCAATTTTCTTTGATCAATAATTTTAGGATCAGACACATTTTTAAGAAAATTAGCATCAGTTGAAACCTCGGCAATTCTGGACACAACAAGTTTGGAAATCATTTTATCTGAGTCAGACTTGGTGTTATTTGAAACAGACACAAATTTGGTTTGTGACAAATTTCCTTGAGAACCAGACTTCTCATTCTTTGAAAGCTTTATCTTTTATTTTGGAACACTATGATCTCTAACCTTTCTTTTGTTTTTCTTTAAGTTACCATTGTTTGTTTTAGATTTTGAATCTGACACAGACTGGGAAATGGTCAGCTTAGATAGGTCAAGACTTTCTTCAGGTTTTAACTCAGTGACCCTATCAGCTTCAGACACAGCTTCAGCAATGGTTTGACCAACAGTTTCAGGATCATTAAACCCAATACCAGATCTCTGAACCAACTTAATTGGTTTATATTTTTTCCATTTGGTTTGGACTTTGGGTGGTGAAGGAGGCTGATAACAAGGCTCCATAGCACAGACTTCACTTATGGCTATGGCCCTATCATAGTCACCATCAAAAATAGCTTGGATCTGATGAGGTATTTGGTCATTTACACACTTAGCAGTTCTTTTGGAACATATACACCATGATTCAGTAATGGTTTGACCAACAGTTTCAGGATCATTAAACCCAATACCAGATCTCTGAACCAACTTAATTGGTTTATATTTTTTCCATTTGGTTTGGACTTTGGGTGGTGAAGGAGGCTGATAACAAGGCTCCATAGCACAGACTTCACTTATGGCTATGGCCCTATCATAGTCACCATCAAAAATAGCTTGGATCTGATGAGGTATTTGGTCATTTACACACTTAGCAGTTCTTTTGGAACATATACACCATGATTCAGTAATGGTTTGACCAACAGTTTCAGGATCATTAAACCCAATACCAGATCTCTGAACCAACTTAATTGGTTTATATTTTTTCCATTTGGTTTGGACTTTGGGTGGTGAAGGAGGCTGATAACAAGGCTCCATAGCACAGACTTCACTTATGGCTATGGCCCTATCATAGTCACCATCAAAAATAGCTTGGATCTGATGAGGTATTTGGTCATTTACACACTTAGCAGTTCTTTTGGAACATATACACCATGATTCAGTAATGGTTTGACCAACAGTTTCAGGATCATTAAACCCAATACCAGATCTCTGAACCAACTTAATTGGTTTATATTTTTTCCATTTGGTTTGGACTTTGGGTGGTGAAGGAGGCTGATAACAAGGCTCCATAGCACAGACTTCACTTATGGCTATGGCCCTATCATAGTCACCATCAAAAATAGCTTGGATCTGATGAGGTATTTGGTCATTTACACACTTAGCAGTTCTTTTGGAACATATACACCATGATTCAGTAATGTGCTTAACTTTCAAAAACTTTTCTTCTGCAGTCTTAGCTTCTTTAACCAAAATGGAGTTTAATTGTTTTTGAGCTTTAACTTCAGATTCTAGTTTTTCAATGGTGTGGTTCTTAGAACTAATATCAATTTTCAAAACAGATATTTCCTTTTTAAGTTCTTGATTAAAGTGTTTTTGTAAAAGAACCTCATCACCCAATCTATTCAGTCTAGACAGTTTTTCATTATCAGACAGATTGGAGAAAGAAATTACCTCAGGTGGAGTAGTCTGACTGGTAGATGCCTGGTGAGCTGACTCAGATTGTTGTTGTATTTTGTCAAGATCTTCAGCAAACTTTTGAGTTGCTTCTTTGGCCATAAAGCACTTGGCATCTTTATACAGTTCATCATCAGATGAAGTTGCACTTTCAGCCCAGTCTTTGGCTACCAGACTCTTCTCACTTTTGTTTACTTTCTCACTCAGCTCAGCTACTTGTGCTTTTAAGGCTTTGTATTTTATCTTGAGCTTTGAGTAGTTTTCACTTCTTCCACCTTTGGCTGGCACAGCTTGAGAAGACTCTTTAGATCTGCAGTCACCAGCTATGTGCCCAATTTTGCCACACTTGTAACAAGTGACTTTGGACATATCAAATGGCTTCTTGGTCTTATCAGCTTGGCCAGCTTTTGCTTTTCCTTTAAACTTACTAAAGGATCTCCTTCTGATCCTTTCAGCCAACATAGCTACTTCATTAGCCAGTTCATCACCATCAGATTCATCACATTCAGATTCAGCACAAACAGAGTTAGTGTTAGAAATCACAGGAACTTCATCATCAACACAAGGAATGATCTCATTACTTATTGAGCTAGGGTGTTCAGTCATAGAGGCAACAAGTGCAGCAGCAGGCTGACTATAAGAATCACCCATAGCAATCAACTTTTCAGCCTCTGAACACTCTTGGTTATGAAGCAAACCAAAGAGTCCAGGGAGATCAAGATCATGATAAACATAACTTAGCTTGACAGAAGAAATATAGTTATTCCATTTAGGTGGTAATGAATCAAGAAATTTACTTTTTAAAACTTCATTTTTCTTAGTTATTCCAACAGCAGCTAAATCATTAACTAAAGCATTAAAGCGGGTATGAGTGTCAGTCAAGGATTCATTTCTCAAAGAGAAAAATCTCTCATACCTCCTGGTCAAAGTAGTTATTGTGGATTCCATGGAAGTAGAGCAACCCTCAAACATGACAGTCAAAGTACCCCACATTTTCTTAGCTGTAGAACACATTTTTAAGAAAATTAGCATCAGTTGAAACCTCACCAATTCTGGACTCAACAAGTTTGGAAATCATTTTATCTGAGTCAGACTTGGTGTTATTTGAAACAGACACAAATTTGGTTTGTGACAAATTTCCTTGAGAACCAGACTTCTCATTCTTTGAAAGCTTTATCTTTTATTTTGGAACACTATGATCTCTAACCTTTCTTTTGTTTTTCTTTAAGTTACCATTGTTTGTTTTAGATTTTGAATCTGACACAGACTGGGAAATGGTCAGCTTAGATAGGTCAAGACTTTCTTCAGGTTTTAACTCAGTGACCCTATCAGCTTCAGACACAGCTTCAGCAATGGTTTGACCAACAGTTTCAGGATCATTAAACCCAATACCAGATCTCTGAACCAACTTAATTGGTTTATATTTTTTCCATTTGGTTTGGACTTTGGGTGGTGAAGGAGGCTGATAACAAGGCTCCATAGCACAGACTTCACTTATGGCTATGGCCCTATCATAGTCACCATCAAAAATAGCTTGGATCTGATGAGGTATTTGGTCATTTACACACTTAGCAGTTCTTTTGGAACATATACACCATGATTCAGCAATGGTTTGACCAACAGTTTCAGGATCATTAAACCCAATACCAGATCTCTGAACCAACTTAATTGGTTTATATTTTTTCCATTTGGTTTGGACTTTGGGTGGTGAAGGAGGCTGATAACAAGGCTCCATAGCACAGACTTCACTTATGGCTATGGCCCTATCATAGTCACCATCAAAAATAGCTTGGATCTGATGAGGTATTTGGTCATTTACACACTTAGCAGTTCTTTTGGAACATATACACCATGATTCAGTAATGTGCTTAACTTTCAAAAACTTTTCTTCTGCAGTCTTAGCTTCTTTAACCAAAATGGAGTTTAATTGTTTTTGAGCTTTAACTTCAGATTCTAGTTTTTCAATGGTGTGGTTCTTAGAACTAATATCAATTTTCAAAACAGATATTTCCTTTTTAAGTTCTTGATTAAAGTGTTTTTGTAAAAGAACCTCATCACCCAATCTATTCAGTCTAGACAGTTTTTCATTATCAGACAGATTGGAGAAAGAAATTACCTCAGGTGGAGTAGTCTGACTGGTAGATGCCTGGTGAGCTGACTCAGATTGTTGTTGTATTTTGTCAAGATCTTCAGCAAACTTTTGAGTTGCTTCTTTGGCCATAAAGCACTTGGCATCTTTATACAGTTCATCATCAGATGAAGTTGCACTTTCAGCCCAGTCTTTGGCTACCAGACTCTTCTCACTTTTGTTTACTTTCTCACTCAGCTCAGCTACTTGTGCTTTTAAGGCTTTGTATTTTATCTTGAGCTTTGAGTAGTTTTCACTTCTTCCACCTTTGGCTGCACAGCTTGGACAATGAAATTTCTAGCCTTCACATCCAAGTTTGCCAATCTCCTATCCTCATCCCCCCAATCTGCCTTGTCCTTAACAATAGATTTAACTGTGGCAGGAATGGTTGGTTGACCTTCTCTGACCACAGCCTCTACCACAATGGTCTGTGTAGGAACATAAGGACCATCCACAAGGATGTCAGGCATATTGTTATCGATGGATTCAAGGAACAAAGACATTCGACCTTTCCACCCACTGAAATCATCTTTATCAAACATGGGTGGTCTGGTTGAAGAACCATTATCAATATAGGATGACATAATGCTTTACTATTAAAGAAAATAAGCAAGGATCTAGTCAAGTTAATTCTTAACCCCTGGCTCTGATACCAATTGATACGTCCCAAGGTGTATCAATATACCAAAGTATATTGTACACAGAACAGTTGTAGAGGGGGGTGAATACAAATTTCTTCGATCTTTACAAACTTTTAAATAAAACGTTTTAAAGATTCAGTTTATATATTAAGTAAGTAAAGAACAAGAATCATTAAAACAGTAATGTAGTAAAGTAAATGAAACATTCTTGAACACAGATTATAGTTTTCAATGTAATCCTTTATTAAGAAATAATCTATAAAAAGAATTACAGGGTTGTTGCGGAACAAAGATAGCCTACGGATATCTAAACAACCCTTTGAAATGACAAACTACAATCAATAAGTTTCTACTCAAGAGAATCAGCCCAAGCTGATCTCCAACAGACTAAGCTGTGTGTAAGAGCAAAGAAAACTTGTGTGAAGAATGATTCTCAGGAATGTCACACATATGCAATCAAGGAATGAGGCTTTTATAGGCGAAAGCCCTTCTTCTCTTGGTATCCAATAAAGCCACGTATTCTTCTTTCACTGGATGACAAAGGAATATTTGATCGTGTCTTTCATGGTACTTGTGGTCCCCAACGTACTGGTGCACATTCTTTATCATTCAATAAGAGTATGGACACGCATATGTAAAACCAACCACCAACCTGGATCCTAGGATTCTTCCTAGTCATGTCATTTGTCATTATCTTCAATCCAGGGTGTTATCTTCACTTGATTGTCAGACACAGATTGGGCCGTTTGTCAAAGCACCAATCTGCCTAAGTGTTTCCAAGCTGACTGCTAATCCCAAGCTGCCTTCCACTACCAGCTTGGTCTTCTATCTTCAATCCTCCTCTTCCACTTGGATTGAATGCTATAACCTTGTTAATGCAGCTTGAATAACACTTGCTTCCACAAATTATTACAATACAAAACATGAAGCATGATCTGGGCCAGAAACAGATCGTAAGCTGTGTCAGCTTAGTCTGACCCAGATCAAATTACAAGAACCAAAAGATTACTAAGTGTTTATAAGTCAGATTTGTCATCACCAAATTTACAATGAACATTAGGACTCAACAAAGAGGATGCGAAAACTTGATCAAAACACTCTCGAATCAACCAAATAACGATGAAATCGAACAATAGAATGCTATGGAACTAAGGGGACAGCTAGGGCTTCAAAGGAAAAGTATAATCTCTGTATTATGAGTCTAATGACAAGTTAATAGACCCTTAACCCGTTTTTGGGTTTAACCCCATGTCAAAACTAGTCCCTAAGCTTCCAAACGGGTCATATTTAGCTCAAAACACCTATAGGGAATACTTACAGCACATTAAACACTTCAAGCACCTCTAAAGGCATATAAATATACCTTAAACACATTAGTACATCAATCATTAAGGCATTAAAGCCTTACACATATAGCACATTAAACACATCTAAGCATTAAATCTCCTAGAGACTTAACAGACATGTAGTGTTGACTTAACGACTCAAGTCAACCGTTAATTAAAAAGTTTGGGATGTTACAAGAACTATAAAAAAATAACTTTTTTAGGTATGCTTCAAGTTATTACTGTTTACGTGAATATAAACTGTGGGGTTTTTATTATTAAACTCAAATGTGATACAAATATTATTTTAAAAAACTTCTGCTTTTGTGTAGCTTTATTGCTCTTGAATCTTGAATAAATTATGTGTTACTTGGATAAATCGCTTTTCTGAAACTCCAACTTATACATTTTTGGATATTTTAGCTTGATTTTTTGTATTGTTTATCTTATTTTACTACATGCTATTGAATCCAGATTAATTTTGTGGTTACACAAAATTAAAGTTGGTTACACACAATATACATTCGTCCAAAGTTTGTTACATTTTGGTGTACTAAACCCAAAACAAAAAGCTGAAAGTTACAATCTTTTTATCACATTTGTGCACAATTATAATAATGCTAAAAACCCATAAAAAAATTATATATCCAAATAAACATTTATTGATAATTAGTCAAAGAAATTAAGTTGGTATTTCAAGATAATCCAAATACCAATAAAAAAAAGATTACTTTGTTACCTGGCGAGTAGAATAAGCTAAACACACAGTGACTGATTGTATGTTGCAATAAACATTATTCTTATTATCTGCAAAAATAAGCGATTCACATTCCTGGATACAAAACATTCAAACTGTGTGTGTGTGTGAGAGAGAGAGAGGTTTTGATAAGTTTATGTGTGTGAGAAAGATAAGCAGCCATTGAATTAAATGCACTCTATATGTATATAAAAGTTTTGAAAGATATAACCATAAACAGTATTTATCCAGATCACAAATAATGAATAATCAATCTAGAAAGATAGAAGGCTGAAAGTATAAAACCTATTATCACAACAATAACAATGATACTCAATCCCACCCCCTACCCCAGGGTAGAACGACCATTTCCCGAAAGACCTCCAACAAGAGTATGTGGGAGTAAAATATGTAGGCATGTGTGTGTGACTGTGTATGCAGATGTAGAAAGCAAAAGCAAGCAAGCAAAAAGCATATAACCATGCAAAAATGTAAGGCATATAGCATACAAGCATTTAAATGCTTATATATGGGCAGTAAGCCTATACAAGTTTATGTATGTTACAATAGAAATGCTAAATCTATGTTTGTATCACTATACCTAAAATCAGAGGCACATATCTAACTGCAGAAGCCTATAGGAAACTACCCCGCAAAAGGAAAAATGTTAACCCACCCTATTTATCTATCTTAATCCTAGTCCCCGTCTTTTCTAATCACATTCTAGTTAAATAATAAAAGTTCAAAACACATAAAGTAGTAAATTCACACAAACAACAGTAATAACATTTAAAACTTGCTAAGTTATTATACTAATAAATCAATACTTTTTCTTTGAAAAAACTTCAATCTAGACAAAACAACAGGGTATAGTGCACCAAAATGTAAGAAACTATCATAAATGTAGTATGTAACTTGTTTTTTCTTGTCAAACTAGTATAATAAACCGGCCAAATCAATGAACATTTGTGCATTATTTGTAACACACAATGTACATTTGTGCATTGTTTGTAACACACAATGTACATTTGTGTATAGTTTCTTACATTATGGGACACTAATCCCAAGAGTTTAATTTAACAAAAATCAATTGGTAACCGGCTAACGATCTAGCCGGTAAAACATTACACGAAATGAACAAAAAAACAAGTTACATACTTACAATGAACAAAATTGAAGTTGGTTTGGTTCTGGCATCCAAACAAAATGAAGCTTCATTTTGTTTGGATGCCAGAACCAATTGTCACCAGAAGGAGGATCATCGGGAATAACCATATTGTCAGCATAATTTGTTGGAGGCTTGTTATGGGGACCCAACACATTACTTGGAGCATATCTGATCCAGCAACCACCTTTGCGACGAACTACGTTCTCAGATTGTTTAACATTCTTAGCTTTTCTTAACTTCCTTATATCTTCTCTGAGAACGAGTCGTCTTTCAATCTTGGCAATGACTCTATCATGTAATTCTGATAGGTCCCAAAGGAGATAACAGGATGGTTTAAGATGTCTCAAAAGAATTGTAGAGGGGGGTGAATACAACTTTTAAACTTAATCAGCTTGAAAATACTTTTTAATGCGGAATGTAAATTATCTTAATGTATTTGTCCATAATCAGTTTGAGATAATCAAGTTAATGAAACAATAAGTAAATAGACAGAATATAAAGACAGTAAAGTAAAGTGCAGTCCAAGAACAAAGTGCAAGCTGATTTTCAACTAATTCTTTTATTGAAGAATAAAAAGAATTACAAGTAGTTGTGGAACAGATTAGCCTACAAATCTAACTACTTGGCTGAATAGCAAGTTACAACTTTGTTTATTAACTCTACTAGCCAAAGCTGAGTACAACACAGATCCAAGCTGATAGCTTTAATCGTTGTGAGAGTTAATGTTATGGATGCACACATTCTTGAGACACAAAAGCTGGTTTATATAGGCATCAACCCTGCCTTGGATGCCGTCCATTCTTTTCCACGCGTCTTGATCTAATGGCTTCTGCTTGATCAGTACTAGGTGACAGTGACATTGTCCTTTTTGTTCCCTTCTTGGTCACCAAGGTTGAGCGTGCAGCAATAATATAATGGACACCTCATAGAATGTTTACAATCAACAACTGGCACTTCTAGAATGTCCTTTCTGGTGCATATCCAGTTGATTGATGATATATACAAAGTTATAACAACTCTGGAGCACTTGCAAGACTCCAGGCTGACAATGTACCTTCCAAGCTGACTGTAAGATCCAAGCGGATTTCCACCCATCAGCTTGGTCTTCTATCCTTGTTCTTCATCTTCGATTTAGACCAAGTGCTAGTTCTTCTTTTGATGCATCTTGAGAGATACCATCTTCTAGTGAAGATGTTCAGGCTGACTTAGCTTGGAACCATCCAAGCTGACTCAGCTTGGAACCATCCAAGCTGACTCAGCTTGGAACCATCCAAGCTGACTCAGCTCCAGAACCAAGCTGAGTACAACACAGATCCAAGCTGATAGCTTTAATCGTTGTGAGAGTTAATGTTATGGATGCACACATTCTTGAGACACAAAAGCTGGTTTATATAGGCATCAACCCTGCCTTGGATGCCGTCCATTCTTTTCCACGCGTCTTGATCTAATGGCTTCTGCTTGATCAGTACTAGGTGACAGTGACATTGTCCTTTTTGTTCCCTTCTTGGTCACCAAGGTTGAGCGTGCAGCAATAATATAATGGACACCTCATAGAATGTTTACAATCAACAACTGGCACTTCTAGAATGTCCTTTCTGGTGCATATCCAGTTGATTGATGATATATACAAAGTTATAACAACTCTGGAGCACTTGCAAGACTCCAGGCTGACAATGTACCTTCCAAGCTGACTGTAAGATCCAAGCGGATTTCCACCCATCAGCTTGGTCTTCTATCCTTGTTCTTCATCTTCGATTTAGACCAAGTGCTAGTTCTTCTTTTGATGCATCTTGAGAGATACCATCTTCTAGTGAAGATGTTCAGGCTGACTTAGCTTGGAACCATCCAAGCTGACTCAGCTCCACCAAGCTGACTGTAAGATCCAAGCTGATTTCCACCCATCAGCTTGGTCTTCTATCCTTGTTCTTCATCTTCGATTTAGACCAAGTGCTAGTTCTTCTTTTGATGCATCTTGAGAGATACCATCTTCTAGTGAAGATGTTCAGGCTGACTTAGCTTGGAACCATCCAAGCTGACTCAGCTTGGAACCATCCAAGCTGACTCAGCTACCTTCCAAGCTGACTGTAAGATCCAAGCTGATTTCCACCCATCAGCTTGGTCTTCTATCCTTGTTCTTCATCTTCGATTTAGACCAAGTGCTAGTTCTTCTTTTGAGTAAGTCTTCAATGGTTACTTTCTTCTTTGTTCTTTTGAGACCAGGCACAGTCTCATCTTCATCAGCTTCAGAATGATCTTCAGGAGCAAGTGGTTGTGGCAGTCCAGAAGTATCAATTTTATAGCTTTTCATCTTGTCAAATCTTCTGGACAAGTCACCAGCCACCACTCCATAATTGCTTGGCTTGTTCAGCATTAGAAGATTATACAGCTCTACACATTCAGCATATCCAAGAGTAAACAGCTCAGAAATCTCCAACACTTCACTTGCAGCTGAATCACCTTCTCTTCTCAAGTGGATTTTGGGGTATTTACTAGTTTTGGACTTTGTAAGCTTGACCCCAACAATCTCTTCTTGAATAGCCCTAGTCAGCTTGAATCTCTCCAGTTTTTCTTTTTCTGTCAGTGATTGTCTTCTGAAGATGACTACAGGTTTGTTCTTTACTTGAGCTGATTGAATTGTCTTTGGATAATCATCAAGGTGTTCTTCTTCTAATTGTTGGAGAGCCTTTTGTGTTTTCTCTTCTTCTTCTCTTATCCTTTGCCTCTTTTCTTCTTCATTGTACTGATCTTGAATTCTTATGAGTCTTTCTCTTTCTTTTTCTTCAAGAACCAGTTTCCTTGCCAATCTGGCATCTTTGGCAATTTGTCTTTTCTCTAACTCAGCTTGATTCTTTCTAACAGCTTCCTCTTCAATCTCAAGCTGACTTCTTTGTCTTGAGGTACCTTCAGTCTGTGTGCCTCCAGTCTGAGTATCTTGGTCAGCTTGAGTTTCCAATGGTTGAATAAGAGCTGAGACTGATCCAGATCCTCTCCTTTCTGTAAAGTAGGTTCCAATAGGAATCTTATCACTGTCATCAGAGGAGGATTCATCATCTTCAAATTCAATGAGATCTGCATCAGCTTGAAGAGCTAAGACAACTTTAACTTCTGCTCCTTCTTCTTCATCAACAGATTCTTCCACAACTACTTCTTCTTCAATCTGTGTTAAAGATGGCTCAGTCTGAACTTGGATTTTAGCTTGAGTCACAGACTGATCAGCTCCAATATTCATTATAGCCACAGCAGCTTCAACTTCTTCTTCATTCGCCTCAGTATCAACTTCCATTGTGGCAGCAACATCTTCACAATCTACTCTCTTCGTTTCTACTTCCTTCTCCCCCTTTTTGTCATCATCAATGGGAGCAGAGGAACTGGAGCTGATTGACTTTATGAGCTGAGTGAGATCATTCCTTAGATAATTTTCAAGCTCAGTCAATTTAGTAGAGTGAGATGCGCTTGAAGTCTTGACATCAACTGTTGAGTTGATTGCTTCAATTTTGTTCTTTAGCTCATTTGCAGACTCCTCCACTTTGGAAGGCACATTCACAACTTCTTGGAGTTGAGTCTCTAGATTGTTGATGTCTTTGAGAACCCTTTTGTTTTGCTTCTTCAGTCTGAGCCTATTGGCATTGAATCTGGTTCTCATTGACTTCTTCATTCTGTCTTGGGAGGTGGCAAGAAGATCTAAATATCGTCTATTTTCCAGATTTGTCTCCCTCATACCTTGACTCCAACCCTTGATTGTGTCACTCAGCCTGGCACCTAACTTCATCATTTCAGCTATATCAAACATGATTTCATCTTGTTGAGTTGCCAGAGTCCACTGAGTGCTCACAATGTCATGAAGCTGATCCTGCATAGATACATGTTTACCTTCTAGAACATCCATACGTGCACTAAGCTTTGTGATGTCAGCCTGTTGGGCATTGTTCATCTCAGTGAGCTTAGCTACCATATCCTTTAAGATGGATCTGGCCGTAATGGGAGGACCAGCAGTTTGCTTTTCAGCTTGAACCCTTCCAGAGGATTCACTGGTGGCCCTAAATGTCGGTATTTTGAGGTGAATTTAGAATTAGTGGAGCTGAAGGAGTTGTTGGGCGATTTTCCTCATGAGAGTGAGTCTCAAGAGGTGGAGCTGAAGATGTCAGTCTGGCATCAGCTTGAGGAGAATTAACTTGTAATTCAAGCTGTTCATTGCCTGCTTCAGGAAGCTGAATAGATTGCTCAGCTTCAGCATTGGCAGTCATCAGAACATCCCTTGAGGATGGATGAGTGCCAGACTGACCAAATGACTGATCACCCCTTGTGGTGGTGATGAGTCTTTGACTACCAACATCGTGAGGACCATCGGTAGGTATCTCACCTGCAAGAGACAGATTGAGGTCTTGACGAATCAAGCCCTCTTGACCAAAGGCAGTCCCTTGTGTTTCCACAAGTGCAGAGACGACTGCAGTTGGTGTAATGTTAAGGGTAAAATTGGATGGTCCCTCTTCTGTGATGTTTTGTTACACCATAGCCTCATTAGGGCAGAATTTTGAGGCCTGTACTCCACCTTGTGATCTAGGTGAAGCATTGGCAGCCTGTGCAGACCCAGAGTGTAAAAGAGAAGAATCAGCTTGTGTACTTTTTCTTGGAGATTTTTGTGAGGGATCGGCTAGGAAGGGATTTTGTGGGTCCACTTCCCTACCCTCTAAAAATGAAGAACGATGAGATGGAGAAGGAGTTTCAGGGATATTAGAAGTCATACCTTGATCACCACCCTGAATGGCTAAGTCTGAGTCAGCTTGGGAACGTTCCCTTGCAGATTCAGCCTCAAGGGGTAGTCTCCTTTTAGATGAGGAGACTTTAGCAGCTTTTGCAGCATGCTCCCCCTCAACTGATGCTCTTTTTCTCTTCTGAGATCTTTTCTTTTTGGGGATTTGAGAGTTTGGCTCATTTTGCAAAATTGGAGATTTTTGTGAGGGATCGGCTAGGAAGGGATTTTGTGGGTCCACTTCCCTACCCTCTAAAAATGAAGAACGATGAGATGGAGAAGGAGTTTCAGGGATATTAGAAGTCATACCTTGATCACCACCCTGAATGGCTAAGTCTGAGTCAGCTTGGGAACGTTCCCTTGCAGATTCAGCCTCAAGGGGTAGTCTCCTTTTAGATGAGGAGACTTTAGCAGCTTTTGCAGCATGCTCCCCCTCAACTGATGCTCTTTTTCTCTTCTGAGATCTTTTCTTTTTGGGGATTTGAGAGTTTGGCTCATTTTGCAAAATTGGAGATTTTTGTGAGGGATCGGCTAGGAAGGGATTTTGTGGGTCCACTTCCCTACCCTCTAAAAATGAAGAACGATGAGATGGAGAAGGAGTTTCAGGGATATTAGAAGTCATACCTTGATCACCACCCTGAATGGCTAAGTCTGAGTCAGCTTGAGACTGATTAGCTTGCGTCGAAGGGTGGTCAGATTCAGCTTCCTCCTGAGAATCATATTGATCCTCAAGATTCTCCATTTCCCTATTCACACAAAAATCTAAATAATCCTGCATAGCAGGGGTTAGTGTCTGGTGAACCTCAATGGGTCCAAAAATATTTGAGGCCAGGGGTGAAATTTTTATAAAATCCCCTGTTGCCCTTTGGAAATCTCCTTTCAAAAATTTTTCAATAATATAACCTAAGATTCTGCCATAGTAAACATTTTCAGATTTTGCAGAAATCTTGGTTACAAGATCATCAAAAATTAGTTTTCCAAAATCAATCAACCTATTGTGGACCATGCAACAAAAGATTTGCATTTCAAGTCTGTTTGGTGTATCAAAGCCACCAACCTTAGTTTGCAATGATCTAACAATAGTTGAGATCAAATATTTATAAATACCAGAAAAATGAGATATTTTGACTGAACCACCAACCCTCCCTGAATAAACAATTTCAGTTAAAACAGTTTTAGCTTGTTCCAGGGATGGGACTGACTCATAAGCAAGGTCAGACTTATACTCTAAATCAAAAATCTTTTTAAAACTATCAAGAGTGAGTACAAGTTGACGAGATGCATTATCCAAAGTCCCAACAATGCATTGCTTACCCTTGGTGGTAGTCGAAACCCTGCTTGTGAGCCAAAACTCACAAAGCTGATTAAAATTAATAAAACCAGGAGAAAAGTGCAGAATCTTACCCATAGGATGATAAAAGATATACCTTTCCATGTCAGAGTAATCAGACTTGTTTGAAGGTGGATGGAGATTGGCATATTGTGGAGGCCGTACCTTGATCTGAGTAGAAACCCATTTGGCACCCTCTATTTCTGGTACCCTATCTCCCTTCAAATAAGTACCGATCTTATCGACTTGCTTTGGTTCAGGATAATTAACATTAGAAGGTGAAGCCATTTGTATGATTAAACTGATTGAGAATAAACTTAAAAAAAAAATATTCGAGAAGCTGAAAACAGAGTATGAGAGCTTTTGATTAAAAAACTTGATGAGAATGAGATTAGAGAGATGAGAGTGCAATGGAATAGTGATTTGATCAAACGGGTTGGCTTTTATATGGCCTTCCCACCAAAAGTGTGTCGTTTTGTGATTGGAGAGAGAAAGTACATTTACCCTAACGGTCACTTTTTACTATGAACAAGTGACAGTTGAGGTTTGTACAGAGGAAAGAGAGACAAACTGAGTAGAACAATATTTTATTTACAACAAAATAAAAATATAAAATAAGTTATTAAGTAAAATCCAAGCTGACTCCAAGCTGAGCTGACTCAGCTTGGTCATCCTTAGGTAAAAACTAAGGTCAATCAGCTTGAGTTTTTCTTAATAGATTATTCCATATTTAACATTCCCAGCTTGCTCAGCAAGGTATTAAACCTTGCTTCATCAAGAGGCTTGGTGAACAAGTCTGCAAGCTGATTCTCTGTTGAAATAAAATGGAGTTCAATATCTTCCTTCATAACATGATCTCTGATAAAATGATATCTGACATCAATATGCTTAGTCCTTGAATGATTAACAGGATTGTTGGTAATTGCAATTGCACTTGTATTGTCACAGAAAATATGAGTTTTGGACATACTAATATCATAGTCAGCAAGCTGATGTTGCATCCATAGGATTTGTGAACAACAGCTTCCAGTAGCAACATATCCAGCTTCAGCTTTTGAAGTTGAGACTGAATGCTGCTTCTTGCTAGCCCAGCTGACTAACCTATTGCCAAGCAATTGACAACTTCCTGTTGTACTTTTCCTGTCAATCTTACAACCTGCAAAGTCTGAATCTGAATACCCAATTAGATCAAATCCTGAGTCTTTGGGATACCAAAGACCCAGCTTGGGTGTACCTTTTAGATACCTAAAAATTCGTTTCACAGCTTGAAGATGAGATTCTTTTGGACAAGCTTGATATCTAGCACAAAGACATGTGGCAAACATAATATCTGGTCTACTAGCAGTTAAGTACAATAAAGAACCTATCATGCCCCTATAAGCTGTTACATCAACTGGTTTCCCACTGATGTCTTCACTCAGCTTGGTGGCAGCACCCATAGGTGTTTTCATTGGAGAGCAATTGTCAAAACCAAATTTCTTGAGTAAATCTTTAACATATATTCCTTGATAAATAAAAATTCCAGAATTGGATTGTTTAATTTGAAGACCAAGAAAATAGGTTAATTCACCCATCATACTCATTTCATAATTTTTAGACATTAGCTTAGAAAACTTTTTGCATAATCTATCATTTATAGAACCAAAAATAATGTCATCCACATAAATTTGTACTAATAAGATATCGTTTCCTAACTTTCTCACAAACAAAGTTTTATCAACATTACCTCTTTTAAACTTATTCTTTATTAAGAATTTGGACAGAGTATCATACCATGCTCTTGGAGCTTGCTTCAATCCATAGAGAGCCTTGTCCAGCTTGTAAACATGGTTTGGATACTTGGAACTTTCAAAACCAGGAGGTTGGTGTACAAAAACTTCTTCATCAAGTTTGCCATTTAGAAAGGCACTTTTCACATCCATTTGATATACTTTGAATCCTTTGTAGGCTGAGTATGCTAGAAACATTCTTATTGCTTCAAGCCTAGCAACAGGAGCAAAGGTCTCATCATAATCTATTCCATCTTGTTGACTGTAGCCTTGAGCTACCAATCTTGCCTTGTTTCTTGTCACAATGCCTCTTTCATCCATCTTGTTTCTAAAGACCCACCTTTTGCCAATAATAGTCTTATCAGCTGGTTTAGGAACCAGTTTCCACACCTTGTTCCTTTCAAACTGAGTGAGTTCTTCTTGCATTGCACTCACCCAAGATGGATCACTTAGTGCTTCTTCAACTTCAGTTGGTTCAGTCTTGCTGACAAAATTCACAAACATGCAGAAATTTCCAGTTGCATTTCTTCTAGTTTGAATCCTTGAAGTGGGATCACCAATGATTTGGTCAATTGGATGACTTCTTGTCCACTTTGTAGTGTGAACTGGAGCATTTTGTACTTCTTGTTCAGCTTGATCTTCAGTAGAATGAGAATTAGCTTGAGGTACAGACTCAGCTTGATCACTGTTGAGATCTTGAACAACTGAGTTGGCTGAGTTGATAGAGTTCTCAGCTTGAGCATGTTCACAGATGGGTAAAATAATTTCATTTGTCTTCTGAGGTTGAGTAGAAACATGAGGCTGATTCAGCTCATTATCAAGATCATGAAAAATAGGAATCTCCCCCGCATTTTATGACCCACGCTGATAGATGACGCGCAAAGTGAGAAATCATAAAACAAGGGTCATAACGAGCAAATTTTTTGTTGGGGATGACGCGTTTTCAGAAGCGTCATAACATATGGGTCATAAGCTGTTAAAATTTAGGTTTCTAGATGACGTTCGTTTTGCTTCGTCCTAAATAGGGGTCATCGTTTTTTTGTCACGTTCCCTAGGCATCATTAATTACTTATGTTTTATCTGCCAAAAATTTTTTCATCCCCCCGCCTTCTCAAAACTCTAACTTTTCATCTCAAAACCCTTCCCTCCTTCTCAAAACTCTCAAACTTTTCATCTCAAAATCGATCCCGCCCTAAACTTTTCATCTCAAAACTCTAACTTTTCATCTCAAAAATCGATCCCCTCTCAAAAATCGATCCCGCCCTAATTTCCCATCAAACCCCGCCCTCTATTTTTCATCTCAAACCTTCACTCGACATCAAACCCCTCTCAAAACTCTCAAAACACTGCCGCCCTAATTTCCCATCAGTTTGCCCTAATTTCACTCGACATCAGTTTGCCCTAATTTTGAAAGGTATAGTTTGCCCTAATTTGTTTTCTGTTTTAATTTGTTTGATTTTTAATGTAGTTGTATAGTTTGCCCTAATTTGTTTTCTGTTTTAATTTGTTTTCTGTTTTAATGTAGTTGTAGAGTTTTAATGTAGTTGTAGAGTTTTAATGTAGTTGTATAGTTTGCCCTAATTTGTTTTCTGTTTTAATTTGTTTGATTTTTAATGTAGTTGTATAGTTTGCCCTAACATTATTAATGTAAACCATTTTTTGGTGTTTTAGAGTTTTATCAGTTTAATATTTGTTGGTGTTTGTGAATAATATTTTATAGGCCTCATGTAAGTTAACTGTAAATGATTTGTATAGTTTTAGAGTTTTATCAGTTTAATTTAGTTAAATAACTATGTGTTCTTGTTTTAGTTCTGTGCTAAGCTGCTGGAAAATCCAGATCAGCATCTATGTGTTTATGTGATAATTTGTTTAAGGGCTTTTGCAATCAAGGCAACTTGATGTATGTGACACTCTTCTTTGAAGGGGAGCCAAAATCTTAAACATGTAATGATTTTGTAATGATTTAAGCTGGTGTTCTTGTTTTACTAGGTAGTTATCTTTTTCTGTTTTACTAGGTAGTTATCTTTTTCTGTTTTAGGTTATGGATAAATCTTGGATTTTGTCCGATAGATTATCAATCGAATACGAGGAAGGTGTGAATGCCTTTTTAGAGTTTGCACAATTCAATAACCCAAATTCCGACGCCATTCCGTGTCCTTGTGTAAATTGTATCAATTTGTGTCACACTTCCATCTCCAACGTGCGTTATCACCTGTTTAAACACGGTTTCGATGAGATTTATAGTGTTTGGTCCTTCCACGGAGAAAATTCATCTAACGATGAAGCTCAATGCCCTAATGAGTCTATACCTCCCGAGTTCGATTACACAAAGCAGATGCTACATGAGGCCTTCACATATGCAGAGAATGAACCTAGCTTATTGAAGTCACTTCTCGAAGAATGCAACAAGCCACTGTATGAAGGGTCTAGGTATAATGCACTAAATGGATTGCTGAAATTCCAAGCTTTGAAGGGTCAATTTGGCTGGTCTGATACAAGCTTTGATGCTTTATTGGGCGAGCTAAATGATGTTTTGCCTTCAAATAATACAATCCCTAAGTCGATATACGAGGCCAAGAAGTTGCTGAAAGGAATAAGCATAGAATACATTAAGTATCATGCTTGTGAGAATGATTGTGTCTTGTTCTGGGATGAGCACAAGGATGCTTCTCAATGTCCAACTTGTGACACTTCTCGGTGGAAGGAGAATAGCAAGACAGTGCCGAGAAAAGTTGTTTGGTATTTCCCGCCCATTCCTAGATTTAGAAGAATGTTCTCGTCACCAGAAACTGCACGTAACCTAACTTGGCACGCGCAAGATCGGGTCAGTGATGGCAAGCTAAGACATCCTTGTGATTCCCCATCTTGGAAGCTTGTTGACGACAAGTGGAAAGAATTTGGAAAGGAAGATAGGAATCTGAGATTAACCTTGTCCGCGGATGGTATAAACCCTCATAAGTCATTAAGTGCAAAATATAGTTGTTGGCCGGTTACCCTAGCAACGTACAATCTGCCTTCTTATATGTGTATGTCAAGAAAGTTCATGATGTTGACTCTACTGATATCAGGTCCAAGGCAACCTGGTAACAGTATTGATGTCTACTTGGCACCACTAATAGCAGATCTGAAACAGTTGTGGGAACCTGGCGTTAAGACGTATGATGCTTATAAGAAACAGTTCTTCAATCTAAAAGCAGTCTTACTTTGGACTATAAATGACTTTCCCGCGTATGGTGACCTGTCGGGGTGTGTTACCAAAGGTTATAAAGCGTGTCCAGTATGCTCAGAAGATACCTACTCACAGTGGTTGCCAAAATCCAAAAAAGTATGCTTCCTCGAGCATAGAAGATTCCTCCCACTTACACATCCTTTTCACAAAAGAAAAAAAGATTTCAATAATGAACAAGAGAGCGGTGTGATGAAAAAACCGAGATCGGGTGAAGATGTTTACGACTATCTGGAAGGGTTTACAACTAAATGGGGGAAGATGAAAAAGGCAAAGAAGGAAGTGATCTGGAGGGTGTTGAAGAATAAAAAATCAAAGAAGAAAATGCCACGTCAGCAGAGAAGGCCAAAACAGAAAAAAGAAACTATCGATGAGAGATCAAAATTTTGGCGTAAAAAATCAATCTTTTTTGAACTAGAGTACTGGAAGCATTTGCTTGTTCGTCATCAGTTAGATGTTATGCATATAGAAAAGAATGTATGTGAGAGTGTTTATGGGACGCTACTGAATTTGCAAGGCAAGACGAAGGACGGTTTAAAGGCACGACAAGATCTGGAGGAGTTAGAGATTAAGCCTGAGTTAATAAGTCAACCAAAAGGGAAGGGTCATTATCTGCCGCCTGCCATATACACATTAAATAGCGCGGAGAAACAGATGTTTTATGACACGCTGTCTAACATAAAAGTGCCTGATGGGTATTCCTCCAATTTCAAGAATCTCGTGTCCGATGATAATTCGAAGATGAATGGATTGAAGTCCAACGACTGTCACGTACTAATGCAACAGATTCTTCCTTTTGCAATAAAGGGGGTGTTAGACGTGAAAGTTAGGAAGACTATTTTAAGCTTGTGTCACTTCTTCAACGAGCTGTGTAGTAAAGTAGTTGATGTTAGTAAGCTAGGCAAGCTGCAATCTGATATCGTAGTAACATTGTGTTTACTAGAGAAGTATTTTTCGCCTTCTTTTTTCGATGTCATGATTCACTTGATGGTGCATTTAGTCAGAGAGGTGAGGTTATGTGGCCCAGTCCACTTTAGGTGGATGTATCCGTTTGAGAGGTACATGAAAACACTAAAAGGTTATGTACGAAATCATTATCGACCCGAGGGCTGCATGGCAGAATGTTATGTGGCAGAGGAAGCATTAGAATTCTGTTTCGATTACTTGGAAAACATGAAACTAATTGGCAATCCTCATGATCGTGCCGATGAAAGAAACCGCACTGGTAAACCTTTATCGCAGGCTACCATCTGTGTTGTGGATTCTAAGTTACTTGATCAAGCTCATCTTTATGTATTAGGAAACACTGCCGACGTTGAACCATACATAGAGCAGCATCTGTTAGAACTGAAGGATCTTAACCCGCGTCGAAATAATACATGGTTGTAGAGCCAACATAGTCGGACGTTTATTGACTGGTTTAAGAACGAGGTTGAAAAGCGTTTGGCTAACGGGGAAAATACCGGTGATACTGTTCGTTGGTTGGCAAAGGGCCCTGATTTTGCTGTTAGTAAATATACCGGGTTTGCTGTAAATAAGTATCAATTCCATACAAAAGAGCGTGATGAATCTAAAACCACTCAAGGTAGTGGAGTATCTGTAGTTGCAAATACCATGCAGATTGCTAGTGCAAAAGACTCCAATCCGGTGTACGGCGCTGTTACATACTTCAGTCGTATATTGGAAATATGGGATCTTGATTATCGTACATTTACGGTTCCTGTTTTCATGTGTGAGTGGGTAGATAGTCGTGGAGTAAAAAAAGATGATTTAGGATTCACAGTGGTTAACTTTGATAGGCTTGGTCAACGGTCTGAACCCTTCATATTACCTAGTCAAGCAAGACAAGTTTTTTATGTTCAGGACCAACAAGATAGGAACCTGTCTGTTGTTGGCTTCACACCACATAGGATGCATAAGTATGGAGATAATAATAGTGAAACTGATGATGTGTTTGAATTTGATGTTACACAAGATATGAACCTGTCTTTAGTAGATCTAGACGATGATTTTAAGTGTACGCGCTCGGATGGCGAGGGCATATTCGTTTTAGATCATTAGTTTTTGGTATGAAATAACTGTTTATTTTAGTAACTGTTTATTTGTTAAAGTCTGTCAAGCATTATTTATTATTTAAAGTTTTTGGTATGAAAATAACTGTTTATTTTGTTTATTTTAAACATGCAGGTTGCTTTTTGGTAATAAAAGATGGCCTCGTGTTCAGATAATGATTCGGACCGCGAAGAAAATGTGGTTTCCGGTTCTGATTCTGATTCGGACCGCGAAGAAAATGTGGTTTCCGGTTCTGATTCTGATTCGGACCGCGAAGAAAATGCAGCTTCTGGTTCTGAGTCGAATTTGGATGGCGAATTAGATTCCAAATCGCAAAGAGGCCCGACAATAAAAGCGAAGGCAAAAAAAAAGACAGTGGTTACTTATAATAAAAGAGGTGTGCCAACTGGAAAGGCAGCAACAAAACTATCTACTTTTGAGGGATTGGTGGCAAGATCTATGGTGAACATAACCTATGATTCTTGGTTGATCGTAGATAACGAAACGAAGGAAGCTTGTTGGCAATATGTTAATGTAAGTATTTTATTATTTTATTCTAACTATGTTTTACTTTTAGTATTTTATTCTAACTATGTTTTGATTCATTTTTTACGTTTCAGACACATTTTAAACTTCACAAAAACAGTCGGAAGCAAGTTCTCCAATCAATCGGGAAAAAGTGGAAAAACTTCAAACATTATCTTTATAAGAAGTACATTAAGCCACTAAAAGATGCTAAGTCTAAGGAGGCCAAGAAGCAATTATATACTCCTCCTGAAAAGTATCCGTCCGTGAAAAAAAAAGACTGGAAAGTTTTCGTATCACAAAAAACTAAGCCTTCGTTCGAGGTATTTGTTTAAGTTTCCAAAAACAGTTATTTATCACAAAAACAGTTACTAACATGTTAATTGTATATACTTATGCAGGAAATAAGTCAGAAACAGTCATCTCTTCGTTTACGTAATAAGTACAACCATCGTTTGAGCCGAAAGGGATATGCTGGACTCATTGCTGAGATAGTATGGAATTTATTGCTTATGTTAACTTTTTTATTGCTTATGTTAACTTTTTTATTGCTTATGTTGATGCTTTTTAACTTCTGCTTTTAACTTTTTTAGATGGAAAAAACCGGCAAAGAGGAAGAGGAGATTGATAGGGTAGAATGTTGGAAAAAAGCAAGAGAAAAGAAAAAAGGAGGTTTCGACCCAGCTGTCCAAAAAGTTCTCGATAAAATTGTATGTTTGACTTTTGACCATAAGTCAACAGATGTTAAGTTATTTGATGTTCAGATAAAATTGTAAGTTTGACTTTTGACCATAAGTCAACAGATGTTAAGTTATTTGATGTTCAGTTAGTGCTAAGTTTGACTTTTGACCATAAGTCAACAGATGTTAAATTATATGTTTGTTTAATTAGGAGATGCTAAAGAAGGACAAGGATTATTCAGAGGATCAATGGGATCAATAGATGTGCTTACAGAGGCCCTGGGTACTGATGAACAGTGTGGGCGTGTACGTGGGATGGGTCGATATATAACACCGCAACAGTTCTTTTTAATACCTAGGAATGTCAAGCAATACCTGCAACAACATGATAAGATAATGCTTAAACGGCTAAAAGCTGTTGAAGATGAGTTAGAAAGAAGAAGATGTGCAAGTGCCAATGCTTCGGAGGGTGCAAGTAATTGTCAAATGAGTAGCGATGAAGACGAAGAACCAAATGCACCAAGTGAACCAAATGTAAGTCTTCAAATATTGTCTGTTTTAATAATATTGTGCAATTCTTGTCTGTTTTAATAATATTGTGCACATTTGTAGGATAAATCATGCTTACTTGCGGTCGACGATCCTTCAAATATAGTCGCCAAAGGAACCATAGTGAATCATGTCTCGGGTATTTGAAGTTAAATTACTTATTTAATATTTATATATATTCATACTTATTTAATATTTATTTGTTCATATTATTTGAAGTTAAATTACTTATTTAATATTTATATATATTCATACTTATTTAATATTTATTTGTTCATATATAATCTTAGATGGGAACATTGAAGTTACGGTGGACACATCTGTTCAAGCAGAAGCTTTGATACCGAATCCAATTCCCGAGGAGTTCGTTGAGACCGTTAAAGATGCCATTGGGTACTTACTAAGCTGGCCGAGTCACATAGTCATTCCATGCTCTGGTTTGGTAAGACTTTTTTATAAAACAGTTTAATCATTAGAACAAAATGGTACCTGTATGACTTTTTTATATTTTTGCAGAACAAGATAGTGGCCAAAAAGAAGGAGAAAAAGGTTGATGATCAAGACAAGGAGAAAAGAAGAAAAACAACAAAGAAAAAAACAAAGAAAAGAAGAAGAAACAAAAGAAGAAGAAACAAAAGAAGAAGAAAGAAAAGCAGAAGAAAGTAAAGAAGAAGAAAGAAAAGCAGAAGAAAGAAAAGAAGAAGAAGAAGAAAGAAAAGCAGAAGAAAGTAAAGAAGAAGAAAGAGAAAGAAGCGACAAAGAGAATCCGACAACGAAGAAGAAGCGCCGATGCCAAAAACAGGTACGATGCCCAAAAACATCATTTGTTTACAGTTTTTTTAGTGACCAGAAACTGTTATGTTTACAGTTGCAGTTGAAAAAGGAAAAAGCGTAGAAACTGTCGCCTCCATTGCAAAAGTGACTAAGAAAGGAAATCCGTTGAAAAAAATGATGACGAGAGGTCAGAAGAGAGTAAGGAAAAGAATGGAAGAAAGGATGGGATTGAAAATGACTGCAATGATGGTTGATGGACAAGTTGCAAAGGTCGATTGCATAAAAGTGCAATGCGAGGACGATTTGTTTGGGCACCCCAGTTACACGTACTTAAATTGGAATGATTTTGACAGTCTATTTGCAATGGATGAGTTAAGCGGGGCTGTCGTTGCTTCTTATATCATGTAAGTGATAAATATAGTTTATAAAAAATTGGTACTTGTATGTTAACAGGACTAATTGAATGTAAACTTCGTATGTTAATTGTTAACAGGTACTTGTATGAGCAAATCAAGAATGGGTCACACAGAGATCATGGAGTTTGTTTCATGACCCCGACTGCGATCATGCATCATGAACGTAAAGCGAGGGCCAAGAATATCGAGGATGCAAGTCGAGTTATTGCAAGAAGGTTATCTACAAGGAAGCAAAATGACCTCGTCTTATTGCCATACAATCCCGGGTTAGATTTTCTACAACATTTAAATTAATTAATAAAAATTAACAGTAATTAACAGAATTTGATCTTTGTTTTTTGTAGAAGACATTGGGTGTTAGGCGTGATTAACATGAAGACAAGTACCTGCTATTATCTTGATTCCCTACCGGCTAGCGACGTCAATCTTCAGTTCAAGCAAATAGTGGATGCGTAAGTAATACAAATTATAGAATCTTTATGATGTATGATGTAATACTTAACTGGGTTAATTCTAAGGTTAGTTATTTGTTGAATATTATCTTGTGCTGCTGTTGTTTGTTAAGTATGTAGTTAGTTGTATGCTAAGTTAGTTAGTTAGTTACTTAGTTGGTTAGTACACCTGAAACTGATCGAGATCCAACTAGTTGATGTTGTTGTATGAAAGCTGATTGACAGTAGGCAAGCAGATTTTGTAAGGAGTGTTTTGAACCCAGTTTTGCCTGCATGAAAGCTGATTGACAGTAGGGAAATAGGCTAATTACATAGCATGAAAGCTGATTGACAGTAGGGAAATAGGCTAATTATATAGCATGAAAGCTGATTGACAGTAGGGAAATAGGCTTTGTAAGGAGTGTTTTGAACCCAATTTTGCCTACAAATATATATCACCATAGACATTGAAGGGACTGCATTAAGTTATGTGTTATGTAAAGGCAATGATTCAATATGAGAATATATGAGAATTTATGCTGCTGATTGGATGTTGTTGTATGAAAGCTGATTGACAGTAGGGAAATAGGCTAATTACATAGCATGAAAGCTGATTGACAGTAGGGAAATAGGCTTTGTAAGGAGTGTTTTGAACCCAATTTTGCCTACAAATATATATCACCATAGACATTGAAGGGACTGCATTAAGTTATGTGTTATGTAAAGGCAATGATTCAATATGAGAATATATGAGAATTTATGCTGCTGATTGGATGTTGTTAGCATGAAAGCTGATTGACAGTAGGGAAATAGGCTTTGTAAGGAGTGTTTTGAACCCAATTTTGCCTACAAATATATATCACCATAGACATTGAAGGGACTGCATTAAGTTATGTGTTATGTAAAGGCAATGATTCAATATGAGAATATATGAGAATTTATGCTGCTGATTGGATGTTGTTGTATATTTCTTGTGTAGTGTCCACGTCAGCCCGGAAGCACTGAATGTGGGTACTTCATGTTGAAGTTTATGAAGGAAGTAGTTAAACATGGAGTTCGGGTTCTCGAAAATCACAATGTAAGGAAGTATTATGTATTTTCCCATTTATGTTGCCCTAAATATATGTGATTGTTACGAAATTACCAATTTTGACCCAGTTATAAGTTACTGGTCGATATGGGTTACATTATTTCAAACAACCTAGATGTGCAGGCCTTTGATTAACTGACTAAACTGGGTCAAATGTGTTAAATGGGACTTTAACTCATCTGAAATGTATTTAAATTGCATGAACTCTTTGTATGTGCATTTGTATATTTAAGTAATATCCAGTTTCTAAAATGTTGTTTTATTTTTGACTAGATTGGTGGTGATAGCAATGAGTACATGGATGCGGATTTAGACGATATTCGAGAAGAATGGGCAATTTATGTGTCGAATTTCATTTTTAAGTAGAATTGTAAACCGAATTTAGTTAAATTATCGTATCTATTTGGACATGAATCCTTATGTAATGAATTGGTGACGCATGGTTTATATATGAAATGCGTTAATTTTGTACTATTATCAGGTTTAATTTATTGCCAGGTTTATATTATGTATATAATCAGGTATTAAAAAACAGAAACTGGATAAAAAAATGATTTTACAAGGTTATGACACGCAAAAACTTATGTCTAAAAAGTGGGTCATACAGTTTATGACGCTCTGATACGAAGGTCAAAAAGGAGAGTCATAAATGCGTGTCATAAGTGCGCATCATAGACGGATGACGCACAAATGCGGGTCATAAAAATTTATGACTGGTCCTTCCTTGACGCGCATTTGCGCGTCATCCGAGATCTTCTTGACGCGCAATGCGCGTCATCTATAGGCCTGTTTGTAGTAGTGAATAACCAGTGAGTACCTTTTACCACTTAAGGAAGGAGTACTAACTGGACCAAACAGATCCATGTGCAACAAGTCCAAACAAGATTCAATAGTTGAACATGTTCTAGACTTGAAAGAAGCCTTGTGTTGCTTTCCTTTTTCACAAGCACTGCACAATTTGTCTTTCTCATACTTAATGGCAGGAAGACCAGAGACTAATTCATTTTTACTCAATTTATTTATATCTCTGAAATTCATATGAGATAATCTTTTGTGCCATAGCCAATTCAGCTCATCTTGAGTCTTAGATAGGAAACACACTTCTTTCAACACTGTAGGCTTGCTCATATCAAAAGTGTAAAGAGATTCATCTCTTTTAGCAATAAGAACAACATTTCCTTCTAAATCACAAACAATTCCTCTATCAGCTCGAAATCTAACTTCATAGCCAGCATCACACAATTGGCTAACACTTATCAGATTGTGTTTCAGCCCACTGACATAAGAGACTCTTCTGAATGTTAGAGGACCATTTGTAAGAGAACCATAACCTTCTGTAGTTCCTTGAGAATCATCACCAAAAGTGACATTAGGACCGAGTCTGTTCCTAAAATCACACAACAGGGACTTACATCCGGTCATATGCTTGGAACATCCACTGTCCAAGTACCAGATAAATGCATTGTGAATGCCCTCTTGAACAGTGGATGCAGAGTGAGCTGACTGAGTAAGCTGGTTACTTTCTTCTCTCAGCTTGGTCATGTCATCAAGAAGTTTTTCAGTAGCATCTTTGGCCATCAAGCACTTTTCTGTGATTTCTTGACACTTAGTTGACTGCTCTTTGACCATGAAGCATTGAGCATCTTCATAGCTTTCATCATCAGATGAAGTTGCACTCTCAGCCCAATCTTTTGCAACAAGACTCTTTTCACTCAGCTTGGCAACATGTGCTTTAAGTTTCTTATATTTCAGCCTGAGTTTAGAGTATTTTTCATCTTTTCCACTATTCTTAGGTTTAGAGTTATCAGCTTGTTGAGTGGGTTTTACTCTACAATCATTTGCCATATGACCAGTTTTACCACATTTATAACAAGTGATTTTTGACATATCTAAAGGCTTTTTAGGTTTGTCACTCTTAGAAACTCTTTTTCCTTTGAATTTTGAAAAAAATTTCTTCCTCAATCTTTCAGCCAACATGGCAACCTCACTAGCCAAACTCTCAGTTTCATCACTAGAATAATATTCAGTCTCAGATTCACAAGGTTTACCAGTTTCAACAATATCACTCACAAACTGACTTGGAACAGGTTCATCACACAATGGGCTGGGATGCTCAGTTGAAGATGCAACAAGTGCAGAGCTAGAGCTTCCCACAGCATCACCCATAGCAATCAGCTTTTCAGCTTCAGTGCATTCATGGTTGTGAAGCAACCCATAAAGACCTGGTAAGTCAAGTTCTTTGTACACAGGACTCAACTTGACACTAGCAACATAATTATTCCATTTTAAAGGTAATGAATCTAGAAATTTGCTTTTAAGTACATCATCATCTTTATGTATGTCAATAGCAATCACAAACTGACTTGGAACAGGTTCATCACACAATGGGCTGGGATGCTCAGTTGAAGATGCAACAAGTGCAGAGCTAGAGCTTCCCACAGCATCACCCATAGCAATCAGCTTTTCAGCTTCAGTGCATTCATGGTTGTGAAGCAACCCATAAAGACCTGGTAAGTCAAGTTCTTTGTACACAGGACTCAACTTGACACTAGCAACATAATTATTCCATTTTAAAGGTAATGAATCTAGAAATTTGCTTTTAAGTACATCATCATCTTTATGTATGTCAATAGCAATCAAGTCATTAACAAGTGCATTAAATCGGGTATGAGTGTCAGTGAGGGATTCATTCTTATGTGCAAAAAATCTTTCATACCTTCTAGTTAAGGTAGTCTTAGTAGACTCCATAGAAGTTGCACAGCCCTCATACATAACAGTCAATGTATCCCACATCTTTTTAGCACTAGGACAATGTCTAATGGCTCTATAAATGTCCTTAGGTACAGCTTGGACAATAAAGTTCCTGGCCTTTACATCCAAGTTGACCATTCTTTTATCTTCATCACCCCAATCTGCTCTGGGTTTGATAACAACTCTGATATCAGGTGCACCAGGCTCAGATCCATCAGTTGGAGTTGGCCTAGGTGTGATTACTGTATCCCTTGGAACATAAGGTCCATCAACAAGTATGTCAGGCATGTCATTATCAATAGATTCAAGAAAAAGGGACATTCTACCTTTTCACCCACTGAAATCAGTCTTATCAAACATGGGTGGTCTGGTTGAAGAACCATTATCAGTGTACATAGGTTGAGACATGTTTTAAACCAAAATAAAAGTTAAATGAGAGGGATCAAGTTAAGTGTATTATGAAACCCCTGCTCTGATACCACCTGATAGGTCCCAAAGGAGATAACAGGATGGTTTAAGATGTCTCAAAAGAGTTGTAGAGGGGGGGTGAATACAACTTTTAAACTTAATCAGCTTGAAAATACTTTTTAATGCGGAATGTAAATTATCTTAATGTATTTGTCCATAATCAGTTTGAGATAATCAAGTTAATGAAACAATAAGTAAATAGACAGAATATAAAGACAGTAAAGTAAAGTGCAGTCCAAGAACAAAGTGCAAGCTGATTTTCAACTAATTCTTTTATTGAAGAATAAAAAGAATTACAAGTAGTTGTGGAACAGATTAGCCTACAAATCTAACTACTTGGCTGAATAGCAAATTACAACTTTGTTTATTAACTCTACTAGCCCAAGCTGAGTACAACACAGATCCAAGCTGATAGCTTTAATCGTTGTGAGAGTTAATGTTATGGATGCACACATTCTTGAGACACAAAGGCTGGTTTATATAGGCATCAACCCTGCCTTGGATGCCGTCCATTCTTTTCCACGCGTCTTGATCTAATGGCTTCTGCTTGATCAGTACAAGGTGACAGTGACATTGTCCTTTTTGTTCCCTTCTTGGTCACCAAGGTTGATCGTGCATCAACAATACAATGGACACCTCATAGAATGTTTACAATCAACAACTAGCACTTCTAGAATGTCCTTTCTGGTGCATATCCAGTTAATTGATGATATATACAAAGTTATAACAACTCTGGAGCACTTGCAAGACTCCAGGCTGACAATGTACCTTCCAAGCTGACTGTAAGATCCAAGCTGATTTCCACCCATCAGCTTGGTCTTCTATCCTTGTTCTTCATCTTCGATTTAGACCAAGTGCTAGTTCTTCTTTTGATGCAGCTTGAGAGATACCATCTTCTAGTGAAGATGTTCAGGCTGACTCAGCTTGGAACCATCCAAGCTGACTCAGCTCCAGAACCAAGGACTTAAGTATTTCATTTCTTGAGTTGTTTGTCATCTTCAAATCTTTCTTGTAATGTATGAGTGACTTGACTCCAACAGATTCTTTCTTTTCAACATCCTTTTCATCGTCAGACAAACACTTTAGAACATCCTTACAAAACTCCAAGGTACCATCAGAGTAACTAGCAATATCACTGAAGCGTAAGAATATCTTCTTATTCTGATTGTTGATGAAAACAACTCCAGATGATGACTTCCATATCACATGGACAATGCTCAGCTGTTCAATACCTGCAGTATACAGGGTCTGGATAAGGCACATTAATCTTTCTTTTCATCACTTCAAACCCGATCTGAAAGTCTTATAAGAAAGCATATTGAATGCACCTGGAAATGTATCTCTTAAAAAATGAAAACTTTAATATGGGGAAAAAGTTAAAAGATAGAAGTTTAGGAGTTAAAATAAAAAATGGTAAAAATTATTAAGTGTTATAAAAACTTGTACATTCCACGCATAAGACACTTGTACATTCATATACCTTTTTAGTATATTATAAATACATGGATACAAGAATTAAATATGTGTTTCATTATTGATTGTGTCAAATTTATTTAATGTGATTATTCATTAGTATGTGAATAGATGGATAATGGCCGAATTTTTAAACTATTGATCGGGTGTAAAAAAACAAAAACTAATGAAAAAGCAAACCACTATAAAGCAATTACAAATTGTTTTAAACTTTGAAAACACAACATGATGATTTGGTGTTTGGTTTTAACCAAAAACCGTACCAAACTGATCCATACTCACCCGTCAAATCGAGAAGCGAATTAAGCAAAAAATGGGCTTTAATTGGTAACCCGAACCCGAAGTATTTGGGCTTTCCAAATCCAATTCTTTTCTCCGACCATCTTTCTCGATTTCCAAAACCCCCAACGCTAAGCAAAAACATTAAAAAAGCAAACCCAACACAACACAACACTCCACTTTCAAACGATTCTTTAATGGCAGCTTTAGCAACGAGAAGACGACGACCATCGGAATCCGATCGATTATTACCTTCAGTATCAACTGATTCATATACAAAAGTAGATAAACAGCCACCTGAAAAACCACCTGCTGACGTGGACAAAGGACTTTCATGGACATTTCCGATATTTGCGTTAGGTTTGTTGAGATATATGAGTGCAACTACTAATATCATTCATGATTGTGATGAAGTTTTTAATTATTGGGAGCCTCTTCATTTCCTTCTCTATAATTCCGGTTTTCAAACTTGGGAATACAGGTAATTATATACACTCTATTGTATATATATATATATATATATAATGATAATCTATATATCAGTTACTACTTACTAGTGAATATTTGAGCTACATTTTTGAATTTTTAGAAATGTTAGTGATATTGAATTTTTAGAAATGTTAGTAATTGATTAACTTTCCGATTTTATTTGTAAGTGAAATTACTGTTGTTATAATTAGAATCGGATAAGTATTTAAGACGTATTCGAATCTAGTCTGAAGTTTGATGTGTGTATCCAACTTTCCAAATTTGTTTTAAGTCAGTAGAAATACTAACAGTTACATACAATAATAACTTCGGAAAGTTGGATAACGATAGCAACATATGAAGCTGGATGCATATTACTGTATAGATTTCGAAACACTTGGCCCTTAAGTAATTGGCATCTTGGCTAATAGCAAAACTGTCATTCGGGTAAAAGAGTGATTCGTGAATGGCAAAACTGTCATTATCATGTTGTTATAGGAGGATTTATGATCAAATTTGAGACGGCTATTAGCTCTTTTGTCTTGTTTTGTATTAATCATATCGATTAATAGTCGACAGTTTGCCACTTGTCCGTCATGTCTTAGATGGAAAATGTAGATAAAGTAAATATGTATGTTTAATTTTTTATAGCGACATTCGGTCATGCAAGTTTCTACATCACATAGTTTGAGTAGTAAATAAAGCATAATGTTATTCTTCATTTCAATGTCAGTTCTGCACTCCTTCCTGTTGACGTTTTTGGTTCCTTCTTTTCTGTTTTAGCCAACTGAAAAAATGTTCTTCTATGCGGATTCATATTGTTGTGGTTTTTGCAGTTCTCAGTTTGCATTGCGTTCATACCTGTATATACTTTTCCATAATTTGGTGGCCTGGCCAGCTTCATTGTTCTTTACCTGGCTTGATGAGGATAAAGTACAAACTCTAATACTTAGCTCAATTTATTATACAGATGTTTGTTGTTGGTTGTCTTCGTTAATTGTGATTGATCTAAATCTTGATCTCGATCTAGGTAAGAGTATTTTATGTCGTGAGGATATTTCTTGGCCTTCTATCAGTCATAACTGAAGCTGCTTTGGTAGTAGCGCTTTCAAGGAAGTATGGAAAACGGCTTGCGTTGTATACACTTGCCCTGTTGTGCTTAACAAGTGGTTGTTTTTTTGCCAGCACAAGTAAGTAGCAATTTTCGATAACACATAAATTATACTGTTTCGTTTTTGGTTCCTGTTTTCATTCCAAGCAGTAAATAAAGTGATTTATGTGATCAATCAGACAGTAAGTGGTCATTAAGTGGATTTATTAAATAATAACAGCTAATTACATTAAGTAGATCCTTACTTTCTGTAAGCTCAAACCTAATGCAAAATTTGTATCTCAAACACAATAACCTGCGGAAAACTTAATGACCAATGCCATTATTAGACAACTGTGTTGGTTTTTTTGTTGTTGATCATTTTTCAGATGTTTATTTGTTACACATCTTTAATGCTATTAGATAATTTTACACGTTTTTATAATTGTATTTGGACAAATTTACTAACGTAAGTTGCTGACTAGTATTGACACTTTAAGTTTCATATGTTCACATAGTTTGATGACACATTTTAGATCTTTTTAATAATACTCGTATAAAATAGAGATGCATTTTTTCTCTAATGACCAATATTAATTCTCACCTCCATCGTTGTTGTGGTGCAGGTTTTTTGCCAAGCTCTTTCTCAATGTATGCTATGTCTCTCTCTTCAGCGTTGTTTCTATTTGGTATGCATGCCACAGCTGTTGCTGTTGCAGCAACTGGTGTCATTCTTGGTTGGCCATTTTCAATCCTTGCCTTTCTTCCGGTTACAGTTTATTCCCTACTTAGAAGGTTCAAGCAAGCATTTTTCTCAGGGGCATTCATTTCTCTCACTCTTCTGGTACGCATTCTATGTTATCTTTTTTAAGTGTGCATGTGCCATTATTTCATCAAACCTTCAGTCTAGATTTTGCTTTGGGTAACCATTTAAAAACCCTCAAACCTCAAAATGATGACGTATCGTTAAATTTGACTATGTTATGTTTTTGACGCCCAGAATTAGTTTACAGTATCACCTTGTATGAAACTTTTATATGGTTGATTACCTTTTTATGGAATCATCGGTGAAAACTAAGATGGTTATGTAAAGGATTATTCAGACAATAGTTGGGTATTGTTGTTATCGTATGACAAGACAACCTAAAGGCTACAGCTGCTTGACTTGCGCTATCTGTTATTTGGCACTTTAAATTTGAAAGCACATATTTCCAATTCTCATCATTATAATGGTATGAAATTCTTTTCAGGCACTCTCGGTAGTTGTGGACTATCATTACTATGGAAAATGGACATCATCTGTCATGAATCTGTTGGTGTATAATGTCTTAGGAGGTGGTAAGAGTCATTTGTACGGAACAGAAGGGCCATTGTACTACTTGAAGAATGGATTTAATAACTTCAACATTGCTCTTGTTCTTGCACTGCTCTTCCTAGTTACTCTACCGGTTACAAAGAAGAAATATACCCCTGACATGCTAATTGTCATATCTCCTGTGTATATCTGGTTGGCCTTCATGTCTTTGCAGCCACATAAAGAAGAAAGGTCAGACTGATTTGTCTCCCTGTTTTTTTTTTAAATAATATTTATAACATTTGGCTAATAGTTGGTAAATCCCTTACATAGGTGGTTCCCTCTTCTTTCAAGTGTCTGTCAATTGTTTCATACCATGGGCATTGAAATATTTTCTGCAGGGCTCATGTCATGTCCAGTTAAATTTTGAAAAGCTAGTTGAGCTATAAATTTTTCTTACTAGCAAATGCTTTCAATCTTAGTTCGTTATAAATATTAATCGTATGAGCTTGTCAATAAAGAAAATTCATCTCTCCAAAGGTTTGCTTTTGCACCTATAATCTCAATTTGTCTACACGAAGCAAATATTTTCGACTAGAGGTGGCAATTGCGACCCATTACTTACGTATTGATCCATTAACTGAATCAATAGAATTTAAGCTTTTGAATAATAATGGTAATTAGGCTTTAATAATAACAATGACCTTCTAACGGTGACTGCATGGCTCTTCAAATTGCAGATTCCTTTATCCTATATATCCCCTTATATGTGTTGCCGCTGCAGCAGTAATTGAGAGCTTTCCTGATTTTTTTTATGAACGTTATAGTACTGAACAATCTTTGCTTTACAAGGTAAGCAAAAGCTGTGTATAAAGCATTATTTCACAATCTCATTGATTGTTATTGTTTTAATTAATCTCTTGGGTCCGCAGATAGCTAAATACACAAGACCGTTGTTTATTGGCCTCATTCTATGTGTTTCTCACTCTAGAACATTCTCCATCATAAATGGTTATGCTGCTCCATTAGAGATTTACAAGCACTTTGAACATCACGACGATGCTGGAACAGGTAAGGACTTTCAAGGTGGCAAACTGGTAGTGTTGGTTAATGGGACAAAAGGGTAACTTTGGGTTTGGTTAAACTGGAACACTTATATCCTAAAACTTCAGTTTTTTATAAACATTAATCTTGTCAGACTGTTACTTATGATCAATAATCTCAATATTGATCCGCTTAGCCAATCTGATATATATTTACACTTTTTCTTTAGATTTTTTTGATCCTTTACAGATAAAAACATGACCAGAATCGACCATTAATAAGTAGTTGGGTTGAGATGTCCAGCTCAAGTTTTGTGTCATCTGATCTCAAACTGTATGACAAATGGTGAAGCTTTATATTGCCGAGAGAGTATCTAATGACACATATCTTTCCGTACCATGCTTTTCAATGCTTTCAAGTAAATATAGTAATGCCATTCCAAAAAGAAAATTAGATATAGTAATGAGTGTGGTTGACTATCTGTCAAGTGCTTTCAATGTCCTCCGATACAGAGTAATAATTGGCATGGCATCAGGTGGAAAAAAGGACATATATGACACAGAGTTTTATAAACAGAATTCATACCTTAAAAGTCATAAAAATAAACTTGAATCTGAATGCAGGTGCGGTGGTCTGTGTGGGAAGTGAGTGGCATCGGTTTCCATCTTCCTTCTTTATTCCGGACTATGTGGGTGAAGTTAGGTGGATTGATGACGGCTTCAGGGGCCTACTTCCGTTTCCATTCAACTCAACCTTGGGTGGAACTTCAGCTGCACCACCATATTTCAACAATAAGAACAAGGCATCTCCCGACCAGTTTGTAAGCTCGTCACCCCTAAACTTCTTGTACCCTGCCTCTGTGACTAACTTAAACCTGATTTTCAGATTTTATTGTTTTTCAATCTATGTACAGCTCGAAGACATTGAAAGCTGTGATTTTCTTATTGAGCTACAGCTACAAAGACCATTTCTTTATCGAGGCAGTGACTTGTCAAAATGGGAGGTACTCTCCCTCCCTCTCTCTCTCTCTCTCTCACACACACACACACACACATAATGGCAATTGTAACCCATTAACTTCCGAACGGGTCAATTTTGGGCTTTGTTCATTTCTATTGGGTTAGTTAGGGTATAATCCGTAATATTTGCTGAAAAAGAAACAGGCCAAAGGGACCAAAAGTTACCAAAGTCTGTTGTAACATAGACAACTGCTTGTCACTTTATTCAATAAGTTAGATTATCATCCTAGTAGTACAGTAAATTATCTTAGTAGTAGAGTAGCCTTAGTATAAAACATTGAAAGTCGTCATAAAAATTCAAAAAAACAGACAACTATTTTATGGTCAACAGTTAAGCTTTGTAACTGATATGTATTGTGTATAATAATTTATAACTGATGATTACATAGGATCCACATATAAAAAATACATATTTACACTTAGTATCCTTCTAATACTAAACTCTATTATATTCTGTCTACCATCAACGAAACTGAACCAACCAGTTTTGACCCATTAAAATTTTTTTTTCCAGTTTTTGACCCCTTTACCCTGCCTCGCCCATTTTGCCACTTCTAATAATGAATGTTTGTTTTGTAGGTTGTTGCGGCATTGCCATACCTAGATAGGGAATTTTCACCCCCATTACACCGATCGTTCTTCATACCATACATGTGGGAAGAGAAAAACATATTTGGGATCTATAAGTTATTAAAGAGACACAAAGAGCAACAGTAGGTTTTGCAAGTAGCTGGATCTTGGCTCTTGTTAGATTACTACTAATTATAGGACATGATAGACCTTCTTGCAACATTTTGCAATACTTGTTTTTAGTTATGTACTTATCTTTTTAACTTTTTTTTTATTCCTTTTACACTTTTACATGTTTTTCTTAGCTGATTTGGTTGGTTGTGTTTTCAAATATCGATTTCTGTAATTTAGATTTTTTACCTTGCATGTTTAGAAAACTACAACCCTTATCAAACAATCTTTGGGAAGAACCAATTGAAGAATTGTTGGTAAATTTATGTGCATGGTTAGTTTCGTTGACTTGAAACCTTTTGTCAAGAAGTTTCCTTGGTTGATTGAGATTTTCACAATAGCACTTCCGTTATTGAATAAATCTTCAAAGAAGTTAACTCAAGTAGAAATTATCACTTATTCATCAAATGTATCTATAGATTATAATATGTGTTGTCATGATATGGGAATTTTAGATAACGAAGATAGATTGTAAGAACGATTCACAAGTAACTTGAGTCGCGTTTAGAAATTAAGTGCAATTGTAAAAAATGGAGGTAGTTTTTATTGGCGTGTTAGATTATAAGTTATTGTTAGATTTGGTTGCTTAATGTTGTTAGATTTGGTTGCTTTATATTGAAATTAGGTTTGAAAAGCCTGTATTGTGGTAGCATCAAACACGACACTTTTTCTAACTTGGTGGAGAGGCATAGCTTTTTTTCCTAATCCCTTAAATTTCCTTATCACTCGCTAAGCAAATCATTTATGATGATAAGCACTACACAGTATCATTAAATGATACAATAACTTACTTGCAACTTGCATCCTACATTTTACACCAAACTTTGGTATAGTTAGAGCATGTTGTTTTTTCCTTTAATTTTTGTACTTCTCTTTAAAGAATAAACCATTTTTTTTAGCCTTGCATGAATTCCAATAGATATAGGTTGTATGCATTCCATCGACAATGAACTCAATATATGATATTTAGATCAAGTTTTTTAAATTGAACTCAATATATCAAATTATTTGTTGAATACTCACACACTTGAACACACACAAGGATTTCTATGTAACTTTCTAATTACTTAATAGAAAACAAAAGTCTACCTTATATAGGCTTGCAAAACTAACAGAAAACTAACATGTACTACACTACTACCACTACCTCCTAAAAACTAGCACATGACCCACTAAACTCGGTCAACCAAATGACCACTTCTTGGTTACGTATACAATTAGAAAATAATCAAAAGTAAACTAAAACAATAAACTAGCCAACCTTAATTAACTATGACATTTATTTTAACACCCTCTCTAAATGTCATAGTCCATCATCCCCATAACATTGACATTCTTTGGCGATTTTCAACACTCCCTCTTAACATCCAATTTCCCTTTCAAAGCTCCCTTTAGAACATTTTCCTTCTCCAATGGTCCTCGAACTATTTTTCAAGTGATCCTCAAACTATCCTTTAAGTGATCCTCGAACCTCTCCTCAAGTGACCAATAACCTTCAACTCAACTCATTCAATCGACCGAAAGGGATACCATGCCAACTGCCTTCAATCGAATACACTCAAAGGGTTTACCAAGGTCTGGTCAGACCTTTTACAACTGCCTTTGAACGAGTTTTCTTTCTTCGGTCAATCTACCAAAACTATATCGACACACGATGATAGCACTCCGACACGCGGAGATTAACAGCCATCCCGACACTCACGCAGTGATGGAACTTTTACTTTGACCGGAATTCTACTAAGAAGGTATAACATTGTGATACACAGTCACATATAAGGAAATATTTCTTTTATGGAGTTTCCTGCATAAATAGAAACTTCAAACAAAAAATTGTTATTATTGGATGTAGGGTCCTCCACATGGTTCCTTTAGTCAAATGACTATTGCCCATTTTTCAGTGCTCCATCGCCTCCACATATTCATACAATCTCTTTCTTTTGCAGACACAAATATATTAGAGTTTTCAATCTTTCAATTTCACATTGGCACTTTCCATCTCTCACTTTTATCTTCTTCTTCACGTGAACATGATACAAATACAAGTAAACAGCTCACTTTATGCTGCTACAATTATAACCAACAACGAACAACCTGCAATTGTCAACAACACACAAACACAAATGAGAGGTTAGAGATACGATAGAGATGATGTTTTCTGGCCAGCGTTCAGGCGCACACAGTTCTCTCTTTCTTCGCTGGGTCATCTGGTCTCCAGGCAGTTACACACAACACCACAATGACACCGTCAGGCACCAACCGTGTTTCTTTCTTGCTGGTAAACACGACACCGGCAGTAAACACCTAGAGCAGCTTCACACGGGACACCACACTAAACCACATTAGGTTTCTTTCCCGATCAGATTGACCTTTTTCTTCGATCGGAATTCCTTCTACATCTGCGATCGAATTCTGGTCTTCTACATTGATTGGTGTTTCAACACCTGTTAGCACTTTCTCTTCTTCTACTTTCATGGCGCCTAGCATCCACGAGTAACACAGCTATTCACCCGCCACACTATCATATCAACCGATACTCTCCTTGTTAAAGCGATTGACATGAGTCACCTTCGGGTCACCATCTTCTGATGTTTTCAACCTGTGGTCGACTCGTCACAGCAGTTACGAACCAAAACTGGGTTCCTACTACTTCTTTGTTGCTGTTGTGTTATGCCCCACAGCCAGGGCTACACCCTTCTCTAAAAACGACTCTCAAACTGGCCTTGAATCTCACCGGCTCTGATACCAATTGTTGAATCAGAACTTATACTCACACACTTGAACACACACAAGGATTTCTATGTAACTTTCTAATTACTTAATAGAAAACAAAAGTCTACCTTATATAGGCTTGCAAAACTAACAGAAAACTAACATGTACTACACTACTACCACTACCTCCTAAAAACTAACACATGACCCACTAAACTCGGTCAACCAAATGACCACTTCTTGTTTACTTATACAATTAAAAAATAATCAAAAGTAAACTAAAACAATAAACTAGCCAACCTTAATTAACTATGACATTTATGTTAACATTATTTGTATCGTATTTTGTGTTTTCTTAACTTGTATATGGTCAAGCTTATGAATAAATTTGTGTCGAAACTAGAAAGATATAAAAACTCGGTGGTCCAAACGAATTTCCCCTGATTCACACAACACACATAATAAATAGATAAATAAACAATAATAATAATAGATTAATATAAATAAATATAAAAAAGCAAAATATTACTACAACAAAATTCTCTCTCACCGCTTTCCACTTATTTTGACACAAGCAAGAAAGAAAGCAAAAGTAGAGAGAGAGAGAGAAAGAGAGTGTCAGTAGGTAAGCAAAAGTTAAGAGTGATAGATATAGATAGATATATAGATCGATCGATCGGCGGTTATGGCTTCTTCAACTGAACGTGAAACTTTCATTTACGTCGCTAAGCTCGCTGAGCAAGCCGAACGTTATGACGGTTTGTATCTATTTCTAGATCTGTTTATTTCAGATTCAAAGTTTCTGTGTGTGTCTGTATATATATATGTATATATGTTCTGATTGTAGATCTGTTGATAAGTTGATGGAGTAGATGGTAGAGTAACTGATTTTAGTGAATTTTTATATATGAAGAAAATTAAAAGAGATATATTGAATTTGTAATTTTAAGCTATGTATATATGTGTATGTATGTATATGTATTTGTATATATAATCTATTATTGGAAGTTGTGGATGATATTGAATTTTGTTGATAGATTCGAGATTTCAATATAGACAAACATATGGAGATGGTAGAGATAGTGATTGTAGTGTTTAGTGTATCTAAGTTGAAAAAAGAATAAATAATTAATGATAATTGAAGCTTGTTTAATCTATGTGAGAAATAGTACATGTTGATATCGTTCAAGTCTGGAGCTTAAAATGGATACCAGGTTGATTGGAATTGGATTAATAGTTATTGAGTTATTATCTTAGTTGATATGTAGTAAGGATTGTTATCTTAATTGGTGTCGAACTGCTGATCAAAAGGTTAGAATGAATTATGGATTGTTGAATTAGTATTGTAAGTTATGTGAGAAGTAGTATTGCTATAATCGGTTTTGTTCAGGAGATTATAATGGATATTAACTTTATTGAAATTTAGAGTTTTGAATTAGTATTTAATCTATGTGATAATTAATAAGGTACTAGAAATGGAAGCTCTTGGATCTTTTGTGCTTAGTTGTAAAGTCACACGTGCTAAGTTTAATGTTTGGATATTTAACGGTGTCCCTTTATTTTGGGATGGACATCAGAGTTTAAGGTTAATATCAAGTTTTCAGGCATATTGCAAGGGACATGTTGTTGGTTTGCACATTTGGGAACTAAGTGCACTTGAATACCTTGTTCTCTTTAGTGGGTGGTATGTTGAGCCATCTAAAAGTTACCTTGTGACAAAAATTTTGGAAGTACAGGTTTTGGATATACTGTTTGGATCATCACATTTGAACTTTTGATTAACATTTCAGTTGTATCCAAGAGTCTATATGTAAAGTGCAGATTTTCAAAATATAGAAGTTGATTTGAGGGTTTAATTATTCACTTTGATCTTGCATTTAATTTTGTTGTTTGTGCAGAAATGGTAGATGCTATGAAGAAGGTAGCAAAGTTGGACGTTGAATTGACTGTTGAAGAGAGGAACTTGCTCTCAGTTGGGTACAAGAATGTAGTGGGTTCACGAAGGGCGTCGTGGAGAATATTGTCCTCAATTGAGCAGAAGGAGGAATCAAGGGGCAATGAAGTGAATGTTAAGCGGATTAAGGAATATAGGCAGAAGGTTGAAACAGAATTGAACGAAATTTGTGGTGATATCATGGTTGTGATTGATGAGCATCTGATTCCATCATCATCTGCTGGAGAATCTACCGTTTTTTACTACAAAATGTGAGTGTAAACATATATAGATGTATTACAAAAGAAGATTCATATACATAATACATTCTAGTGGCAGGCTTTAAGATCCGCGTGTCTATTGAATACTCTTCTATGATTGTATCTAACGATCTTTTCCTGGATTTTGAATAGAAGTAATTTACCTAATTAGCTGAAGCTTGTTTGTTTATATCAATTTCTTTATGGGTTTTGATTGACTGCAGGAAAGGAGATTATTACAGGTATCTCGCTGAGTTCAAGTCCGGCAATGATAAGAAAGAGGCAGCCGATCAGTCACTTAAGGCTTATCAAGTAAGTGGCTACTTTACTGTACCTTCTTTACAGGGCTTTACCACAAGTAAGCAATTGATTTTGAGTTTACGTATTTATCATACACAAGTATTCCCTTTTTTTTTTTGTAAAGTTAGTTTCGATTAAGACGTGTTGGAGGCAATTTTAACCAGCGATTTTTTTTATTTTTGAACGGCATTCTATTCTACTTCTTGCTGGACCTCCAACCCCCTCCTCATGGAAAATGCCTTGAGATGAGAAACCCAAGACTCGAACCTGAGACCTTGGGAAAAACTCACCTCCGGGGCCCACATAGTGGATTTAGAAGATACCCCTGGCCAACCCACCTAAGTGGAGTTGGTTACAAGTATTTCCCTTTTGAATGCTGCAAAATGCATTCACCTCATTGATTGATTGAATCTTATGTCTGATGTTTAATGTTTTTATATTATGCATTTATGAATTAGGATGGTAATTAATGTTTCTTGTCATGTATACACGTTTTCATAAAGTTGTCATCTTATTGACATGCATTTTCTATTCATCCCGATAACTTCCTTATGTACAGTAGTACACAGAACAAACATAAAGCCAGCACAAAACAGTTTCCTTGTCATGTATACATGTGTGTATAAAGCTGTCTGTCATCTTATTGACATGCATTTTCTATTCATCTCGATAACTTTCTTATGTACAGTTGTACACAGAACAAACATGAAGCCATCACAAAACAGTTTCTTCAAGTCTGGCAGTGAATCTATATCTTCTTTGTTTGCTTATTGGTCAATATATGATGTTTGCAGTTGGCTTCTACCACTGCCGAAGCTGATCTATCTCCTACTCACCCCATCCGTTTGGGTTTGGCTTTGAACTTCTCTGTGTTCTATTATGAAATTATGAACTCTCCTGAAAGGTAATTTTAAACACTTTCCTTTGTATATGTATGATATGAAACATGTGCTAAACTGCATATCCTTCATCTTACTTTACTTGTATTAGGGCCTGCCACCTGGCAAAACAAGCTTTTGATGAAGCTATCTCGGAGCTTGATTCCCTGAGTGAAGAATCCTACAAAGATAGCACTTTAATTATGCAGCTCCTGAGGGACAACCTTACTTTGTGGACTTCGGACATTCCAGAGGATGGAGGTATTTTGCATAGAATTATTTGTTTCAGTTTGCTTGGGTCGTTTATTCTTAGCAAGCCCATCTTTATCTTATCAAAGATTTGATCCTTACACTGTTCTTTTCACTTTTCTTATACTGTTAGTCCCCATGACTAGAATCCTTTTTTCAACCTTTAATTTAGCATGCTCATCCAAAGCCGATTTTTAGCAAAACTATGCGTAGATGCTCAAACATATCCTCGGAAGAGGTGACAAATTGGTGGGCTGTGCCAAAACCAATAACTTTTTGGTACAAGTTTGTTTGGTTGACAATATATGTGTAAATATTATGCTTTAAAGTAGTTGGTGCTTGTTAAAATTAATTAAGAAGTTCTTTTAAAGATGCACCATTGTTGATGTTCTATGTGTTTGGCCCGTTGGTGCCTATTAAAATTAATTAAGAACTTATTAGTTCTTTTTATTTAGCTCACTCAATGCTCTTGAATGTTGTCAATATACGCTGTGGGACATATGTGGGTTCAAGTTAAATTTTGTTAAATTGACTCATAAAGTGGATTCATTTGCTCTTTATGGTTTTGCATTTGCAGAAGACCAAAAAATGGAGATAACCAAATCTGGTGCAGAAGATGCAGAGGTAAGCAACTCATAATCCAATGCTCTATTTTTATTTTTATTTCATTTTTTTCTATTTTTTTCAATTTCATTGAGTTCCATGTATATGATTGAATATAAATTGCAAAACAGCCATGTAGAATATCGGGTCAAAGAGATTTAGGGTCAAAACATATATTTAAGTGTGGGTTATTTTTTGGTCTACTTCTTTGAGGTAAATAAATGATTAATGTACTGATATGATTATAGACCATGAAGTTATACTGATAAACCTTACCAGGCAAACAAAACGATTAAGGAGGTTATAAGCATATAAATTTACACTATCTGCAACTTTTGAGTTTTGACCCATCATCAATTAAGTGCATCCCAATTCGATCCGTTCCCGTTTAGGAGTAAAATTGACGCCTCTATGATTAGGATACATATATGATGTACGATCATTTGGGTTCCCACAATTTCTGACTGATATTTTTCTGTTGAATATCTCGTGTGCAGTAAAATTGTATGACGTCCTTGTACCCTTCGACAATTGGACTATGAAAGGATGGTGTATGTTATTTGTAAGCTTGATTATTAAAGCACTGATTTCAAAGTTATTTTAGGTTCTGTTTGTTTGGCTCTTGGTTATTTATTTTGGAGTCGCTTATTCATTCTAGACATCTATCAATTCAGATTGCTTGTCTTCTTCTCAATGGTTTTTAATTGCCCTGCTTGCCTCTTCATGATTCATGCTTGGATTAAGTTTCACCATTTTTTTCTAATTTTTGTCTATGATATTATTAGTTTAGAATATGATAAAATCATCTGATATTTGTTAAAACACTTGGCTGTAAATGACTCGAGTTTTTAATGAACTACTCAAGTTTAGGCATTATAGTTTTCAAGCTCGAGTTGTGCTTGATCATAAAATTTGTGCTTATAAAGTAATATATCGCATGGTTTGAAATCCCCTTTGGTTGTTTTGAGTCAAGTTAAGGGATTAATAAGTTAAATGAGACCAATGAGCTGGATTAAATTGGGTTTCAACAAGCTTTTACAAAAGGTTATGTATGATCATAGATGACGTGATATGAGGTCGAGTTTTTTTAGAGTTTATCTAGCTTGTAAACGACTAATGTGAACTTAAAGTTCGTTTGAACTCTAAATTCGTTTGAACTCTAAATTCGTTTGAACTCTAAGTTCGTTTGAACTCTAAATTCGTTTGAACTCTAAATTCGTTTGAACTCTAAAGTTCGTTTGAACTCTAAATTCGTTTGAACTCTAAATTCGTTTGAACTCTAAATTCGTTTGAACTCTAAATTCGTTTAAACTCTAAATTCGTTTGAACTCTAAATTCGTTTGAACTCTAAATTCGTTTGAACTCTAAAGTTCGTTTGAACTCTAAATTCGTTTGAACTCTAAATTCGTTTGAACTCTAAATTCGTTTGAACTCTAAATTCGTTTGAACTCTAAATTCGTTTGAACTCTAAATTCGTTTGAACTCTAAATTCGTTTGAACTCTAAATTCGTTTGAACTCTAAATTCGTTTGAACTCTAAATTCGTTTGAACTCTAAATTCGTTTGAACTCTAAATTCGTTTGAACTCTAAATTCGTTTGAACTCTAAATTCGTTTGAACTCTAAATTCGTTTGAACTCTAAATTCGTTTGAACTCTAAATTCGTTTGAACTCTAAATTCGTTTGAACTCTAAATTCGTTTGAACTCTAAATTCGTTTGAACTCTAAATTCGTTTGAACTCTAAATTCGTTTGAACTCTAAATTCGTTTGAACTCTAAATTCGTTTGAACTCTAAATTCGTTTGAACTCTAAATTCGTTTGAACTCTAAATTCGTTTGAACTCTAAAGTTCGTTTGAACTCTAAATTCGTTTGAACTCTAAATTCGTTTGAACTCTAAATTCGTTTGAACTCTAAATTCGTTTAAACTCTAAATTCGTTTGAACTCTAAATTCGTTTGAGCTCTAAATTCGTTTGAACTCTAAGTTCGTTTGAACTCTAAATTCGTTTGAACTCTAAATTCGTTTGAACTCTAAATTCGTTTGAACTCTAAATTCGTTTGAACTCTAAATTCGTTTGAACTCTAAATTCGTTTGAACTCTAAATTCGTTTGAACTCTAAATTCGTTTGAACTCTAAATTCGTTTGAACTCTAAATTCGTTTGAACTCTAAATTCGTTTGAACTCTAAATTCGTTTGAACTCTAAATTCGTTTGAACTCTAAATTCGTTTGAACTCTAAATTCGTTTGAACTCTAAATTCGTTTGAACTCTAAATTCGTTTGAACTCTAAATTCGTTTGAACTCTAAATTCGTTTGAACTCTAAATTCGTTTGAACTCTAAATTCGTTTGAACTCTAAATTCGTTTGAACTCTAAATTCGTTTGAACTCTAAATTCGTTTGAACTCTAAATTCGTTTGAACTCTAAATTCGTTTGAACTCTAAATTCGTTTGAACTCTAAATTCGTTTGAACTCTAAATTCGTTTGAACTCTAAATTCGTTTGAACTCTAAATTCGTTTGAACTCTAAATTCGTTTGAACTCTAAATTCGTTTGAACTCTAAATTCGTTTGAACTCTAACTTTGTTTGAACTCTAAATTCGTTTGAACTCTAAATTCGTTTGAACTCTAAATTCGTTTGAACTCTAAGTTCGTTTGACCTCTAAATTCGTTTGAACTCTAAATTCGTTTGAACTCTAAATTCGTTTGAACTCTAAATTCGTTTGAACTCTAAATTCGTTTGAACTCTAAATTCGTTTGAACTCTAAATTCGTTTGAACTCTAAATTCGTTTGAACTCTAAATTCGTTTGAACTCTAAATTCGTTTGAACTCTAAATTCGTTTGAACTCTAAATTCGTTTGAACTCTAAATTCGTTTGAACTCTAAATTCGTTTGAACTCTAAATTCGTTTGAACTCTAAATTCGTTTGAACTCTAAATTCGTTTGAACTCTAAATTCGTTTGAACTCTAAATTCGTTTGAACTCTAAATTCGTTTGAACTCTAAATTCGTTTGAACTCTAAATTCGTTTGAACTCTAAATTCGTTTGAACTCTAAATTCGTTTGAACTCTAAATTCGTTTGAACTCTAAATTCGTTTGAACTCTAAATTCGTTTGAACTCTAAATTCGTTTGAACTCTAAATTCGTTTGAACTCTAAATTCGTTTGAACTCTAAATTCGTTTGAACTCTAAATTCGTTTGAACTCTAAATTCGTTTGAACTCTAAATTCGTTTGAACTCTAAATTCGTTTGAACTCTAAATTCGTTTGAACTCTAAATTCGTTTGAACTCTAAATTCGTTTGAACTCTAAATTCGTTTGAACTCTAAATTCGTTTGAACTCTAAATTCGTTTGAACTCTAAATTCGTTTGAACTCTAAATTCGTTTGAACTCTAAATTCGTTTGAACTCTAAATTCGTTTGAACTCTAAATTCGTTTGAACTCTAAATTCGTTTGAACTCTAAATTCGTTTGAACTCTAAATTCGTTTGAACTCTAAATTCGTTTGAACTCTAAATTCGTTTGAACTCTAAATTCGTTTGAACTCTAAGTTCGTTTGACCTCTAAATTCGTTTGAACTCTAAACTTCGTTTGAACTCTAAATTCGTTTGAACTTTAAATTCGTTTGAACTCTAAATTCGTTTGAACTCTAAATTCGTTTGAACTCTAAGTTCGTAAGGCTTATTTGTGTACGAAACTTCTGCTCATCTTCGCACTTACTGTTTCACGAACTTAAACCTATCTTCGTACAACTATTTTCGTACAGCTATCTTCGTTCAGTTATTTTCGTAAAGTATCTTCGTACGAACTTAAATTTTAACTTACGAAGATACTATAACTTACGAACTTAAATTTTAACTTACGAAGATACTATAACTTACGAACTTAAATTTTAACTTACGAAGATACTATAACTTACGAACTTAAATTTTAACTTACGAACTACGAAGATACTATAACTTACGAACTTAATGTTTAACATGCGAAGATATAATTCGTGCTTATAATTTTACCCTTAAATTCAATGGCAAAATTAACCCTAATTTTCAGAAAATGCTCGACCCCAGCCAGGGGCTCTGCCCCTTGGACCCCGCTTTCCAGGGGCGCTGCCCCCAGACCCCCGTACCCCGGGGCTTCGCACTAAATATACATGGTCTCAACATTTGCGCCCAAAGGTCAAATGTGATTCTCATGTTGCACTCTTTTCTCTTTTGCATAATTAACACTTAGTATATTAATTCTGCCCAAAGGTGATTTAATATGTTTTGTGTAGCAAAGGGATTCTTTTCATGCCTAAAATACACGATTCTTAATTTTGTGCCCAAAGGTCAAAAGATAAGCGTTGTGTTGCATGACCTAATGCTCATGTTTGCTTAGATCTTAGTTACTTCTGCCCAAAGGTGATGTAACATCTAAGTAGAGCCTTACTTTAGCTTATTGTTTTGGTGTTTACAATAGGCTTACTTATCACTAGCTTCATTACTATAATGGTCATAGTCTTATTACTCTAAGGAACAGTACTAATAGGCCTACTTATTTTAGTCATTACTTTAGTTCCATTACTCTAGAGACATTACTTAGGCTGCCTTAGATAACTTATCATCTCTCTATTACTATTGGCCTACTTATTCTAGGCATTACTTTAGAAGAGATTACTTAGGCTGCCTTATATAACTTATCATCTCTCTATTACTATTGAGCCTACTTATTCTAGGCATTACTTTAGGAGAGATTACCTTGTCTGCATAACACAGCTGATAATGTCACTATTACTATTGGGCCTACTTATTTTAGGCATTACTATAATAATCTTCTACGCTTATGCCCTAAATGTACATCCTTCTTATTTCCACAGTAGTACCTAACCTTGGCCTTATGACGCTCAATGGTACGAACTATGCTTCATGGAAAAGTCACTTAGATCTGACTTTGGGAATGTATGACCTTGACTGCGCTATTCGTCATGATGAACCCGCTGCCCTTACTGCTGAATCCACTGCTGATCAGAAGGAGAACTTTGAAAAGTGGGAGAAGTCGAATCGCCTGTCGCTAATGTTAGTCAAGAATTCCATTGATCTGACTATTAGAGGAGCCATCCCTGACTCTGAAAAAGTCAAGGATTACCTCAAATCTGTTGAGGACCACTTCAAGGGATCGTCTAAAGCGCATGCAAGTGGCTTGATGTTGCAGATGCTTACATTGAAGTATGAAGGAACTAGCGGTGTCCGTGAGCATATTATGAAGATGACGGACATGGCCAATAAGCTTAAGACTCTAGAGATGGAAGTCTCCGATAACTTTCTGGTGCACTTCATCATGACCTCCCTGCCTGCTCGTTTTGACACCTTCAAGGTTAACTACAATGCTTTGAAGGATAAATGGTCAATGAGTGAACTTATTGGGCACTGTGTTAATGAGGAGGAGCGTCTTAAGCTGGCTCAACCTGAAGCTGTTCACCTGACCACCCCCGCTAACTCCAAGAAGAGGAAGGGAAACAACGGTAAACAAACTGCGAACAAAGTCCAAAAGACTAATCATGGTGCAGTTGCCTCTGGCTCTAATTCCTCGACTGGCAAACTTAAATGCAACTTCTGTCGTGACAAAGGACACCGTCAGAAGGATTGCCCTAAGTTCAAGGAGTGGCTAGCTAAGAAAGGGGTTCCTTACAATCCAGAAGCTACCAAAGGGCCAAAGAAAGCTTAGAGTTGGAAGTGGTGATCTCTTAAATGTCGAAGCCATTGGAACTTATGTTTTACATATGAGCACCGGAAAAGGCATTAGACTAATAGATACCTTATTTGTACCGAGAATTACTCGGAACCTTGTATCTATTTCTAGACTAGACCTTGAAGGTTATGTAACGATTCATGGTTTCGGCAAGATTGCCATAACTCGTAATAATGAATTGCTTGGTCGTGGTTTTTTGGATGGATTGCTGTATAAGTTAGAACTAGATCATAATTTCTCACATTCTTTGTTATCTCTTAATGTTGATGATATAACTAAAACAAAGACAAAATCACCTAAACGAGAGAATTCCTCCATGTTGTGGCATAAACGTCTTGGCCACATCTCACGAAATCGCATGACACGACTCGTAAAGGATGGAATCTTACCCTCTCTTGATTTTAGTGATTTTGAAACATGTATACAGTGCCTCAAAGGGAAGATGGCTAAAGGGAATAAGAAAGGAGCCACAAGAAGTTCCAACTTGTTGGAAATAATTCATACTGACATAAGTGGCCCCTATCCCGCATCCATCACGGGACATACATCATTTATTACATTCATTGACGATTATTCTCGTTACATGCACCTGTATTTGATCAAAGAAAAATCTAAATCCTTAAAAACTTTTGCTGATTTTAAAACTTTGGTTGAAAACCAACTTAATCGTAAAATAAAAGTTGTGAGATCAGATAGAGGAGGTGAGTATTATGGTAGACATACTGACATTGGTCAAGCTCCTGGTCCTTTCCATAATTTTTGTAAGGAACATGGCATTATTAACCAATACACCATGCCTGGTTCTCCTCAACAAAATGGTGTTGCTGAAAGGAGAAACCGAACCTTAATGGACATGGTGAGAAGTATGCTTGCCAACACTAACCTACCTACCTTTCTTTGGACTGAGGCCTTAAAAACAGCCGTTCATATACTCAATAGGGTTCCATCAAAATCTGTCCCTAAAACTCCTCATGAGATCTGGACAGGTAAGAAACCGAGTCTAAAATATATGAAAGTATGGGGCTGCCCTGCCGAAGCAAAAGTCTATAACCCTAACTTAAAGAAACTGGATCCTAAAACGATCACATGTTCCTTTATCGGTTATCCTGATAACTCAAAAGGTTATTGGTTTTACTGTCCTTCCCATACTACTACCATCGTTGACACGCAGCATGCGACGTTTCTCGAGAACTCAGAGATCAGTGAGAGCACAACAAATCCTAACTTCGATTTGCATGAAGTACAAGAAGCAAGGGGGAACCACTCGTCGATTCCTCCGATAATTCCTCTTGTACACGATGCTGCTCCTGATGTCACTGATCCAAATCCTCCTAATCAAAACCATGAAGAACCTCAAAACCAAGAAGCACCTCATGTTGCCGAGCCTCACGTTGCTCAACCCCAAAATCAACTCAGGAGATCATCAAGGGAACGCAGGGCCACTAATTTTGATGATTTCATAACTTATCTGACTGAAGTTGAGGACATTGGAAAGCTTGTTGATCCCACCTCTTATCGAGAAGTCATTAATAGTGATCAGGCCACTCAATGGAATGAGGCTATGATTGAGGAGCTAAATTCCATGCAGCATAATGACGTTTGGGAATTGGTTGAACTTCCTAAAGGATCCACAACTGTCGGTTGTAAATGGGTCTTCAAAACCAAATTAGACCCAAAAGGAAACGTCGAACGCTATAAGGCCAGATTGGTTGCGAAGGGCTATACTCAAAAGGCTGGAATTGATTATCAAGAGACCTTTTCTCCTGTCTCTCGTAAAGATTCCCTAAGGATTGTTATGGCACTTGTAGCTCACTTTGATCTTGAGTTACATCAGATGGATGTCAAAACTGCTTTCTTAAATGGAGACTTGCATGAAGACGTATACATGCGGCAACCTGAAGGATTCATTCCTAAAGGTAAAGAGCATATGGTCTGCAAGTTGAAGAAGTCCATATATGGGTTGAAGCAAGCCTCACGGCAATGGTACCTTAAGTTTGATGAAGTCATGAAAGAACAAGACTTCTTAAAGAATCAAGTGGATCAATGCACCTATCTCAAGATCAGTGGAGTAACTTTATAATCCTTGTTTTGTATGTGGATGACATTCTGCTTGCAAGTAACAACTTGGATATGCTGCATGAGTCGAAGCGAATGTTTTCGCAGAATTTTGACATGAAAGATCTCGGTGATGCCTCTTATGTCATAGGTATCGAAATACACCGGGATAGGCGTAATGGTGTTCTGGGTCTTTCTCAAAGGGCCTACATTGACCGCATCTTAGAACGCTATAAAATGCAATCATGCGCACCCACTGTAGCTCTAGTAGTTAAAGGAGACGTGTTTGGTACTTTCCAAAGTCCAAGCACTGAAGTTGAGAAGGAGCAAATGAGGATGATACCTTACTCGTCTGTAGTTGGGAGCATTATGTACGCTCAGGTCTGTACTCGACCAGATATCGCTTATATCGCCGGTATGCTTGGGCGTTACTTATCTAACCCAGGATTAGCACACTGGAAAGCGGCTAAAAAGGTTCTACGATATCTGCAAGGGACCAAAGACTACAAACTAACGTATAGAAGAAGTGACAATCTAGAAGTAGTAGGTTACTCTTATTCCGACTTTGCTAAAAGCAAGGAAGATAAGAAATCTACTTCTGGGTATATTTTTATGTTAGCTGGCGGACCTATCTCTTGGCGGAGTCATAAGCAGAAACTGACTGCAACGTCCACCATGATGGCTGAATATATTGCTGTTTACAATGCCACTTGTCATGGGATGTTGATAAGGAACCTGGTCGGTGGACTCAAAATCGTCAACTCTATTTCTAGACCATTGAAGCTTTACTGTGATACTCAGCTGCCGTAACTTTCTCGAACAGTAACAGTTCGACTGGCGCTGGTCTGTATCTCGATACAAAGTATCTGTTTGTACGCGAACGAGTTGAGGAAAATGTTCTTTGTATTGAGTACATAAGTACAAATGATATGCTAGCGGATCCAATGACCAAAGGTCTTCCTCCTAATGTCTTCGTAGGACACGTGTCGAAGATGGGGCTTACTAAGGACTTAATTTAATAGCATATTGTACTTTTACTGGTCATTATTATTATTATTATGTTAATGAAAATTTTCCTCCTTATTCAGATTTTGTTTGTCTATTAGTTACACTTTGAGCTCATAATAGTGTAAAGACGTTATATAACAAAATTTGTCTTAGTCAATTGATCATTGCTTATTAGTTTTAAATTTGAGTCATAGTTTGACTAGTGGGGGTCCTGAGTTGATGTTCTTCTCTACGACTGTACTTATTGGCTATGATTTCGGTTTAAAACAAAAATGAGTATTATCCCGGCCGGACTCATTAAATGCTCATAGATAAATGATCGCTTGGTCAAGTGGGAGAATGTTGGAACCACGTTAGTGTGACCGTCACTGATCATCTATCCTTCCTGATATGATAATTGACGATAACTGAAATCCTATGTCTAGTAAATATTCGATGGACGTATTTACTCTTAAAGACGTATTATAGGGTTTCCCATTAGGTGATTGGACTTAAGAGGACTAATGAGGCACGAATTAAACACCAGAGGGACTAAATGTGAAAATACGCTCCTTATATAAATAGAGAGTAATTAACCTAATTTTAGGAGTATCAAAACACATAATCACAACCTCCCTCATATCTAATTTCGTTCTCCTTCCTCTGTTGAATTCATCAAAACCGAATTCATCATTCCACCCTAATTCAATCATCTTATTTTGGGAACCCGAATCAATGGCATCAATGTTTAATGCCCTCACAGGTTCCTCAGGATCAACCGGTACGTTATTAAATGGATCGAATCTTGTTTAAATTCAACAGCAACATCTACGGTGGTGGTAGGCGGTGGGGTAAGAAGGCTGGCGGTGGTGTCGGTGAAAATCAAAACTTCTCACGCTTCATACGATAAGACAACTAATATACACTTCGCACCATATAACCTCTCATATATCTAGCGATCGTATAGATATATATACGTATGAGTATATACATATACATTATGCAAAATTTGAATATGATATCATGAGTCCATGATGCGCATGGGTCGTCAAGGGAATAATTAATTAATTATAAGGATAAGAATAGCCAGGTGAATATACTACTACATATATGTTTATGTTTATATGTTGAGTTAATGTAAAGTAAAATATATTATTGGAAAATCTAATATGATGTTAACATCATCTACCATAAATGATGTTGCTCTCACAAACCCACTAACATCATTTTCTACACATGTCAAAAAGCCCCCCATGAATTTTATGGTTTGTGAGAGCAACATCATCCAAGTTATCCCCATTATTATATTATATATATGTTGAGTCAATATAATGTGATATGTTATATGCTTATCATATTCTTGACTTTATATGATGTGATATGAATTTATGAATTTATTGTGACCGTAAGATGACTTGTTTAATTGCATGCCTTACATAATTAAAAGGCTACTAAAGCCGGAGTGCACGCAAAGTATTTACTCTACTGTACAACAAACAAACTTATGATTCCAGTAACATATATAGCTTTCTGTTGTGCAAAGTGCTTGTTATTTTATTAAATTCGATCAATTATACATACATTTTCTATTGTATATCACACCTCATTACCTCAAAGCTTCTCATAAGTTACCTAAGAAAAAACAAACTAGATATACCTGCTACTCAAGTGACTAAATTATGATTTGGTCCTTTTTCCACAGTAACAACGACGTAGTGCTTTATTACACTACTTAATTGGCTCCAGTAGTGTGAATAAATTAAAAATTTTGTCACGCTTTTATGTGTGTAAAAATATGTAGAAATAAAAGTGTGGAGAAATTTCTACACACTTTTATTTATTATTTCCAAGTTATAATATAATAGTAATCACAATAGTCAAGAGAAAATTTATGTACATGCTAAATTGTATATCATTGATTTCGATGAACTTATTTTATGTTGTTTAATATAACGCAACTCCTCCCGTCACTACATTCTCCAAAATTGCAAAGACCAAATGTTCATGTTAAAGATAGACGTTCCCATAACCGGCACTCACCTTGTAACACCCCAACAAGGCGGAATCATGAGGGTTACATACTAAGCACAGCACGACATGAAAATTATGTAGAGTTAAACTAAATGCATAATTAGGATTAAATAATCCATACAAAATGTTAAGAATACAAGTATCACATCAAACATAAACATAACCCTTAATCGGGGATAATGAATCACGGATCCATGAAAAGGTCCAAGTCCAATCCTAGCATGCAAGTAACATCCAATACGCATTTGAGCTAACCTGTTCACCTGAAAAGTGTACTAAAACGGGTCAACATAAAGTTGGTGAGTTCGTAGGGACAAACAATAGGAAACAAGTGTCGGGATAACAACCGTTAACGATATACGTGGATTAGAATACCTAATCACGTCTAAGGAAACCCTAAAAGGTTTCACAATATCACAAATCAATACGAGTCAACGTTTAACAACAACGGATCCATATAACGATTAATAACGTTCAATAACGTGGGCTCAACAACCCATAACGTGGATATAGAGATACCCATAACGTGGATATAGAGATACCCATAACGTGGATATAGAGATACCCATAACGTGGATATAGAAATACCCATAACGTGGATATAGAAATACCCATAACGTGGATATAGAGATACCCATAACGTGGATATAGAGATACCCATAACGTGGATATAGAGATACCCATAACGTTTCCAATCAACCAAACTATGCGTACATACACTTAGGAGGATTCTACTTCCAACGAGTCCTAGATGCTTATATATAGGGTCACCCGCAGCCTTCCCACCACATCTAAAACCCTTTGAAGGCATAACCGACTTCCATGTATGCACGCCTAACCTAATAATAATAATATCTATCACAATCATGTGCGTAAGCCATCAAACAATCTTTCAAAACCATCCATAAATCAAACAATCGATCAGACTGTTGGAATTCATCTGCCCAAGACACATATTAAATTGACGTGGCTAGTACGTGATGATCCAAGTCGGGTCATACCCAATAACAAGCTAGACAAACACTTATGATATTTATTTATATGATATGATCTTTAAATAAATATCAATACTTGAAACATTTAGAAAGTGGTTTCTAAATACTTGCACTTGAGCTAAGTAAATAAATTATATGGATGATTTATTTTGAGAGAAATGTGAATATGTTTATTTGGCAAAATAAACACTTATATGTGTTGTGTATAATATGTAATATGTTACATAAGATATGTAACAAGTTATGTTGCATTTTATATACAAAATGTACAAATAAATGGTTTATAAAATTTGGACACAAATTGGTTTGTGACCACCCATGTGGCCGGCCCCCCTCCCCCATGTGGTGATACATGCAATTGAATATTCAACACTTGTACACACACAAGAAAACATAGTTTGTATCACCATTCTTACATGCAATTGTAAGAATACTTTTCTCTCAACTAGCAAGAAAAAGACTCTCCTTTTTCTCTTGATTTTCGGCACAAACAAGGAGCAAAGGGGAAGGCATTTCAAGTTTAAATCCTAGCACATTTGGGTATTTGTTGATAGTTTGGGGTATACAAGCTTGAGGTTCTTCTAGGTTGAAGACTTGCCACTTCAAGATCATCATCTCCTTCATATCAACCTTCTCATTAGCTTGGAAGAAGGTAGTCTTCTAAAACACCCTATGGTTGTTGTTTTGTATGTATGCTATTCATATACATGGATCCTTATTGTTTGGGTTTTATTTTATAAGTTAAACTTTGAATTTAACTACACATATTGAAATGGTTCAATTTTCCGCTGCGTTTTAATATTATAAGGATAATATTACTTTGATAAAAAACCCAAAAATCCCAACAATGGCATCTAGAGCCGGTTATATGGATACATACATCAAAAGTTGATATTTTGTTTGGACAAAATCCAATGTTTGGCCATTTTGGTTATGGCCGAAACTAATACACAAAAAAGGAGGTTCCTTTTTTCTTGTGTATTTTAGTGTCACAACTTAGCCAAGAGACCTTGTGATTGTTTGTGATGTGTGGATGTGTTTGTATTTTATTTAATTATTAAATGGTTGTAATAGTTAAATAGGATTTTCTTCATTCATTTGGTTATGTAATCTATTTATTTCATTTGGTATGTAATAAGTAGATTAGTTGCATTTTTTCTTGTAAATGTAATCTCCAAGAAAGCATCAAAAGGTTTGGGGCTGAAGTTGGAGGCCTAATGAAGAGACCAGTAAGTTCCCACTGCGGCGCAGTGGGAGTATGTCAAACCCACTGCGGCGCAGTGGGGGATTATGCAGCCGAAGACCAGTGACCCACTGCGGCGCAGTGGGAGTGTATTAGACCCACTGCGGCGCAGTGGGTTATCAAAATAAAAGGGAAGTGAAGAAAGACATTCAAATCACATCACAAAAGATTACTTGAAGCATTTGGATGCAAGATCAAGTGGGAGCTCAACTAACACAATATTTTGTGTTACTTTGTCCCTTAGGTTGAGACCTTTTGACCCACTTGTTTCGGCTAACAAGTGTGGTCAAAATAGTTGGCTAATGTTGTGCACTTATTATTATGTTTGTCATGTTTGTATGGTTGTTTATTATTTTGTCATGTGGATGCTTAAAAAAACCAACAAACTAAAAGACACACATAAAGATTAAAATTGGTTTTAATATTGACATTAACTTGGTAAAATAAAATGGGTTTTATTAAAAGTTAATGGTCACAATTATAAAATGGATTTTATAAAAAGAACCTTGAAATTTGGATTTCAAAATTCATTATGGTACATAGTTTTTAACTAGAATATAAAAACTCAAACGACCCTTTAAAAACAAGTTAAACGCCATCCTTTTATACAACACTTAATTATTTGGGAACTCTTTGTAGGATAAAGGTCACCTAACTACTTTGAGGGAACTTATAAGTTAAGGTAAATTTATTGTACTTCTGGGATAAAGGTCACCTAACCACTAGTATAGATAAATTTACATGTGTGTATAAGTAGGACAACTTGATTTGGAAGCCATGTGATTAGGGTCACCGAAGCATGGTAACCAAAGGCGTTGATGGGATTAAACATGCCAACTTAATATAAGATATTAAACCGGTCCCATACCACTAGAAATTGTAAAGTGTTGCAATTGTCAAACGTTGACTACCTTGTTAATTTAGATCATGGGATAAAGGTCACCTAACCATCATTTAAATGTAACGTTGGATTCTAGATTTTAATTATTAATTGTCCATGAGACATAAAAGGGTATTAACAATTAAAATTTATATTTGATATCGAAAATACTAATAAAGGACTTTGTTAATTTTGTAGATGGCCGCTAACAATGCAATTAACCCCAACCCAAACGTCCATAATTTTTCACTAAGATCCATCCTTGAAAAGGATCGTCTAAACCAAAACAACTTTGTGGATTGGTTTCGTAACTTGAGAATTGTTCTTAGGCACGAAAAGAAATCCTATGTGTTAGACGATCCTATTCCTGATGAGCCCGAAGAAACTGAAGTTGAAGCCTATAATGATTGGGTTAAGTATGTCGAGGACTCCGTGCAAGTTAGTTGCATAATGTTAGCGAGTATGACTCCCGAACTCCAAAAGGAGTTCGAACACCATGGGGCCTACGACATGATTACCCAACTCAAGGAAATGTTCCAACAAAAGGCAAGGGTTGAGCGCTTCGAAACGGTTCGAGCGCTTCATGCATGTCGCATGGATGATTCACAACCCGTCTCAACTTATGTTCTTAAAATGAAAAGCTATATTGATCGCCTCGAAAGGCTAAATTGTCCCGTTTCAAATGAGTTAGCTACGGATATGATCCTTAACTCATTATCTAAGAGATTTGAAACCTTTGTGTTAAATTATAACATGAACGGATGGGACAAGACCGTTTCCGAGCTCCATGGGATGCTCAAAACGGCCGAGGCTAGTATGGGAAGAAAAGTTCAACCCGTTCTCATGATCAATGAAGGCGGAAACAAAAGGGCTAACTCCGGACCCAAGGCAAATGTTGCTAAGGGAAAGGGTAACAACAAAAGGAATTTCAAAGGCAAAGGAAAGGGAAAAATGGATACTCCAAAAAGCGAAGAAGCAAAAGGTTGCTGTCAATGACCCATGCTTTGAGTGTGGGGAGGTAGGACATTGGAAACGTAATTGTCCAACCTATCTCAAAGAGTTAAAAGCTAAGAGGGATGCAGGGCAAACCTCAGGTACAATATTTATGATATATATTGAGCTTAATATTGTTTTTTCTTACATATGGGTATTGGATACCGGATGTGGAACTCATATTTGTAATATGTTACAGGGGTTCGTAAGAAAGAAGCACATCAAGAAGGGAGACATTAGTCTCTTTATGGGCAATGGTGCATTGGTGCATGTTGAAGCCCAAGGAGACTATCTTTTGAAACTTCCAAATGGTTTGGAAATTGTATTGAACAATGTTTTGTATGCACCTAGTTTGACTAGGAGTATTATTTCTGTTTCCCGTTTAAGACATGTTGGATATGATTTTAATTTTGTTAACAATGATATCCATGTTTCTATGAATGATGTATTTTATTTTAAAGCTATGCCTTTAAATGGTATTTATGAATTAGTTCATGAAAACACAACATATGATAACTCAATGTACCAAGCTACCACCAAGAAACTTAAATTAGATTTAAGTGAAACCTATATTTGGCATTGTCGTCTTGGCCATATAAATAAGAATCGCATACTAACACTTCAAAAGAATGGTCTTTTGAAAACAAAATCAAATGATTCATTTAAAGTATGTGAATCTTGTTTACAAGGCAAGATGACTAAAGCACCTTTCAAAGGCACTAATGAAAGGGCAAAAGATTTATTAGGTATCATACATTCGGATGTATGTGGTCCTTTTAAGCCAATGACTAGGATGGTGAAAGATACTTCATTACATTCACCGATGACTATAGTCGTTACGGTTATGTATACTTATTAAAACATAAGAGTGAAGCTTTTGAAATGTTCAAAATTTCAAGAATGAAGTAGAAAACCAACTCAGTAAGTCAATAAAAATTCTTCGTTCTGATAGAGGAGGTGAATACCTAAGTGATGCTTTTCAAGATCATCTTAGAAGTTGTGGGATTATCTCACAACTAACTCCACCTGGAACACCACAACATAATGGCGTGTCTGAAAGGAGGAATCGAACTCTATTAGATATGGTTCGTTCCATGATGAGTAAAAGCTCACTACCTCTATCATTTTGGGGATATGCCATAATCTCTGATGCCCGAATTTTAAATATGGCTCCCACCAAGAAAGTGGAGAAAACACCTTTTGAAATATGGCATGGAAGAGTTCCATCTTTGTCATATTTAAAGGTATAGGGTTGTGAGGCTTATGTAAGACATGATGCCTCAAACAAATTAGAACCCCGATCCACTAAATGTATCTTTGTAGGATATCCTAAAGATGATTTGGGATATTATTTCTACAATCCTAATGAGCAAAATGTATTTGTTGCTCGAAAGGCTGAGTTCTTGGAAACTAAATTCTTATGGAAGGAACTAGTTCCAGAACAGTGGAACTTGAAGAAGATCAAGAACCACTGACAGATACACACTTGGGTGACACTAGCATTCAACAAAAGGATGTTGAAGATGATCAAAGGGTTGATCAAGACACACAAAACGTTCGTAGATCTGGTAGAGCCACTTATCCACCTGAGAGATATGGATTTCTCGTGGATGAATGCTACATGGTAGTTTCTGATGAACCTACCACCTACCATGATGCAATATCCAAATCAGATTCGGACAAATGGCTAGAGGCCATGAACGCTGAGATGCAATCCATGTATGACAACCAAGTTTGGGAATTGGTTGTTGAACCTCTTAATTCCAAAGTAGTTGGAAGTAAGTGGGTGTTCAAATTGAAACACGATATGCATGGAAACTTGCTTACTTATAAAGCTAGACTTGTAGCAAAAGGTTTCACTCAAACTCGAGGGGTCGACTATGATGAAACTTTTTCACCTGTGGCAATGCTAAAGTCTATTAGGATATTATTTGCCATAGCCGCACATTATGACTATGAGGTATGGCAAATGGATGTCAAAACCGCTTTTCTAAATGGATATCTTGAGGAAGATGTCTATATGGATCAGCCTGAAGGTTTTGTCGATCCAAAACATCCTAATAAAGTGTGCAAGTTAAAGAAATCAATCTATGGATTGAAACAAGCATCAAGAAGCTGGAATCGTCGTTTTGATGAAGAAGTCAAGAAATTTGGCTTCATCAAAAATGCCGATGAAGCTTGTGTGTATAAGAAGGCTAGTGGGAGCATCATTACTTTTCTAGTATTATATGTCGATGACATTCTACTACTTGGAAATGACATTCCAACCTTGGAAGGTGTAAAAGCCTGGCTTGGAAGTTGCTTTTCCATTAAGGATCTTGGTGAAGCCGCCTATATTTTGGGAATAAGGATCTATAGGGATAGATCAAGGCGCTTAATAGGTTTGAATCAAAGTGCATACATAGACAAGATCTTGAAAAGGTTCAAGATGGAAAACTCTAAGAAAGGTTTGGTACCCATTCAAAGAGGAACTATATTGAGTACTTCTCAATCTCCTAGCTCAAAAGTTGAGCAAGAGAAGATGAGTGGAATCCCATATGCATCTGCTATAGGATCCATCATGTATGCTATGATATGCACGAGACCGGACGTGTCATGCGCTTTGAGCATGACAAGTAGATACCAGCAAAATCCAGGAGATAGTCATTGGATGGCTGTCAAATATATATTGAAATATCTTAGAAATACTAAAGATATGTTCTTAATATATGGATCTGGTGAGGAGGAACTCGTTGTAAAGGGTTACACGGATGCGAGTTTCCAAACTGATCGAGATGATTCTCGATCACAATCGGGGTACATATTCATTCTAAACGGAGGAGCTGTTTCATGGAAAAGCTCAAAGCAGGATGTGGTTGCGTTGTCCACTACAGAGTCTGAATACATCGCCGCTTCTTTAGCAGCACAAGAAGCTGCATGGTTGAAGAAATTCATTGCCGATCTAGGGGTTGTTCCTTCCATTCAAGAACCCCTAGAAATTTTTTGTGATAACGAGGGCGCGATTGCTCAAATCAAGGAACCTCGTGCACATCAAAAGACTAGGCACATTGAGCGGAGATTTAACTACATAAGGGATGAAGTTGAAAAGGGAAAGATATGTATTCACAAAGTTCACACCGATCAAAATGTTGCGGACCCACTCACGAAGCTCCTTGAAAGGCCTAAGCATGAGAGCCATACTTGTGCCATGGGACTTCGATATTCTAGTGATTGGATTTGATCTATTTTATGTATTTGGATATCGGAACACTTGTAGTTATTAACACATTTATATGAATATTGGTATTTTGCATTTAAATTGTGTTATGTTCCATTTTTGCATGTTTAAATCCATGAATAAGTTAATTATTCTAAATGTCCGTAGTCAATCATATTTGTGGGAACAAATATGAATGTAAGATTATTATGAACTTGGATTGGTAGATATTCAAAAGGTTTTGAATATAGAGCAGAGTGTTGCTACCAAGGTTCATAGACATTTGTGGGATACAAATATTGGACTGACCTGCAATCAAGCATTACTACATGGAATCTCTGTGATTGATCATAAGTAATCTTGAGTTAAAATGCGAATATCATTGTGTCCTCAGACCTGAGATACATATTGGGTCTTGATATTCACTGAATATTATACTTTGACTTAGCTCTTCGCTGTTCTGAAAACATGGCAGTACATAAGACTAAGCTCAGGTATGATATAAGGTGATTGTGAAAGACGTATGTAGTCGAGATGGAATTTGTCCCTCTTATTCGTTGAGAGTTAGATGTCTAAGGCCTGTTACAAAGTTAAATCAATAGAGATGATCACTCTGTGTCTCTAAGATTTAACATGACATCTGTGACAAAAGGATATAAATGATCGATTCACCTAAATCATTTCAAGTAAGGGACTTGAAGAGGATGATGTTATTGAATGGCACTACGTCATACGTATTAGGGGTAGCAAACCGTTGTTAGGCGGTATTTGCTGCTTGCGTAAATCTTCTATGAATCTTGTGCAAGTGGGAGATTGTTGGAATTCGTCTGCCCAAGACACATATTAAATTGACGTGTCTAGTACGTGATGATCCAAGTCGGGTCATACCCAATAACAAGCTAGACAAACACTTATGGTATTTATTTATATGATTTGATCTTTAAATAAATATCAATACTTGAAACATTTAGAAAGTGGTTTTCTAAATACTTGCACTTGAGCTATGTAAATAAATTATATGGATGATTTATTTTGAGAGAAATGTGAATATGTTTATTTGGCAAAATAAACACTTATGTGTGTTGTGTATAATATGTAATATGTTACATAAGATATGTAACAAGTTATGTTGCATTTTATATACAAAATGTACAAATAAATGGTTTATAAAATTTGGACACAAAATTTGTTTGTGACCACCCATGTGGCCGCCCCCCCCCCCCATGTGGTTCTTCATGCAAGTTTGATATATATTCAACACTTGTACACACACAAGAGAACATAGTTTGTATCACCATTCTTACATGCAATTGTAAGAATACTTTTCTCTCAACTAGCAAGAAAAAGACTCTCCTTTTTCTCTTGATTTTCGGCACAAACAAGGAGCAAAGGGGAAGGCATTTCAAGTTTAAATCCTAGCACATTTGGGTGTTTGTTGATAGTTTGGGGTATACAAGCTTGAGGTTCTTCTAGGTTGAAGACTTGCCACTTCAAGATCATCATCTCCTTCACATCCTTCTCATAAGCTTGGAAGAAGGTAGTCTTCTAAAACACCCTATGGTTGTTGTTTTGTATGTATGTTATTCATATACATGGATCCTTATTGTTTGGGTTTTCTTTTATAAGTTAAACTTTGGTTTTTAACCACATATAACACATTGAAATGGTTCAATTTTCCGCTGCGTTTTAATATTATAAGGATAATATTACTTTGATAAAAACCCAAAAATACTCCCAAAAGACAATCAATAAGCCGTCAATCAATTCAACCAAACAATCAAACAAACACGTATGTGTACACTTTTCAGCCCGAATCTCAATAGAGTAGGGAGGGTTTACGAAACTCACCTTGGCCGGCAAAAGAAGTTAGGATCGAGTTAAAGTGAGGCTATAAACGTTCAACGTCCAACACGCGTCCACAACCTATCATTACATATAATGTACACACATTAATTCAAGTCAAAACTCTAATTAGGTTTTGAATCTAGTTGAAGACCTTGGCTGACTTGACATGGTCATTTAAGGGAGTCGAGAAATTGTTTGGAACAATTAAAAGTCGTCTAAGAGTCGCTCCGCGTACAAGCTATTATTAAGTACACACGCATTTATATATTTAGGTTTTCAAACGTGACTCGTGACTTGGATAACTTTTATAACTCGTTCAAGACACTATAAGAACCGACGTAGGATGGAATTATAGTCGTTTATAATTTCCCAACAATCGTTATACGTTCAAGAACTAATACTAGTCTTAGTATGTAACAAGCCGAGTTTAGTTATGGTTTAAAAAGTGACACTCCACTTTGGAAGACAATCCAGACTCGTATACTTCAGTTTAGAGGTCGAGAAATGGTTCATTTGAAAGCTTAAAACGATCCAAGGACAGTGGAAGTCGAGCAAGGAAGCAACCAGGAAACAGGAAGGAGCAGGCCACCGTCTGGGACGGTGGCACAGCCGTCTGAGACGGTACTCTCAAAAATGCTTACGGTGGATCCCCACTGTTTTACGCTGGTCAGGAAAGCAAGACGGTGAAAGCAGCATAACCAAACCACCGTCTGGGACGGTGGGTCTGGCATCCAAGACGGTGGACAGAACCCAGGATGAACAGCATCAGCTATACAACCCAAAAACGACCCATTTGAACCCAAAACTCCATTTTTGACTTGCAATTCGGTTTGAGGAGCTTCAAGACTCATTCCCAACTTTATATAAACCTCATTTGATGTAATTAAGTGTGATCCATCATCCAAATCCAACCATAACAACACTTTAATTATCAAAACTCGTTTTTGACCCATTTGAGCTCATAAAACCCTAATTCGACCTAAGACTTGATTTAGAGGGTTACAAGACTTATTTGAACAAAGTGTGACTTAATTAACATGGTCAAACTTAACCCACTCTTTTAGAATTGTCTCATGGCTTCATTTAATGCATAAACCGATTTTTAACCTAATTATCCACTTTGAAACCCTAGTTGACCCATTCCAAGCTTTGACCCGGTTTTGTGACCCAAGAACACTTTGTTACAACACAAAACATTATTATAAACGAGAAATGATGAATTCGAGCTAAAGATTACTTACCAAAACGACCTACACCTCAAAATCTTGGATTTGAGCTCAAGAAGGTTGGATGAACACTTTACAACTTGAAAGTTCTTGGACCTTTAATGGTTATTATTATTAGGGTTATTAAATTTGGTTAATCAAATGATGAACACAAGATTTGTGTATTATATGGTGAATTTATGGTGGTGAAGATTGGTAGATGAAGAGGATGGAAGGAAATAAATGAGAGGGAGAGAAGGAGATAAGGTAAAGAAAGGAGGAAGAAATAATTGAGTGAGTGGATGTGGGTGTGTGGTGAGGGACGGCCTAATGGCCCTAATTTGAGACTCCCGCCCCGCTAAATTCGACAAATAGCTATTCGATAAACATTTAAACGCTAAAACGAACCCGTAAACACAATTAAACTCAACGTTACTTTAAAACACGACAAAACATTCGATAATCCATAACAAATTCACGAAATCGATCACATTTAATTACGTTTTAATTACAAGTCAAGTAAGTCAAAAATCACGAATGTTACATCATTCCCCCGTTAAAGGAATTTCGTTCCGAAATTCTAGTCTAACTAGACTCGTTAAATAAATGGGGATACTTGGCTTTCATAGAGTCTTCACGTTCCCAAGTAAATTCGGGTCCATGTCTAGCTTTACATCTCACTTTAACGTTTGCATAACGAGTATATTTAGCTTTTTAGTCATTAGATCTAAGATCTCTATTGGCCCTTTCACAAATTTTAACGTTTTATCGACACGGATTTCTACAAGAGAAACGTGAAGTGTTGGGTTCGCCAAATGCTTCTGAAGATTACACGTACGGATAACAAAATGAACTTCACTCAAGTTTTGAGGTGAATCGGGTATCCCGATCGGTTATTACGGAAATCGGCACTCCATGCTCGGATACTACTTCTTTGATGTACGACGTGCCATGGTGTCAAATTTATCGTCTTCCCGGATGGCTAAGAAGTAAGCCAACTTAGTCAACCGATCAACTATCACCCAAATGGTGTCCCGACCACTATTCGTTCTAGGTAACTTCGTAATGAAGTTCATGGCAATGCGTTCCCATTTCCACTCCGGTATTACCGGTTGAACTAGTAAACCGGGTGGTTTCTTGTGGTCGGCTTTTACTTGTAAACGCATGTTGCATTCACTAACGTATCTTGCAATGTCTTTCTTCATTCTCGGCCACCAATATAAGTCTCTCAAGTCAAGGTACATCTTGTAGGACCCCGGGTGAACCGAGTAGGCCGACTTGTGAGCTTCATCCATCGATTTCATTCGAAGCCCACCAAAGATGGGGATTCCACAATCGTTCAATCAAGGTATAAACCGTCATCGTCCTTTCTATCAAATTGTTCTTCTAAGCCGTGTAATGCTTCATTGATGAAGTTTTCCGGCTTAGTTGTCAACCTTCGTGCTTCCATGATGGAGTCACGAACACTTGCTTGCACGGTAAGGCTCATGGCTCTAATTTGTCTTGGCTTTACACGTTCTTTTCAGCTCAAGGCATCGGCTATGACATTTGCTTTACCCGGGTGGTACCGGATATCGCAATCATAATCACTAAAAGTTCAAGTCATCTTCGTTGTCTCATGCACCTTCAATTGTCTAGAAGCATAAGCAATCACTTTGCCCCGTTGCATCAATACACAATCCAATCCTTGCCCGGACGCATCACAATACACAACAAAATCATTGGCTCCATCGGGCGACTTAAAATTGGTGAATCACACGACTTGTCTTCCAATAATCGGAAGGCTTGTTCTTGTTTCTCTCTCCAATCGAATCGTCTTTCTCGTTGAGTCAATAAAGTCAAGGGTTGGGCAATCTTGGAAGAGCCCTCAATGACACATCTATAATAACCCGCCAAACCAAGAAATTGGCGGATCTCGGTTGGCGTCTCGGGTCGTCTCTAAATCTTCACCACTTTGATTTCAATTGGGTCCACATGAATTCCTTCCTTGTTCACCACGCGACCAAGAAGGTGGACCCTTTTCGAGCCAAAATTCACATTTGGGAGAACTTGCATACAAATCCTCTTCCCGGAGTAACTCTAAAACTTTCCTCAAGTGTTCCGAATGATCTTCTTTCGTTCTTGAAATAAATAAGGATGTGATCAACGAAAACAATGACAAATTTATCTAAGTAGGGCCGACACACCCGGTTCATCCAAAACCATGAACACCGCCGGTGCATTGGTCAACCCAAAAGGCATAAATCGTAAATTCAAAGTGCCTATAACGTGTTCAAAAGGCCGTCTTTGAGATATCGTCTTCGTGGACACGCGATTGGTGGTAACCTGTCCGCAAATCAATCTTTGAAAAGAAACGAGCACCTTGAAGTTGATCAAATAAATCTTGGGAGAGGATAACGTGAGTTTATTTAGTTCTCAAAAATCATGACACATTCGAAATGAACCGTCTTTCTTCTTGACAATTAGAATTGGTGCGCTCCACGGTGATTGACTAGGGCGTATGAAACCCTTTTCTTGAAGTTCTTTGAGTTGTGTGGCCAACTCTTGCATTTCGGTTAGGGCTAAGCGATAGGGTGCTTGGCCACGGGAGAAGCATTCGGAATAAGGTCAATACGGAAATCGAGTTGACGAGATGGAGGCAAACCCGGTAGGTCATCCGGAAATGCGTCCATGAATCCATTAACCACGGACACGGCTTTTAATTCGACTTTTGTGACATTGACATTATATACTTCATATCCCACGGCTCGGTCGTTTCGCCTTGAACTATCAACTCTTCACCATTTTCTAACGGAATTCTCACCACTCGACTACCACAATCTATAACCGCGTTCATTGCCGACATCCAATCCATCCCCGCAACTACATCAAAACTACAGGTATCGAAAGGGACAAGATTTTTGAGAAACGGATAGTCACATAATTCTAAAGTACATTCACGAACTACATGGTCAATTTTCGTTAACCCGCCATTTACCATTTCAAGTTCAAAGTAATACGACAACGGGCTAAGGTTAGTATCAATCAAAGGCATGAAATCGTTGGAAACAAGGCTAAAATCGGCACCGGAGTCAAATAATACGGCGGTATATTGACCGTTGAGAAGAAAGTATTTACAACGACGTTCAGGATCAACACGAGTCTCGGCCGCAATCACTGTAAAAGCTCGTCCACGAGGATCAAGTTATTGTTGGCCGATAAGATTGGGGCACTTATTTCGGTGGTGCTCACGACTACCACACTCGGGCCATCGGGGGATTTCGAGCATTGATCGGAATGGCATTCAAAGAAAGGCACGATGATTGATGGTACACATTTTGATGTTTAACCCACTCGATTCTCTCACGTCCTTCACGATTACCACGACCTCCACGACCACCTCTACTTATTTGATTTCCTTGATCAACCAGTTTCTCTTACTCATCTTGGCGCCTATAGTTCATGTTAGCTCTCCATGGTCTATCCATCTTTCCTCGAACACACGTGTTAGATTACCAAGTTAATCCTCACAATTCACACACGAACATTCGCAATTAACCGCCACATAACGAACAATCCAAATTAGACTATCCTAAGCCATTACAAGGACACGTATTTCTACGGGGGTATTATCATGGCAATAACTATGTCATCATCTTTTCATTTACATTCTAACTAATTACACAATTCCAATTCAACCATAACCAAATCATTCTAATCAACGTACCAAATCAAGTATAATAAGGCAAAGCATCATCGTTTCATTAAATTCCCAATCAATTTCCACAATTTCAAACCAATTCATACAAATATAAAGGGGGGTCAAGTCGTAACAAGGCGGGTAAAGCATAGTCCGAATCTAACTTCAACATTCAATACATTAAAGGTGTATGTATACAGGGTGTACCAGCGGCTAACCCTCCACACCGTTAATATATTGAATGGATGTCGGGATTCGGTTCCGTTATGCTCTCTAAGTATTGGCTGGATATGTATACAGGGTGTACCAGCGGCTAACCCTCCACCCGACCAACACTCATTAAACATACCGGGTTACCTACTATACTTTATCCACAATGCGCAATCCACGAGGTCATTAACTTCATATTACATAGGGTAACCATAGATTCGTTGATCAGGCTCCTCTAGGGTTACCGAATGTCGTACCCCGTTAATGCCATCATTTCACATTGCTAGGGTTAAACAATAAAACAATAAGAATATACATCAACGTTCATTCAGCAAGTCATGGTGATATCCCGACACAACCACATACGTCATTCAAGTCATCACATAATCAATCAAGCCACAAGTCATGAGAAAACCTACGAACTCCGTCTAAACAAGCCTTACGTCTCATACAATTCACGTTGCACACATAGTTTCCTATCATGCATGCTATATATGAAATGTGGGTGCAATGGCTATAGGCTAGGTCGATCCACTTAATTCTCTACAACCACGACTCTGATACCATTCTGTAACACCCCAACAAGGCGGAATCATGAGGGTTACATACTAAGCACAGCACGACATGGAAATTATGTAGAGTAAATCTAAATGCATAACGTGGATATAGAGATACCCATAACGTGGATATAGAGATACCCAAAACGTGGATATAGAGATACTCATAATGTGGATATAGAGATACCCATAACGTGGATATAGAGATACCCATAACGTGGATATAGAGATACCCATAACGTGGATATAGAGATACCCATAACGTGGATATAGAGATACCCATAACGTGGATATAGAGATACCCATAACGTGGATATAGAGATACCCATAACGTGGATATAGAGATACCCATAACGTGGATATAGAGATACCCATAACGTGGATATAGAGATACCCATAACGTGGATATAGAGATACCCATAACGTGGATATAGAGATACCCATAACGTGGATATAGAGATACCCATAACGTGGATATAGAGATACCCATAACGTGGATATAGAGATACCCAAAACGTGGATATAGAGATACCCATAACGTGGATATAGAGATACCCATAACGTGGATATAGAGATACCCATAACGTGGATATAGAGATACCCATAACGTGGATATAGAGATACCCATAACGTGGATATAGAGATACCCATAACGTGGATATAGAGATACCCATAACGTGGATATAGAGATACCCAAAACGTGGATATAGAGATACCCATAACGTGGATATAGAGATACCCATAACGTGGATATAGAGATACCCATAACGTGGATATAGAGATACCCAAAACGTGGATATAGAGATACCCATAACGTGGATATAGAGATACCCATAACGTGGATATAGAGATACCCAAAACGTGGATATAGAGATACCCATAACGTGGATATAGAGATACCCATAACGTGGATATAGAGATACCCATAACGTGGATATAGAGATACCCATAACGTGGATATAGAGATACCCATAACGTGGATATAGAGATACCCATAACGTGGATATAGAGATACCCATAACGTGGATATAGAGATACCCATAACGTGGATATAGAGATACCCATAACGTGGATATAGAGATACCCATAACGTGGATATAGAGATACCCAAAACGTGGATATAGAGATACCCATAACGTGGATATAGAGATACCCATAACGTGGATATAGAGATACCCATAACGTGGATATAGAGATACCCATAACGTGGATATAGAGATACCCAAAACGTGGATATAGAGATACCCATAACGTGGATATAGAGATACCCATAACGTGGATATAGAGATACCCATAACGTGGATATAGAGATACCCATAACGTGGATATAGAGATACCCAAAACGTGGATATAGAGATACCCATAACGTGGATATAGAGATACCCATAACGTGGATATAGAGATACCCATAACGTGGATATAGAGATACCCATAACGTGGATATAGAGATACCCATAACGTGGATATAGAGATACCCATAACGTGGATATAGAGATACCCATAACGTGGATATAGAGATACCCATAACGTGGATATAGAGATACCCATAACGTGGATATAGAGATACCCATAACGTGGATATAGAGATACCCATAACGTGGATATAGAGATACCCATAACGTGGATATAGAGATACCCAAAACGTGGATATAGAGATACCCATAACGTGGATATAGAGATACCCATAACGTGGATATAGAGATACCCATAACGTGGATATAGAGATACCCATAACGTGGATATAGAGATACCCATAACGTGGATATAGAGATACCCATAACGTGGATATAGAGATACCCATAACGTGGATATAGAGATACCCAAAACGTGGATATAGAGATACCCATAACGTGGATATAGAGATACCCATAACGTGGATATAGAGATACCCATAACGTGGATATAGAGATACCCATAACGTGGATATAGAGATACCCATAACGTGGATATAGAGATACCCATAACGTGGATATAGAGATACCCATAACGTGGATATAGAGATACCCATAACGTGGATATAGAGATACCCATAACGTGGATATAGAGATACCCAAAACGTGGATATAGAGATACCCATAACGTGGATATAGAGATACCCATAACGTGGATATAGAGATACCCATAACGTGGATATAGAGATACCCATAACGTGGATATAGAGATACCCATAACGTGGATATAGAGATACCCAAAACGTGGATATAGAGATACCCATAACGTGGATATAGAGATACCCATAACGTGGATATAGAGATACCCATAACGTGGATATAAAGATACCCATAACGTGGATATAGAGATACCCATAACGTGGATATAGAGATACCCATAACGTGGATATAGAGATACCCATAACGTGGATATAGAGATACCCATAACGTGGATATAGAGATACCCATAACGTTTCCAATCAACCAAACTATGCGTACATACACTTAGGAGGATTCTACTTCCAACGAGTCCTAGATGCTTATATATAGGGTCACCCGCAGCCTTCCCACCACATCTAAAACCCTTTTGAAGGCATAACCGACTTCCATGTATGCACGCCTAACCTAATAATAATAATATCTATCACAATCATGTGCGTAAGCCATCAAACAATCTTTCAAAACCATCCATAAATCAAACAATCGATCAGACAATCAATAAGCCGTCAATCAATTCAACCAAACAATCAAACAAGCACGTATGTGTACACTTTTCAGCCCGAATCTCAATAGAGTAGGGAGGGTTTACGAAACTCACCTTGACCGGCAAAAGAATTTATGGTGGTGAAGATTGGTAGATGAAGAGGATGGAAGGAAATAAATGAGAGGGAGAGAAGGAGATAAGGTAAAGAAAGGAGGAAGAAATAATTGAGTGAGTGGATGTGGGTGTGTGGTGAGGGACGGCCTAATGGCCCTAATTTGAGACTCCCGCCCCGCTAAATTCGACAAATAGCTATTCGATAAACATTTAAACGCTAAAACGAACCCGTAAACACAATTAAACTCAACGTTACTTTAAAACACGACAAAACATTCGATAATCCATAACAAATTCACGAAATCGATCACATTTAATTACGTTTTAATTACAAGTCAAGTAAGTCAAAAATCACGAATGTTACACACCTATGCTAAACTCGGCTTTCTCAACACCAATCGTTGACTAAACCCGACGTTAACGAAATTCTTTTAGGGTCCGTTTTTTATTCTCGGGTGAGGGTCCTTTTTTAAAAAAATTGTTTCCACGAAGATGGCTCTAATAAATATTTTAAGCGACTCTTAAATTTGCCCCTTCTACAAAAAACATTCTGGATCCGTCCCTGGCTTATATATATAGGGTCACCCGCAGCCTTCCCACCACATCTAAAACCCTTTTGAAGGCATAACCGACTTCCATGTATGCACGCCTAACCTAATAATAATAATATCTATCACAATCATGTGCGTAAGCCATCAAACAATCTTTCAAAACCATCCATAAATCAAACAATCGATCAGACAATCAATAAGCCGTCAATCAATTCAACCAAACAATCAAACAAGCACGTATGTGTACACTTTTCAGCCCGAATCTCAATAGAGTAGGGAGGGTTTACGAAACTCACCTTGACCGGCAAAAGAATTTATGGTGGTGAAGATTGGTAGATGAAGAGGATGGAAGGAAATAAATGAGAGGGAGAGAAGGAGATAAGGTAAAGAAAGGAGGAAGAAATAATTGAGTGAGTGGATGTGGGTGTGTGGTGAGGGACGGCCTAATGGCCCAAATTTGGGACTCCCGCCCCGCTAAATTCGACAAATAGCTATTCGATAAACATTTAAACGCTAAAACGAACCCGTAAACACAATTAAACTCAACGTTACTTTAAAACACGACAAAACATTCGATAATCCATAACAAATTCACGAAATCGATCACATTTAATTACGTTTTAATTACAAGTCAAGTAAGTCAAAAATCACGAATGTTACACACCTATGCTAAACTCGGCTTTCTCAACACCAATCGTTGACTAAACCCGACGTTAACGAAATTCTTTTAGGGTCCGTTTTTTCTATTCTCGGGTGAGGGTCCTTTTTTAAAAAAATTGTTTCCACGAAGATGGCTCTAATAAATATTTTAAGCGACTCTTAAATTTGCCCCTTCTACAAAAAACATTCTGGATCCGTCCCTTTCGATATATATATATATATATAGGGGGCAAATCAAATAAGAACACCCTTAAAATAAGAACACGGTGAGAACACTTAAAAACTTCATTTTGATGCATTAAAAGTCCATAAAACTAACATAGTGTATAACTAATTATCATTATTTAAGTGTTTAACAACATATTGGTCTGTCAAAATCGAGAAAATCATGTTTTTTGTTTTGTGCATCCATCTTGGATGCATATTCATCAAAATGATGCATCCAACAAAAAACGTGATTTTTCTGATTTTGACGGATCAATGTGTTGTTAAACACTTAATAATGATAATTAGTTATGCACTATGTTAGTTTTATGGACTTTTAATGCATCAAAATGATGTGTTTAAGTGTTCTCACCGTTCTTATTTTAAGAGTGTTCTTACCGGAGTGTTACTCATATATTATATGCATGCATGTTTATAGTTGGAAAAGTTTCAAATGATTCAGCATTAAACATGTTATATGACTCATTAATAAGTAGATATATATAGGTCGTCTTGGGTGTATCTTTAACGGGTTGAAAAAATGGCTGAAGTAATTTTTGGTTTTAATTCGCAGGATCTAAAAAATAAAAATAACAAAAGAAAATGGGGTGATCAGCAAATGATCTTTGTTCTACTCAGACTGTTTAGTTCGAGTCTCGTTTGGAACTAATACGTAATTAAAATCATGGATGACGTTTTTCTAATAATTCAGGTTATTCGAGAAATATGAGTATGTACGTGCGACTTATATCTAGACAACCTAACGAGGATATCTCGTGATATATTAGGCCCAAACCAATAACTAATCCAAATTCTCACATAATACATCATCGCTACATCATTTCTCACTTCCAGAATTTACCCGGAATTTCACCCTACCACTAATACCATCTTTCTCACCAAATTTTTTTCTTCTAACTCGCACATTATCGCAACATCATTTTCGTTTATTTAACACAAACATAAATAAAATAAAATAAAATCCATAACGTGGAGAATGAGGTGGTAAAAGTAAGGGCGTGAAAATCATAGAGAACGTGGACCCCACTTTTCACCCATTTCTCGCCGTCTCCTTCAAGACATGAAGCCACGATTTGGCCCAGATCGCCATGGTGAAAGTAAGGTTTAATTTCAAGAATGGTCATGACATTACACGCACCCATTTCGCGCTAACAATAAAGACGTGAGAACGAGGAAGACTTGGGCGAGAACGGCTCCTATTAGTAGGGCCTTAATATTCTCGCTAATAACATTTATTGATGTAGAATTAAAAGACACACAAGCTACGTATGTGTCAAAAGAGGAAGTTGCCAATTCACATAATAGGAATAAGCAAAAATGAGAGTAAAGCCAAGACTCAAGAAAACAGAACTTATAAGGAATATATTGTTTCGTAGTGGGTTTCGTTTCTCTCAACAGCAAGAAACCATATATATAGCTTAGACACATATGCTTTCTGTGTTTTTGTGTTTCAATTCTTTCCTTGCACTAAACCTCAACAAATTTATACATACTATACATACCCTTTATATATATAGAAACGTACACTAGCTTCCTCAAACATCAAGTTAATCATTTATTTTCCAAACAAATTTAAACAAAACAATTAGAAACAGGAATCAGAAGAAAAAGGTGGCAGATAATAATTTATTTATGGCTTTCTCTAATTACACGAAGATGATGAACAGGTTTGCTACTTACTTAAACCACGTACCTCTCAACTTTGGCTTATTTCGTGTATATATGTATGTATATATACACAGTTTTTGAGGCGACCGATCAATATATCTGGTGATCATGGTTCGATGTACGTGTATCTAGTTACATACGAGTCATAGCCTTTGTGTGTCGTACTTACTAATTAGGGCCGCGCTAATTGGTGGGTTGAGGGCGTGGTGGGAAAATTAGTACTCATCAATCAGGATATATATAATCAAGAAATTATTTTCAATTCGTTGATCGAACGTTAGAAACGATACTATAAGTTTAATCATATGATCAACCTGTGTTCTCATCACCTTTGTAATTGTGACATAACTTATCTTATGAGTATTATACTTGGTGCAAAATGTTCGCTTATGATAGTTGTTTTTTACATATATTGAAATTGCAAGTTTTTGATGAGTTAATTGTACGGATCGTCCTTGTGGATTACCCATAAAAGTGAATGATCTTAGTTAAATTTGATTTTTTGATAAATCGGAGGTATGATCCATATAATTAACTTTTGGGTTTTGCTAAATAAAGTTCTTAGGGCTATAATTAAGGTTTATTAAAAAGCTGTACACTTATCATAAAAACTAATTTAACATTTTTTTTATTTTTTTATTTTTTGAAAGATAGAAAGTCAAGAGAGTATATGTACATATATAGAGATGCAATAGTAGAGCCGTAGAGCTAGGTACCGTGCTAACAAGTTCTCCAAATTAATTGCAGTGGGTGTTCCCCTGGCTCGAGCCCATCACGCTTGTTTCTAGGGTCACCAGGACCTTCAAATTCACTTAACCCAAATCCGAACCCAAACCCGAGACAGTGCCTGATCAATAAACCGAATCGGGTCAGGATCCCAAACGCTACTCATCATCCCTCTTCTTATGGCAAGTTCTTTTTCTTTTTCAAATTTTATTTCGAGTTTTTGATCACACTAAAATTTCGGTCATTAAATATTTTGGCACTAATGATGTTTACTATGTTTTGTGCCAGTTGCGTCCTTTGCTGCTTTCGCGATGCTTACCCGAAGTGTTGCAAATGATGTTCTAACCGTCGGTAAAGAACTTCGTACACTAGCCGACGAATTTATCCCACGAGAGTACCAAGAGTACTACATCCACGAAATGAAAAAATTTCTCGTTAACAATGATACTAATTTTACTATAGTCATAGACGAATATCAACCTCAATCGAACACCGTTGACCAAATGTTTAAGGCCGTCGAGACCTATTTAGGGACCAAAGTAAACGAGTCATGTGTTCGGAAGGTTAATGTGTGCAAAGACAAAGAAACTTTAGCTATTAAAGTGAACGAAAATGAAGAAATCGTGGATGAATTCGATGGGGTTCAAGTTAAATGGAGATCAACGACCCAAATCGACCCATGGGAGACACATTCGGGTCACAAGTGTTACGAGTTAACTTTTCATAATAAACATAGATTCAAAATTATCGAGTCGTACTTACCATACATATTGGAGAGATCAGATGCATGTAAAGCTGAAGAAAAGGGGATAAAGCTTCATATGATTAGTGATTCTTTTCCTGTGCCAAAATCTATTGTTCTTGATAACCCGATGACCTTTAAAACCCTAGCAATCGAGCCCGAGCTAAAGAAATCGATTATTGAGGATTTAAACAACTTTAAAAACGGGAAAGACTACTATCGCCGAATTGGCAAGGCGTGGAAACGTGGTTATTTGATCTATGGGCCTTCGGGAACTGGCAAATCGAGCTTGATCGCATCCATGGCTAATTATTTAAACTACGAGTTATACGATGTTGATCTTAGCGAAGTTAAATCTGACTCGCAACTCAAAAATATATTGTTAGAAATGCCTAACAAATCGATACTCGTTTTTGAAGATTTTGACCAACTTCAAAATCCAATGGGTGACGATACAACAGGAAAAATATTGCGAAAAAGTCTTTTTTCGCGACTCTTGAACCTTATGGACGGGATTTGGTCATGTTGTGGAGAAGAACGGATATTCGTTTTTACAACCAAACGTATAGATAGACTCGACCCAACGTTACTTCGACCAGGTCGAATGGACATGCATATTCATATGTCGTATTGCACATTTTCGGCTTTTGAACAACTAGCCTTCAATTATTTGGAACTCGAAGATCATAAACTTTTTGAGAGAGTCGAAGAGTTGTTGCAAAATGTAAACGTTACGCCTGCTGAAGTGTCGGGAGAGCTTATGAAGTACACAAAAGACCCGACAAAGTCGCTCGAAAGACTTATTGGCTACCTCAAGTCGAGAACAAGTTTGTGAACCGTGACTCGAAGGCACATCATTCTTGTTAATATTGAGTCCGTAAACGAAATTTGTTTGTGTGTACTTTTATGTGAATAGTGTCGGCAATTAGCTTTTGCAAGTAGCACTTTTTATCCTAGTTTAGTGCTTTAGTGGCTTGCATTCATTAAATTTATAATTTATAATATAATCTATAATGTTTGAATATTATGTAATGGACCTATGGTTAAATGTATATATATAACTGTACATAGCTTTTAGTTGAAACTTAAATTTAATTTAGTTGAAACATTTCAAAAATATCTATAATTTTAGAAAATGTCAAAGATAACTAACAGATATATATACATAATACATAAACATAAATAAAAAATGTTAACAAACTATTGAATGTGCATAAACAAATTATAGAATATCTACAAACTAAGGATGAGCAAAAGACCCGAAAACCCGAGCCCGACCCGAACCTACCCGCCCGAAGCCCTAACGGGCCGGGTCACGGGTCATGTTTTTAGTGCATTCGCGGGTCACGGGTTGGACGGGTCGGGTGAAGCCAAAAACCGAAAAATTGTTAAGGAAATCCGTGACCCGCCCGAACCCGACCCGAACCTTCACGGGCCGGGTCACGGTTCCGTTTTTCATGCTCTCACGGGTCACGGGTCATCCCGGTTCGGGCCGGGTTTCGACCCGTGCACATCCCCACATGTGACACTCTAGTCAGCAAGAGACATTCCTTTATAATTTCAGGCATTAAGAAGCTTTTTTTTTCTTTTTCTTTTTGTGGGTTTTTTTTCTTGAAATCAAACGTGTCTCATTTCGCACGCCTCTTGTCCTTTCTTTTTCCAGAATGCCGGAAAAAATGCCCCAGGACAGTGTGAAAGGCGTTCCGAAACGTTCTATCCCAAAAAATTGCCAAAACACTTCTCAAATCCGAATAGTTTAATATATATTCATGTTAACATATTTTTATTTTTATGTTCATATATACGTTTCGTTGACCACTAATACATCCCTACTAATTTGTTTCTTTTTTTAAAAAAATTATCTATTTAGAAAAGTTAATCTCAATAATACATTAGAGTCTATCCAGCCAGACCGGCTTTCCAATAATCAAAAGCACATATTATATTATATATATACATACACAAAAGAAATACATATATATAACACCACCTTCACTTTTCCCTATATATATATATAGCATTTGAGCAGCTGCTTAACTTTTACGTTTTTCCTTCTTTCATTCATCTTCTTCTTCTTCTTGTTCAACTTCAAAATGGCCAACACCAATCTACCTCGAAGAATCATCAAGGTTCATTTTTACACTATTTATTTAACTATCTAAATCAATTACCACCACATTTATATAAACCCTAATTTTTTTTTTATTATTATTTTTAAATTTTTAGGAGACACAGCGCTTACTTAGTGAACCAGGTTCTCATCAATTCATATCTGTTACTTTTATTTTCTCTATTTATAAAATTAAAATTAAAAGTTAGGTTATATTTTGCAATAAAATTTATGTTTTTTGTATGTGTGTTTTGTGATTGTAGCTCCGGGGATAAGCGCATCGCCATCAGAAGAGAATATGCGGTATTTTAATGTCATGATTCTTGGTCCTTCTCAATCTCCTTATGAAGGTTGTATAACTATTATATCTATATCTATATCTATATCTATATATATATCTAAATCATCATGTTACTAATTGCTTATTTACTTGTGTTTTAGTGTTGATATATCTTACTTTTTGATGTTGTTTTATTTTGATTTATATATAAGATAGAAATGTGGTATAGGATATGAATTTTAGTAAACCTTCCGTTTCGTTCTTTATGTGGTATCAGATATGAATTGTAAATCTACTGTTTCGTTCAAAGATTCTAAGAAAATTTTGATGGAAAGGAATTTCCTTTGTCAACCTAACGCGTCTACGTTTTGCACACAATTTGTTTTATACAAGTAGTTTATTTTTTAGTCTTTGAAAGGCGACCAGAAGGTAGTTTCTGCAATGAAATTATTATTAAGCTTTGTTTTTTTATAAAGCAAAATGAATATGTGCTTTGTTGGTTTAACCATCTTCCATCATTTTTACTTAATATAACTAATAAGGTGCAAACACATTATGGATTATATGTTTTTGTGATTGAATATTTTAATCTTGTCGATTGCTTTAAGTAGTAGATGTTCTTCCATGCTTACTGACTGCAGAAAAATGGTAACTTTTTACTTTTGTTACTTTGTCTGGTTGCTTTACAGGAGGAGTCTTTAAATTGGAACTATTTTTGCCGGAAGAATATCCAATGGCCGCTCCCAAGGTACAAGATCATACATTCATACGTATTAACGGGGATGGCTTTTATACTTTTAGTATCCCTTATTTAAACATTCCTGTTGCTAGGTTTCACGTTTTTATTAATAGGGTTTCATTTGTTGCACAAATGTTGCCCACTCTTGGTTGGTATATTTTGCTCCCTATCTAAGTAGTTAAGGACTCGTATTTCGGTATTTCGGTCAAGGACTGGTATACGAAATACCGGTATTACCGGTGGTATGTCGGTGGTATTTCGGTAATTTTAATATTATTATATAATATATTATATATAATTATATATACATAAATAATAAGTAAAAGATGAAACCTGGAAGTGCCGAAACAGAAAACAGATTGCTGAAAACATAAAACAGAATTTGCTGAAAACAGATTGCTGAAAACAGAAAACAGATTGCTGAAAACAGAATTCGAAAACAGATTGCGAAAAGGAAAACAGAAAACAAATTGAAATTCAAATGACAGAAATAGAGATTCAGAAAACAGAAAAACAGAATTCAAATGACAGAAATAGAGATTCAGAAAGCAGAAAACAGAAAACATAATTGATAATTCTGAAAGCAGAAAACAGAATGTCTACATGAAACAGAAAAGCAGCAAACATTGAAGTGAAAGTTTAACAAAGTCAACTGAAATCACAATTCTTGGAATTCTTCCTCCGAGTCCACATCAGCCAAGGCATCTACATCAAGCATAGTATCATCCTCATGTTCATCGTCATCTTTGTAGCGCGATCTTTTGCTCCTAAGACTTGGCCCAACATCTTCGTTTCCTCCCATTGCCTCCCGCGCAACAGACCAAAGAAGACCATCGGTACCATCAACAAACTCTTGAAGCTCTTCTTCAGTTGGTATAGACCAAAAAAAATACCTGCTGCTGCTGCTTGAAGAAAGAAAGAAATAAGATAGAATCATAGAAAGAAATAAGTAAATAAGATAGAATCATAGAAAGAAAGAAAGAAAAAAAAATACCTGGTGGGCTTGATTGAATTGAAGTCGCTGCTGCTGCCTGCTGCTTGAAGCCCTAGTGGTTGCTGCTTGAAGACTGAAGTCACGCTTTCTTTGATTGAAGAATTTTGATCCGAGCGGTGGGTTTTTAAGGAATTTAGGTTGTATTATTTAGGTGGGTTTTGTTATTCATGGGCTTAATTGATATAATGGGCTATCAAAAAGAAAAAAGGATCGGTCTTTTTTATTAAATTAGGCTCATAAAAATGGACCGGTAAAACCACCGAAATAACCGAAACTGGAAAGCTTGAATTTCGGTCAAATTTCGGTCAAAACCACCGGTTTTCTCGTAAACGAAATCCTAACCGGTATATGAAACCGAAATTAGACCTACTCACCGAAAACCGGTATACCACCGAAATTGATAACATAGCTCCCTATCCCCTTGTCGTCTAGTCAATCTGTGTATTCAGCTTTTTAGATGTGTATGAAACTCGGGGATGATGCTTCATTGGAAATTAAGTTAGCCGGTTATGCTAAATACTTATGTAGATAAACTATTCAAGGTGAAGGTGTGAATGACTTTTTGTAGCACATATCTTCAGGGATATGACAATTACATGTATTGTATTGGTGCTTACTGCAGACTCTTAAAGTAAGCTTAAGTGAGGGCCTGTTAGGATAAAAGATAATCTTATAGATGTAAGGTTTTATAATTTTATTGCGAGTATTGTGTTACGATCCCACATCGGCCAAGTATGGGATTGGTTGGTGGTTTATAAGCCTATATGTCCCCTCCTCCTTTGAGCTAGCTTTTGGGAGTGAGTTCTACACTAAGCTTATGGCATGATGCGAGCCTATTATGGGATGGGTTTGTATCAATTGGTATCAGAGCCGGCCCTACCTTTCGAGGTTCCAACACTCGGAGTGGTGGCCTATGGAGTGGTGGCTTGGACCCTAAAAGGAAGGGTGCCAACCGTGACCAACATAGCCGTGTCCAACGAGGACGTTGGCTCTTCAAAGGGTGGGGTATTGTTACGATCCCACATCGGCCAAGTATGGGATTGGTTGGTGGTTTATAAGCCTAGATGTCCCCTCCTCCTTTGAGCTAGCTTTTGGGAGTGAGTTCTACACTAAGCTTATGGCATGATGCGAGCCTATTATGGGATGGGTTCGTACCATATTGCAAGGGAAGGTTAGAAGAAAATAGGAAGAGGTCGGTGAAGCAAACATTATGGTGCGTACGTCATGTATGAGTGCTGAAAAAGGCTATTTGTAAGCAGTGCAACCTTACTGCTTCAATGTGGCAGTCTCTTGATCACCCCTTTAATACATGGAAATTGGTGTTGGAAAATTTTGGTGAACCTATAGTTTTAATTTACAATTCTTTCTGTCGCAATCTTCATAAGAAAAAAGTTGATGTCTGCATGGTTGCCATCTGATACACTAGTTTTAATTTAAAATTCTTTCTGTTGCAATTTTCATAAGAAAAATGTTGATGTCTGCATGATTGCCATCTGATACACTAACTTATCTTGCAGGTTCGATTTCTTACAAAAATATACCACCCTAACATTGATAAGGTTTGTTACCATTAATCCATTATCATCGTTTTTCTTTAGGATTGTTTCAAGCCTCTTTTGTCTTTATATTAGTTATATTCTTATCTTTCTATGCAGCTTGGCAGGATTTGTCTCGATATCCTTAAAGACAAATGGAGCCCTGCTTTACAGATTCGCACTGTACTCCTGAGGTAGTTTCATTTATGATTACATGATTAGTGTTAGATTTTGTAAGTATACTGATCTGGATGCTTAAGAAACATATGGTACACGTAGTTACTGTCATACCCTCACCACAATGAGAAAAACTCTTCATTAATAATTATTACGGAGATTAGAAATATAATTAAATTTCCTTAAAGAAGTATTCTGCCTTTTTAAGTAAATATAATTAAATTTCCTTAAGATGTATTCTGCCTTTTTCAGTTAGAAATCTATGTTTCCAGACTCTCTAAAAGAAAGAATTAATCATTTTAAGTCCAGAGGAGTTTAAAATTTTTCTTTTTGAATGGCAGATGAATTTTATTACGAGTTTAACTATAGGACAAACCAAAATTTTAAATGAATGATAATTTCAATATATCAAAATTAAGTATGTTTAATTAGTGGGAGTATTCGATCATGGCCTGTTTTGGGATGGATGTAGTAGTTTACTTGCTAGTTGGTAGTTGGTACTGTTATTCTGTGAAAGTGCCAGTCGAAGCTTAAGCTCATATACGGCTTGGAGTCTGAATGTCCTAAATAAGGTGATCCCTCGAATAGGATTAATCTTGAATGTGTTGATACAGGAATCTGTAATTTATTCCTCCAGGAGTCTCGTCCCTTGAATAGTGCCAAATTTGACTCTATGTACATGAATGAAAGGTTTTGAGTATTAGCTAAATGGTTACACATAGTCATATAGACAGTAGCTTAAATCTAGTTTTAGTTTTGAACAAGAAAGTGTTGAAGAACCAAAGTTGTGATTAGAAAGATGATCATTGGAGAGTGGCCAGTTAATTATGTCTTTGAATTGTTTCAAACTTGTGGGTAACGGCCTTTTTGTGCATCCCAAATCTTGAAAGACGCCTTAAATACAATTTTCATTCCAAGAATTACTAATTCAATGTGTCACTCCATATTCAAGCTCGTTCAGTCTCTTATGAGCATTTATAATCCAAGTACAAATTACACAACTTCTCTTGTTTTGCTTGAGCTTTTACTCGAGTGCGCTAAAGCTCAGCATGAATAGAACCCTGCTCTCATCTCCTGAACAAAATAAAAATTTTAACCTTTGCATTCTTGAATCGTGTGGTTAGCATTCAAGCACTTTTGAGTGCTCCAAATCCAGATGATCCGTTATCTGAGAATGTAGCCAAACACTGGAAGACTAATGAAGCTGAAGCCGTTGAAACAGGTACCTGCAATATCCCTGGTTTTGTTCATTTCTTCATTTTCTGGTCTTTTGTTTTTACAACTCTGTTATTTGTTGTCTATAAAACCCGCAGCAAAGGAATGGACCCATATGTATGCTAGTGGCACCTAGTGCCTGCAGGTTGTTGCCTTCAGCCCCCATGCTGCCCCAAGAAATAACTTGTATCATTGGATATTGATGAATTTATGATTTCCATATTTCTGTTTGGAAATCTCAGCAAGTGGGAAAAAAAAAAAGTTGCATCCCCCTTGCTGCTATTTCCCTTATGATTAATGTTTTCATCCTTGTCTTTTGGGATAAGCTACTCTCGTGTTGTATTTTTCATTTTTAAGATTTCATGAACAGTCAATCCATACAAAATATAGCTTTGCAGTTATCACAAAGAAACCTGTTGCCACAATGGTTTTCAAAGCAGCAAGTAACGAGTGCAAATGGGTAGGTTGGTAACAGGTCGAAACAAGTTTTTTTTCAGAGGGTCAAAATTGTTTGGGTTAGATTTGACCATACTCGCTTCTGTCTACTTGTATCGTGCACCAATGCTCTAGAATTCTAGATTACTAAGTATAACGATATAGGAGGTTTTATGCATACTTCAAACATGGTTGACCAATTTCGTTGCAGCTAGTTTTGTTCTGGTCCATTGTAGATAATAAACAATCCAAATTGACTCATCAGGCAAAGTTGCACATATAATTGGATATCCAGGATTGACTCAATCCCTTGACTAATTTACGATGCGAGTGAATGAAGTTAAAACAACCATTTGATTGGATATATCTAAAGGGACTTAAAGAGCTAGTAGTGTACTTGAGCTTTTGCTGGAAATGGCATTATTACATTAAACGTGTAGTTTAAATATGATAGATTTGTAATCTTGTTTAAAATAACCATACTCTTGACCCCCTCTAATTAGTTGCTTTTTTTTTTTACTTAAAATGTCGACTTGCATCTATATGGTATATACAAAATTCGATTCTTAATTCTTTAGCTATTCATATGTGAACATGGTAGTCGTATGATATGCACATGTTCAAACACTATCTGAAATTTTTTAACTTCGTACGTTTTACTAGCTATCAATAATTGCTTTTGAGTGGGGAAAAACATCTTTCTTTCTTCTTACTGAAATGTCAACATAATTTTGACAGAAAAAGCTTATATTGCCAGGTGATTTGCGTCACCATTAGATAAGCTTAGCCCCATCTTTGGACCCCAGAAAGGAAAATTGTGGAATTGCGTCACCATTTGATTGTGCTATGTACAATAATCATTGCTTTGACATGTATTCTGGCATACACATCACTCTTTTTTTGTAAATTGCAAAGGTGTGGAATGCATTTACAACTCCATTTGGGAGTTGGCAATTTAATGCTAACACATGCTTGGACACCCACACCATGTTATGGGTCACATATGTTCGAACTATAACAAACTCCATTTCTCATTTAATGAACTGCCTTTTCGGTATCTCGAAGCGTTATAAACACTTGCTTCCTAGTTTTACGCTAGCCTATACCTTTTTTCCCATAGTGGAAAGAACCCCGATTTTAGGAGAAGGGGAGTTTTGCATCTGTTTCGGATGCACAAACATATGGGTGTGGAAAAGGGAAGTTCCCAGCCTTTGAAAACAAAGCATCATAAAAGGTTGCAGAAATTTATATCGGTTTTGATGGTAAAAAGATCGACACACACACCTATATATGTATCTAGCAACAAACATTCAAGAATAATTGACAAGTTATGTCCATAGATAGAATGATCAAGAAACCTGCAAATACAAATAATCTCTCAACCCCCATAATCCAATTTCCTCCAAATGTTGCCTTTTTTTGTAGCACCATCTTCACATATATACGTCTAGACACCAACTTTTGATGACCGTGAAATGAATGAAATAGACTAACTTGGGAACAACGTACTAGTGGTGTTTTAGAAAGAATTAATAATACAAATTTCACGAACACCAACTTACGCACTCCTGCTTTCTCTTCACGTTGCCTTCAAATTCTGGCACTTGATGATTAGATTATCGGGCTTTATAAGCAGAAGAATGTAGAGAACTGATAAAATTATGTGGAGTGACTGCGATGAATCAAAGTTGTTACCAGTTTGACTGATATGATCCTTATGAGTTGTAATACTTCACTAATGATTCCAATGCTTCTTGAGTTGGGCATACCGGTCCTTTTATATGGTGACCTTTTTTGTAAATCTTGATTGTTGGTACAATACTTACATTCTCTGCTTTTGCACAAAATGGGCTTGCTTCGATATCAACCTTTCAACACAGAATAATGTGAATTAGTAATACATGTAAGTTCATGATCATAGTTTACCCTGCATACATGTATGCACAGGATCTAGAGGTGGCAAAACAGGCATGGTGGATAGCGGGTCAAAATGTGAAAAAGGGAAAATAAAACTGGTTGGATTGGGTCTCACATTTGTCTTTAGGATACCCATTGGTCTTGTATGAAAACCGAGACTATTTAAGTCGAACTCGGATATACTGACCGGGAGGCCGATGTTTTAGGAAGGGTTGGATGAAACAAAGCATACAGAACATCTTATCCGAAGACGACTAGGGTACAAAGACAACACAAAAGGCAATGTTTTTTTTACCTTAAGGAATAATATGGAAGGGTACCGGGTACATAATGTGTCCAGAAAGTGAGACATCTGCTTACATCTGGCGTCAGATGATGATTTAAAAAGAACAACAGAAACTCCTGCAGTTATCAAATTTAAAGATTTCAGACGATTTTGAAGAAATGAAATTGAGAAAGAATGTACACGAGTTAATGAACTAACCAGCGGAAGCAATTGCAGATTTGAACTGCGTATGGCTCGTTATCAATTCAGCTTCACCTCCAAATTTCATATTGCATACTTCTTCACCACGGGACTTTATCAATGCAACTTGAGCATGGAACAACGATTCAGCTATATCATTGTTGTCGGGAAGCTCTTTCCTTAACACTTCATAATCTCTGATGGACTCAGCCCACTGCTCAAGCTGTTATTTTAAGATATGGGTTTATATAATAAAAAAAAATGATAGAGGTGATAATATGGCCTCATATACTTAGGAATGGTTAACTTTGGGTAATTTTCAAAATTGCCTCCCTCAAAAAAGAGATTGTTATCGTGATAATATCGTATTTATAGTCATCGTAAACTCATTAATTATGTATGTTATGTTAGGAAAGGCGATTGTAGAAATTCTACTTGTTTTCACCTTACCCGTTTGATCTATTACCCAATCCAACTCTTTTCCATCTCTATATCTAGTGATATGTAGCTTATAATATCGTACTCCAGTTTAAAAATAGTGTTCTTGTATACCTTACTATATGTGGCCGCTCTACGTAGAAGTGCTTTCATGTAGGTTGGATGGATAAGAAGTGCTTGATTACAGTCATCAAGCGATCGTTCCAACTTTCCAAGCTTAAACCAGCAGGCTGCTCGATTACAGTAGAGAACTGGATTTGAAGGATCAAGCCTAAGCCCTTCCCCATAAGCCGAACAAGCTTCTGTAAACCTTTCTGACTTGAAATTATCATTTCCACGATCTCGAGCTTTACACACTGATCTTACATTTTGAAGCAGTGTCGCAACCTCAATGTTTTGCGGGTCAATCTGTCCTGATTTTTCAATACTAATAACTGCATTCTCGAATCTTTAACGCAGGGAAAATAAATAGTTGTTCAGAATGCTTTCCATTTTCTAGTTTTCAGTGTTCTTAATGAGGAATACATAAAAAAAAAGGACTCATTCTAGAGGTGGAAATTTCTACCCATTACTTGCTTCTTTTTTTGAAGAGAAAACTCACACACCCGATATCTATTCTACACCTTTGTCTCAACGGGAGTTGAACCTTCACCCACTTGATTAAGAACCACATTAAATGGGGTAAAGCAAAAAGATTAGCGGAAAAGCAAATGGGTCAAAACAGGTTGAAATTTGTAAGTCTCTCAAAGTATATTCATAATGACATAATGTATACAATCTCCTGGGTCCTGAATATTAATTGTGTGGAATCGCATTCTTTTATAGTATAAAATACGGAAAAAGTGTGTTTGGTGGCCAGTCTAACGCCCCTTGTTTCGACCTATACTAACGTGAATAGTTTCAACCAGATCCTGTTTTAATTCGTTATCCGACCCACCCATGTTGCCATCTCTAACTGGCCCAGGTATGAAACTATCAGAATGCAGGAAACAAGCTTAAAAACAAGACAGCTTAAAACTATTATATGAGTGGAGTTACGAGGCCTGTGACTAAGGTATTCCATAGGTCACACAACATCAGGTTCAAATTACTTATTTTGGAGCTCCGAATTCTAATATTCACCAAACTTGTAGATTTTTCTGCTTTATTTTGTTTCTCCATTAATGTAAATTGCATGAAATTGGGGATTTTGTGAACTCTGCATATGCTCTAAAAACTAAATAGACATTCTAAAATATTATATTTTCCTTTAAAGTGTGTATTACCACTACACAGACTCATAGAAATTCACCTTCCGAAGGCCATGTCAATTTGAGCACGAACAAACAAAATGTATGCTTCAAGAGCCATCCCGAAAAGGTTTGTTTGGGAACACGAGAAGCTACAAAAAGATTCCATATAAACCACATTTGACACACTTAAATCAGCCTCATCAAGTCGATGGAGCTTCAAGAACGCTTCTGCTTTACATGCAAATAGCTGTCAATTTGATATTAACACATTCAGTTACAAAATCCAAACAAAAACATAGAATAATGGATCAAAGGGGTACTTTTTAATATGTGGGTAGGGTCGTCTTGGATCGGCTCTGCTGGAACAGAAACACATCATTTGTAAACAAAGTTTTTAAGAAGTAATCTGATTCAATACCAAAAGGGGGGAACGAGGGGCCAATGCCCCCTCAATATTTAAATTCTGCATTGATTTTTAAAAAATTTCTTATGGATTTTAAACTTTACCCCCTTTTGGATTTTCTCTTCATAGATATTTAAACTAGCAAGGTTGAATAAGTGGTTAACACCCTTGCCTCTGGAGACAGAGGTCAAGGGTTCTATCCTCATGCCTTGCAAGGCTGGAGGTCCTTTTCTATCTTTAGATAGAACCTCGAAACAGCCTCTCTACACCGTCGTGGTAGGAATAATGCTGTCTACATCATAACCTCTCCCATACACCGTCGAGGTATTGGGAAACCTGTGGAAAACGGCATTGGGTGCTTACTCTAGATATTTAACTTTGGCCTTTTTTGGATTTTTTCTAATACCGCCCATGTTCGTTAATATGTTGCTTTGGGAGGCTTTATGCTTTGAGGACTTTTGAAGGGTTTTATCTCATTTGTTAATTAACTAAGTTGCTAGATTTACCCATTTACATAAGTAGAGAAATCAAATTTGGCACCTCTATTCAAAAGCAAATGTTATTGTTACCTGAGGAGAAGCATCCGCCCCGGAAACGATTGCAGCGTCACATTCCCTTAAAACACCAGCCCAGTCACGAACCCCTCTACACTCGGCGCACTTATTTATGTGTTTCTCAACCGATTGCAACTTTTTGAGCTCGTTTTGATCCGGTTGGGACCCTGGAAAATAAAGATGTCTCCTAGCATTTTCCACCTGCCCTAAACTGTCATTTGCTTATACAAATCAGATTATTTTTAAATCATGTGTCACCCATCCAAATTGTTCCTAACTTGAGATCATTAATTAATAAAGAAAAACATAAGACCATTACAAGAAACCATTACACATTGTTACATACATTATACATATAACTTAAATACATCAAAATCTAAAGAAAGCCCATAAAAGTAGAACACAAATATTTATACCCAACTTAACAAGTTAAACACTAAAATTTCTCAAAAAATCGAAAATCTAGATTTTGCATGATTAAAACATAAGACCATTATAAGAAACCATTACATTGCTACATACATTAAACATATAACTTTAATTCATCAAAATCTAAAGAAAGCCCATAAAAGTAGAACACAAATATTCATACCCAACTTAACAAGATAAACACTAGAATATCTCGAAAAATCGATAATATAGAATATGCATAATGAAAAGGAAAGTTTTTTATTAAAGTCTCACCTAGTAAGAAGATAACCTAAACGACGGTGAGGCCTCATGTATCCACAATCCAATCTAATTGATTCCTCATATTCTTTAACAGCTTCACTCAATCTATTTAAACACGACAATGCCGTTGCACGGCTACTATGGTAAGCAGCATTTTTTGGTGAAACCGAAATAGCCCGATCATAAAAACTCAATGCCAATGCATAGTTTCCCTTTTTGAACTCCTCATTTCCTAATTTTTTCAATTCGTCACCCTCCACGACTAATTTTCTTGAACTTAAAGGCTTTGAAACACCAGAAACAGGGGACTCTGTTTCGGGCCCGGGAGACTTAGAAACACCAGAAACAGGGGACTCTGTTTCGGGCCCGGGAGACTTATTAAATGAACCGCTACGGATTATGCTGCCATGGCCATAATTACAACTTCCTAAACTCAGAACTTCTGGTTTGGTAATCTGATTTGTCATCATACCAGTCTTTAAATACGAACGGGCCCGTTGGCCCGATTTAGAAACAGGGGAGTTTCCGGTTGAAGAAGTTGGGGGGCTATCAACCGACAACTCCCTAGAATGTGATTTTCTAGGACTGGAAGGAAAATGAACTCGTTTTTCATTTCGGCCCGGTACTGACCCAGATGAGCTAGAGCTAGTGCTAGGTGATGGCCCGGGCTGTAAAGGTGAAACAGGGGAGCCCAAATTTAGTTCACGGAAATTTGGTTTGCTGGTGTTATCAGAGGGGGATTTTTTTGGTATGGGTTTAGGGGAATGTGGCATTTTAATTTTTTATTAGAGTGGTTTTTTTCTTTCTTTCTAAAAATAACAATAGAAAGGAAAAGAGAGATTGGGCATTTATAAAAGTAGCAATGTGGGTTTGGAAATCATAATTATTAGTAAATATTTTATTATTAAAATATTAGTAGGATAGAGGCACAACAATAAATAAGCTAAAGGGGAACATGCAAGAAAGGGAAAGATCTCGTGATTTTGAAAGGAAAAGTTATGTCCAAGTGGGCTTTTTTGTCCAACAATAAAAGTTTGGATGAATGGATGGATGGAAATGGCTTAAGTGTGGTTTAGGGGTGTTTTAACATATAAATTTATGTCGATATAACTAGTTAAACTATTTGGTATTAATACTTTTAATTGATTGGGGCCATATAGATTCGCAATTTGTTTTATAGTTTGATTTTCGGATTATTAAATTTCAAATCAAATTGGATTATTAAATATACATAAATGATATTAACTTATACGATTTGTCATAATAAGAAAATATTAAAGTTTATGATACATTATAACTTTTTCATCTAGTGAACT
>CM067173.1:24500309-24510309 GCA_034093135.1 Erigeron breviscapus | reverse complement strand
TTTCTTCAAATCATGATCATCACAAAATCCTTTTCTTCATTCAAATCGATTAATTAATATTCACAAAAAACACTAACAAAAAAACCCAAATCGATTATTCTGAAGTTGCTCAAGATTGATCCTTTTCTCCATCCCAAAAAAAAAACCTCACAAAAAAGCTCTCAAAAATTACAACTCAAATCGATTCCACCACCACCTTTTCTTCATTCAAATCGATTATTAATATTCACAAAAAACACTAACAAAAAAACCCAAATCGATTCCAGAATCCTTTTCTTCATTCAAATCGATTAATTAATATTCACAAAAAACACTAACAAAAAAACCCAAATCGATCATCACAAAATCCTTTTCTTCATTCAAATCGATTATTAATATTCACAAAAAACACTAACAAAAAAACCCAAATCGATTATTCTGAAGTTGCTCAAGATTGATCCTTTTCTTCATTCAAATCGATTAATTAATATTCACAAAAAACACTAACAAAAAAACCCAAATCGATTATTCTGAAGTTGCTCAAGATTGATCCTTTTCTCCATCCAAATCGATTAATTAATATTCACAAAAAACACTAACAAAAAAACCCAAATCGATTATTCTGAAGTTGCTCAAGATTGATCCTTTTCTCCATCCCAAAAAAAAAACCTCACAAAAAAGCTCTACAAAAAAACCCAAATCGATTCCAGCCACCATCCTTTTCTTCATTCAATCATGATTATCAAACTCAACAAATCATCAAATCCTTTTCTTCATTCAAATCGATTAATTAATATTCACAAAAAACACTAACAAAAAAACCCAAATCGATTATTCTGAAGTTGCTCAAGATTGATCCTTTTCTCCATCCCAAAAAAAAACACAAAAAACACTCAAAAAAACCTCAAATCGATCATCACAAAATCCTTTTCTTCATTCAAATCGATTATTAATATTCACAAAAAACACTAACAAAAAAACCCAAATCGATTATTCTGAAGTTGCTCAAGATTGATCCTTTTCTCCATCAAATCGATTATTCTGAAGTTGCTCAAGATTGATCCTTTTCTCCATCCCAAAAAAAAAACCTCACAAAAAAGCTCTCAAAAATTACAACTCTCTATCTCTCCCTCTCTTTCGAACTCAATAGCTTTACAATTAACAAATGGCTTGTTTTTGTTCTGCTTGGTGCCTTGGTCTGCTTACTGCTCTTGGTCTGTTTAACAGTAAGCAGGCTAGTTTCTCTTGAAGTTTGCTACTCATATTTGTTCTTGATAAGTTCCTGAAGTTTTTTTTTTGTAATTACAGTTTTCCAGTAGTCCACTGTCTGTAATTCGAGCAATCTGCCGCACAGGTTAATTTTAACCTATTTTCGGTTAATTGGTGTTAACCGGTTAATATTAATCGAAACCGGTTACATAGGTTAGAGTTTTTATATGTCCAAACCGGTTATTAACCGGTACAGGTTAACCGTAATCGGTTTTTATTGTTTCAAAAAATAACCGGTTAATATTAATCGAAACCGGTTACATAGGTTAGAGTTCTTATATGTCCAAACCGGTTATTAACCGGTACAGGTTTATCGTAATCGGTTTTTATTGTTTCAGAAAATAACCGGTTAATATTAATCGAAACCGGTTACATATGTTAGAGTTCTTTATATGTCCAAACCGGTTATTAACCGGTACAGGTTTATCGTAATCGGTTTTTATTGTTTCAGAAAATAACCGGTTTCGGTTATTAAAATTAATAACCGAAATCGATTAACCGCTTCTTGCACCTCTACATACAGACAATAATGAATATATATATATATATATATCTGTATTCATATATATATCATATTGATATATATATATATATATATACTACTGTATTTTTTTTTTTTTTTTTTTTTTTTTTTTTTTTTTTTTTTTTTTTTTTTTTTTTTTTTTTTTTTTTTTTTTTTTTTTTTTTTTTTTTTTTTTTTTTTTTTTTTTTTTTTTTTTTTTTTTTTTTTTTTTTTTTTTTTTTTTTTTTTTTTTTTTTTTTTTTTTTTTTTTTTTTTTTTTTTTTTTTTTTTTTTTTTTTTTTTTTTTTTTTTTTTTTTTTTTTTTTTTTTTTTTTTTTTTTTTTTTTTTTTTTTTTTTTTTTTTTTTTTTTTTTTTTTTTTTTTTTTTTTTTTTTTTTTTTTTTTTTTTTTTTTTTTTTTTTTTTTTTTTTTTTTTTTTTTTTTTTTTTTTTTTTTTTTTTTTTTTTTATATATATATATACTACTGTATTTTTTTTTTATCATCATGAGCATTAATTACCATCATATATGAACTCCTCAAAATTATACGGAGGCAGTGAACTGATTAGCTTCCTTGTATGTTAGTAATATCATTTGCTACTCTCAAGGAACAAATAGCTAGACTTGTATTCTGATTTCCAAGTAATTGTAGTGAGCTGCTCGAATAAGTTCATAGACTTCAATTTAATAAAGGATGATTTGTATTGACTTTATGTTGATGAAGGCATGCTTGCAATTGTTACTCTCACCATATCGCTTAGCAACAGAAGGTTATTTAGTTTGTAGAATGACATTGTTACTCCTTGCTATATATTTTAAATTCTTTATACTTGGTTACTCTTAAGTCCTTATTCTTATTTCAGTAAATTCGGTATTAAATCGGTACAATACCGAAATACCGGTACCGGTACCGTATCCATATAATCGGTACGGTATTCGGTTCTCACTTTGAGTCTTTTTCGGTTTCGGTACTAGTCGGTACGGTACCAGTACCGATCTTCGGTACGGTATTCGGTTCTCACTTTGAGTCTTTTTCGGTTTTCGGTACTAGTCGGTACGGTACCGTATCCATATAATCGGTACGGTATTCGGTTCTCACTTTGAGTCTTTTTCGGTTTTCGGTACTAGTCGGTACGGTACCGTATCCATATAATCGGTACGGTATTCGGTTCTCACTTTGAGTCTTTTTCGGTTTTCGGTACTAGTCGGTACGGTACCGTATCCATATAATCGGTACGGTATTCGGTTCTCACTTTGAGTCTTTTTCGGTTTTCGGTACTAGTCGGTACGGTACCGTATCCATATAATCGGTACGGTATTCGGTTCTCACTTTGAGTCTTTTTCGGTTTTCGGTACTAGTCGGTACCGGTACCGTATCCATATAATCGGTACGGTATTCGGTTCTCACTTTGAGTCTTTTTCGGTTTTGGTACTAGTCGGTACGGTTCCTGTACCGATCTCATCCCTATATAAGACTCTAATTATGTTTGTAATAATTTTTGACAAATATAATTTATTAATTCTCTATTCTAATTCCATTCTTTAGTTTTACTAGAATGTCATGATCAGATTATTAATAGATTATTAGGTTGAATTTTTAAGACAATATATAAGTTATCATACTCTTTTTCACCTATCAAATCTTACCCTCCTTTTGTCATTTCCATATTTACTTGAAGCATCTCCATTCTCCAATGGGAGTTTATTTAAAAGTTTATTAATCTTTAGAAAAAAAAGCCAGTAATAGTTTATTAACTTGGGAAAAGTAGCTTATCGGAAGACCTTCTAATCAAAGACTTATTATTTTCCAAGTCATTATTCAAGATGGAAGAAAAGGCACAAAAGTTGTTAGCATAATTGTAAATTTTAGTTGGTGGAAACATGAGATGTAAGAAAAAGGTGTTTAAAATACTTAACTTCATAGATGTTCTTAGAAGTGAATTACACCAAAGGCTAGAACGATTCATATATATGAGACAATGAACGTTTAATATTGGTTATGTTTAAACCAAAAGAAATTCTTTGTTTGGTTTGTTCGATGAGAGGTCACTTTTTTTGCGTTGTGTTGGGATCCCTTTTATTACATTATAGTTATTGTTATTTTACACGGCTGTCTCTATTATAATATTAATGTTAGGGCTCTTATTTTACCTTTTTAAATGTATTATGTAAATTTTGTAGTAACTAGTTTTTTGTTAATTAGCATTTCATTAAACTAGAAGTGTGCCCGCACGTTGCATCGGAAACAATTTATAATTGCGTGAGATGTCGTAACGGTAATACAAGCTGTTTAAGTGTGTGTATGTGTATGTGTGTGTGTGTGAGAGAGAGAAAGAGAGATATACATACAAACGACCATGAGATATAATTTGTTAGGTTGTTTATGGGTAGTTTGGAGATATTGAAAAAATGTTAGAATTTCATAAAATAAGAAGGTCAGTTTGTTTTATAAAGAATTATAGATATAGATTTTAATGTCAGTTAAAATGAAAAGGGAATCCGTGATTAGATTTGTTTTGAGAAAGTCGAGACATTTAGCCCTGATATTTAGGCTTAATATGTAGGGGTCTAACGATTTTTCTTTTTTTTCATGACTATGTGCTAAGTTTATTTCAAATTATTCTAAAATGTTTATCAAGTGAGATTAAACATGTAAAGAAGTTAACGGTACTCACTCTTAATGTTTGTAAAATTCTAAGATTAAATGATTATACTAAGTGGTAGTATTTTTGGATTATAAATTACATCTTTCACTTACAATAAAAGCATTTGAAGTGGTGAAGGAAGAACAATTACATTGAAATACACTCTAGATAAGAACGTGATTACACTAGATCTCGCGTGATGTTTTATGTGGTACCCATTGAAAATTTGGTTGTATGTGTTTATAAAACAATATATTTTTAATTGCTAAATGTTACTATGATTTATTTACAATTTTAAATTGTATCTATTAAAATTAAGTATGATATAAATATAGTAGTAAGTGAGTGATACAACGATGATTGCTATAACAGTGTGATGTAATATGATTTGTTGCAGATTACCAAAATCATATAGAAGTATTACATTGATATGTCAGAGTGGGATAACGGTAATTGATATAATAGCTAGCGTAATGTAAGCACCATGTAATGAAGACTAATTTACTACTGTACAAGTTTACAAGTATTATACTATGACAACTACTAAAGCTATAATTCGATAATATACTGTTGTAATTTATTAATCCTGCAAAAGATTTTTTTTATGAAATTGAGCATTATTATCTTTATATTTTTGACGAAATTGACTTGTGTTGTTTAACATACTAGACTAAAAATTTGATATTCGTACAATTGGTTTTGAATTTTTGATTAATTTATCACACTGTATAAGTAAAACAACTCGTAAATACAAGTAGATGATGCATGAATGTGATAACTCTATTAAATTACATGGTACCTTTTGGCTAAGATCAAGTGTAACATATGTTCTTATCGGTCGTTGGGTTAATAGCTCTATGGCAAAGGAAAATCCTTTCAATGAAGACTTGGATTCAGGGAGACCTGGATTCGAGTCTTGAGAGACAAGGTTTGCCCTTATTAATTGTCGTGATTTCGTGTGAATTAATAGAGGGTCTTACTAGATATTGGGTGGAGGCTTTCCAATGTGAACCCTATTAAAACAACATAGTCTAGACTCTGTTGTGATATTTGATCCACGACTAAAATAAAACTCGAGTAACATGCCTTTTTTTTATTGTAACTAATATATTATCATACCAAATCAACAAATTTAATGAAGAATTCCTTTAGATTGATTTATGTCGCTCTATCGCATTAAAAATATTTTTGTTTGGATAGGAGGAATATAGGGAATGTAGCTAGTCTAAACAGACAACGCTGGCCATGTGCGGCCGTGCCGGCGCCAGCTTACCTATCCAGGTGTAAAAATTTAAATGTGACTAAATTGCTAGTTTTATAAAATTTGCTGAAGATATAGTGTTGCAATATGATAAATTAATATTTAACAAAATGAGTATGAATATATATATATCACTATTAGATTTTTCAATTATCTTTAATTCTTTATAAAAAAATACTATTTATCCCATTTTAAACTTTTTATATTGAAATAACTCAAAATATTCATTACTTTTAATATTTTCTCAATTCACACATTATATCTACTCAAAATACCCTCAAAATATCTCCAATCTCTATCTATCCAAACTAACCCTTTCTTTTATCCATTAATTTAAACATTTTATCCTAATATACCTATAATACCCTTATTAAAATTATATACAATATAAATCTCGCAATACATAAAATAACTACATTACCCCGTTTACGTCAATTACGTTTGCATTACGCAACCACCATCGACCGTCGCCGTCACCACCACCGTCATCGTTGTCGCATTGTGCGGATACTTCTCTAATTTTTATGTAAGATGTTCTGAATGTTTTGTTATATTTAAGTTAGAGAACAAAATCATATATAAACCTACCAAATTACTGCTACTCGAATGGAAAAAGAAAACACATCATGCTACAATTGCGTCCAGCTCAGGATGTGTAACTGAAAGATACGTAGTGACGCCGTTAGTGAATTGGCACTATGTATTGACTACTTTGGTAAATATTCCGTCTATTTTATTGTGACGTATGCGACACTAGTACACTACATAGTCCCGTGGTGAAGACTGAAGAATAATTGTGATGACGCATTGACCATACTTGACACGTAATCATATATATCATAAACATTTTTAGCTGTAAATTAAAATTATTGACGAGTTACTCATATATCCGACAGAAAAAAATCAACCATAAATGAAAAAAAATCTCTAGTTAAAATTATAATCATAAATGATTTAAGAGTTTCAACCATTTAAATTATGTCGATATATATTAAAACAGAGAATTTTTTTTTGAAACGGACGTTTTTCAAGGGTATTTTATCAAACAAATTTGTAAAAAAAAATTGTGAAACCGGGTAAACCGGTATTGGGAGTACCGGTTTCACTTTTTTGGCCCGAACCCGGTATTCGCAAAACCGGGTTCATTTTCCGAAGCACGAAACCAGTATTAGCAGAACCGGTGTCGCGTTGAAGTGACAGCCTGCAGTAGCATCTTTGACTGGAACAGTCTATGTGACATAAAGCCTGAACCCGGTTTTGCCAATACCGGGTTCGGCCGTAACCCTACACGTGGCTTATCGTGGTGAAACCCTAGTTATGTGTTGTCTAAACCTAATATATATATATATATATATATATATAGTGAAGGGATCAAGTGAGAACAACATTAAAGGCTACGCCCGTACCGTATACAACCGCCACCATCTCTTGGATCGCCGCCCATCAAATCCATACCATTCCCATATGCGTCCGGTGACAACCCCTTTAGAACGGATGAGGGCAACGCCCGTACCGTATCCATACGTTTTCTTAACACGTAACCCATATGATTTTTTACAAAAAAAAAAAATTATTTTTTTTTGGAATGGGTTTTTGTTAAAAGAAAATAAAAAACAAAAAAAAGTTTCAAAAAATGAAAAATAAAAAACCACACAAAAAAGAAGAAAGAAGGAGGGAAACTAGTGGTTCTCACGGTTCTCTCCATATTTGTTGTTCTCACGTTAACCCTACCCTATATATATATATATATATATATATTTGTATTGAATATATCCTAATCTATATATATATTAGCATTCATGTGATGATGTATCTTCAACCATTATCAGTATTGTAACAAATATTTTCAGATAACATTTCAAACACTTTGATAAACTATATTTCCAAAAAAAAAATGGCATCTTCATCATTCAACCCAATTATGGTTCAGTTATTGTGCACCAAACCGCATGGTTGATGTAAACTCCGGCTAAGGGGTTTCGTCCATGAAGAGATGGTTGAGGTTTAAGGATTTGTTGGCGATTCCCCGAAGGTAGGAGCGGTGCTCCTTTACGCCAATCTAGGATTGTTGATTTAGTTGTCGAAGCTTGTTCGACTTTATTAGGGTTTTTGTTCGATCCGTGATCATATGTGTTATATTCGGCTGATTATGATCATGCCTTTGAGGGAGAATTCCATCTCCTTATATAGGAGAGGGTAACTTGGAGGGAAAGCTAGGGTTTTAGCCTCCTTTAGGGTTTCGGATATCATTGCCATGTTTATCCGATTTGCTTGCCATCATTATCCCTTTATAATTGGGATATGATTTGCTATATTTTAGGAAATGATTTAGGCTTATCCCCAACCATTTATTTATTATAAACATCTTCGGGCTTCGTGCTAGGTGGTCTTCGTATCATGGTTCGGAGGGGTACATCGTCAAGCCCCCCAGTCTAATATTAGAGGCTGCCAAGGCTGTGATTTTAGACTTCACTTCTTCTTCTTCTAACGATCTGGTCTTCATACAATTTTGTCCTTCCAAGCTTTGCTAAAAGTTTTGATCGGAGGACTAAAGGATGCTTAATTTTGATAGATCGCATGGACCGAAGGCGAATGACTTTTTCTGTAAGTGGTAATTTGTAATAGTTGATCAAACGGTTAAGATAAGGCTTCGTTATTCACGCTATTATACCTTTAAAGATTTTTCGCTATTGTTGATCGCTACTTGCCCAAGTAACTTTTCTTTCTTTGCACAAAAGTTGTTGGTGCATTTCCGGGTGACAACATCATTATAGAAGTTTGTCTTGAGTCTATTGAATATGTACTTTTAATAAATGTTAAGTTTTCGAATGTAATAAAGTCAAACTTGAATTGGTCAAACTTGTGTTGACTTGGTCGAGCTCGACCTACACGAGCTCGAATGGTCAGACGTGTTGGGTTCGGCCCATGATACTCGAGGCTCGACTAGTCCATTAGTTTAGTATAAATAGAGATTAAACCTTATGTTTAAGGGTGAATCTCTCAGTCGTTTTGTTTTCGTATTTCAGTTTTCGAACTCGGTATTTTACTTGTAATTGCATTTACTGAAGTAATATACGGTTCCAGTTCATATTCATATTCGTATTGTTGATTGCTTTTGTATAAGAATTTCCGCACTTATACATTAGTTACTTAATCTCGTTGATCCGGTGGCAGAGGGACTTTCAATTGGTATCAGAGCCACTGGAGGTATTCCTTAGGTACGGGGTTAAGGTTTCAACAACTATAAGGTGTTTTCTTTCGATTCTTCAAGGTTTTCGGTTCAGACAAGCTTCAGACGCTCCATCCGAGCTCGACCTATCCAAGCTCGACCCACTCGAGCTCGACCAATCCGAGCTCGACCCAAACGAGCTCCAAAGAGCCGAACTCGACCCACACGAGCTCCAGAACTCGACCTACACGAGCTCGACTGCAGAAAAACATGTTGATTTTATTTTGGCCATAACTTTCAAACCGTTACTCCGTTTTTGACGATTCAAGCGGCCACGAATTCGTAAAAGAGTCTACTTTTCAATGGTTATGGGAACATCATTCGAGATTGAACCCATTCGAGCTTGAGGCCATTCGAGCTCGACCCACTCTAGTCCGATAACTCGAATCTGACTTTCTGCTCAGGATTGTGTTTTATAAATACGTCTTTTGATTCTTGGTTAAGTGATTTGTTTTTAGAATTTGCAATCTTGATTATGTTTAGGTTCTGAACTTGTAAACTCTTTTGAGTTTAGGTTTGATATTTGTTTATCGAGTTTTGGACTTGTAAACTTGATCAACTTTGGATTCTAATTTATCACTTTTCAAATTGTCAAGAACTTGTAATTTTGATTTAGTCTTGGTCTAAGCTTGTTGGAATATTGAACTTGTAAACTCTTTGAGTTATGGTTCGATTTCTGTAATAAAGCATTGGACTTGAAAACTTGATCAACTTTAGGTTCTAAATTTAGACAACTCGAATCAATGACGGCTAGAGGTCTATCCTTTATAGAAGATTCTGAGAAATCTTAGAGGGAATTCAATACCAGGAAAAAAGGTTGTTGTAACAAGGAGCTACTAGTTATCTTTTGAATGTATATATGAACCGTGTCATGATGTTGTTCTGTCAAGGAGCTACTGGGTTATCTCTTAATTGTATATGTGAACAATTGTGTCATGATGTTGTTATGGCAAGGAGCTACTGTGTTATCTTAGGATTGCATATGTGAACAACCGTGGGATGAAGATGAGAATGGGAGATGTATTGTAACCAAAAACAAACATATTGGCTGTTTTAAGAATTTTGTAGAGAAAAGGGGGGGATAAAAATTCAAAGCTTCCATGTTTTCTAAGCAA
>CM067173.1:24462412-24499309 GCA_034093135.1 Erigeron breviscapus | reverse complement strand
TACTTACAAGCTCCCAAAAAACTATATAAAACGATCGTAATAATTTTCTAAATGCGCATACAAATTTTAATTTGAATAGTCAAGGGGACGCCCATAAGACTTTTCAACATAATCATGAGGTAGAAACCCATGAATAAAATGCATAAGACACTCCTTCCTTATGATGGAAGTGCATAAGCATAAATGCATAAGACACTCTTTTAAGAATGTATAAGCATAACAAAATAAAAAATAAAAAAGGAAGAAAAAGAAAAGAAGAAAACATCACTTCCTTATGGAAGAACGCAGAATAAAAAGCCCTGAAGTACAGCGAAGCAATTACGGCAGAAACAAAGATAAGGAGCAAAGAACAACATCAACAAACAACAAGAAACATACGAAAGCAAGTCATATTATATGCCCAGGGCATCAAAAAATATATGTACAGAGTACAGGGGATTACATTCCTTGATGCCTAGCATTATAAAGATCCGCTACTGAAGCATTAGGATTTGAAGAAACCTGCTGAATATAAGGAAAGGAAATATTCCTCAAGGCCTCTTCAGCAGCAAAAATCCTCTCCTCAGTGCCAAGAAGCCTTTCTCTCCCCTTCAAGACAACTTCCCCACGACTCTCCATACGAAAAAGCAACAAGGCTCTTGCATCAGCCCGATTAGCCTCTATGAGCTCATCAAGGCTCTGATCAAACTCGGGACTTGCCATCAAGATACGGAAAACATGAGAAATAACACCAGAAATAACCTGGCGCATAGAGTTTGCCCTGTTTTCCAGCTCCAATTCCCTCAAATCTAGCCTCTCTTGCAGATTGTTGATCACCACAGAAGGCCCGGCAGCAGTCAGAGTGGCAATCCGCTCATGAGCAGCATCCAAACTTTGTGTAGCAAGGGACAAAGCTTTCTGGGCATCAGCGAGCTCCCTCCGCAAAGAACTAACTAAAGAAGCATCACCTCCGCCAGACTGAGCAGCCCTCAGAGAAGCCAACTCTGCCCTATGCCTCGCAGATCTTCCTCCAGAAAGTGCACCCTAGCACTGCTAGCCGAACCAATCATACCAGCAGCAAACAGATCCTGGTTAGTCATCTCAGCAAGCCTTTGAGCCGGCATGGTATCCAGCATAGTCCTCAAGTGACCAGGAACCAGCATATCTAGACTCATACGGCAAAGCTGTGGATCAGGCAACTCACTCTGCAGAGGAATCCCTAAAACATGAAGAGGTTCAGTCATAAATACAAAAGGGGAACAACAATTGAAGAAAAACATACAGAACCTAAAGCCACTTACCACTTGTAGTAGCTCCAGTTTCTTCAACAGGCTCTTTTTCAGGCCTCCACCCAGGGTCAGAGGTACCAGCTGAAATAGAGGGCATACACATCAGATTTACGAAGGTATAAGCAACGTTATCAAGGGAAAACACACATACCCTGATCAGCATTAGGAACCGGTGCAGCAGCAGCAGCAACTTCATCCCTTACCGGGAAGGATCAAGAACAATAACAGAAGGGCCTACAGCCATAGAGTCCACTGCACCAGATGGCCCGCCCACCACCCTCTGCCTCTTCGGAGGAGGCCCAACACCAGCAAAATGAGGACCCTCCCCACCATCATCATCATCAGAAGGAGGTAGAGGCCTTCTACCAACAACCATGCCCCGAGGATTCATGGTCACAGCCTCCCTAAGTGTTAACTCTACAAACATAACATAAAGAAATAAGATGAAAGTAAAAAAGAAATTGGTAGAAAAAGTAACAAGAAGAATGGTACCTTCACAACGCCATATCAAGACCGGCTCATCAGGAGAACACTCCCATGACATCGTAATGCCACAAAGATACAGAATCATAGAGGGATAGGTAACCAACTCAAATGGAGACCTACGCACCTGATGAACTAATGGATTATCAAGAGTAACCCAATCATGCACATTATCCTCAAAAGACATACCCGACACCAACCTATCCGTATTCAACAAACCCCTAAACAGCGGATGAACATATTCCTCACTGAAAAACAAAAACCCCGGTCTCCAGTTCAACATATCAGAATCACCTATATCAAAAAATAACCTACCAGGCCTTTCCTCAACCATAACCCAACCATCACGAATACCCAGTTTGAAGAAGTATCGAAAAACACTCATCGAGGGCTCTATCTCATAAGCACGACAATTAATGATAAACGACATTATAATGGTAATCGCTAAGGGGTGCACCACAGATAAATACAGATCGTAGTAATCAAGCAACCCTAATAACCAAGGGGACAAATGGAACCTAAGATTGCCACCAGAAAAAGGAGCGGTATACATACCTATGAATCCAGTTGGCGCATCTAGAATCGATTCCGACCACCCCGGAACCCTAATTTCAGGATCATTGGGGCGGCAAAAGCACTGGCGAAACCATGCGACATCTTCATCAGTCATCTCTGAATACGTGGTACTAATAACCCGAAAATGATTACGATCCATAGTATGGAGAAGATAGAAAGGGGGAGAGCGGATATTTTTGAAGATGATGAAAAGAAGAGAGTAGGGAGAGTGAAAAAGAAACAACTCTTCGAAGCCGTCAAGATTAAATAGCAGACAAAAAGGATGGTTTGAAAATACGGCGCAGAAACTACCCAACCGTCGATTAGTTTTCTTCTTGGGATAGGCGTGTTTGAATTAATTCTTGATGGGATGCAAACGCGGCAGAGTAAAATTACAACTTTACCCTTAAAAAAGAGTTTCGGAGAAGCAACGAAGCATCCAAAACCAAAGATCCTTCGAGCTCCGGTTAAAACGGTATGCTATTATTTATTTATTTTCTCCTTTGGATTATTTATGAAGTCTAATGCGATACTCTACAGATAGACTCTCCCATCAGACTGAGGAGCTTGATGATATACCATATACGGAGCTTTACCTCCGTATAAAATACTGGATACGAAGGACCCTTCGTAAGCAGCGAAGGTACCAACACATTGTACCAAGCAAATGTTTCCGTAGCCGAAGCTACGATGTATACCTCCGTAATTCCGGAGCTCTCAAGATAATTACAAATAAATTAGGAACGGATGTACATGAATCTATTCCATGTTTATCCGACCTCCCAAAAAGGGAATGAAATCAAACACTCCTAAAACCTAGGACGTGGTTTGAGAGTCCTAAACATATCTTTCATACTTAGAAGATATCACAAAAAAGGGGAAGGGATTTACCCTAAATTCCTCTCCAAGGCTTTATCTTCTATATAAAGAGAGGAGGTGCCATACGGCACATGATCATCAACAACATTCGACCTCTAAAGCCCTAACTGTTGGGATTTCATTAACCGAATAACATAAAATGGGTCGGGTGACCGACCCGGTTTAGTGACAAATCAAAATTTAATTTACAAAACAAATCAGAGTAAGCAGCGGAAGCGTGTTAATGAACCGTTAGCAATTATTAAAACACGTGTGGTATCATTAAGAGAAAACATTTAATAATTCTAACGTCCGGTCACAGATCTCCATGCAATGCAATATAAGTAACTTAAAGTAAATACAAGAAAACTAACCACGTTGCGGTAGACGAGTTCCTCCATGATGTAGAAGATTCCGGAAACGAGATTCCAAAGTAGAAACCCTCCGTAAGTGCGTACACGAACAATGTCTTAACCAAGGATCTGCTAGACACCTTTAAGCTTACAACCACAACCGAACAAAACCCATGTATTAACCCTAAGGTCGAATTCGACCTTCCTTAGGATAAGGAAGTCGAATTTTGAATCCCTTCTTAGGGTATGTCGAAATCGAACCTCACCAAACACAAAAGGTGAGAAACCTTTTGTTGAAACTAATTTAAGGTTTAACTAAAACCTTAAATAATTAAACCTAAAACAATTTGGGGTTTTGGTTTCTTTTGGGATGTGAAAGTCGAACCACACAAAGAGAAAATCCCTTTGTGTGTGTTTTTAGGGTTTTCAAGAATGCAAGAATTATGAGGGTTTTCAAGGGGTTTATATAGGCATGGAATCCTAAATAGATTAGGAAACTAAAACCCTATAATTCCCTTGCATGGGAATTTCGACCCTCCCTCCCCTTTCCTTATGGAATTCGGCCATGAGGCCTTAGGGGGGATGGACCGGACTTTCCATATATTAATTAATCCATTATTAATTAATTTGGACCATTAACTAATTAATTATCCAACCCGTTAACCCATTTAATTAATTAAACTACTTTTAATTAATAAGGTATTTATCAATCAATTAAAACTAACTTTAATCGACTACTATAAATAACATTTGTCGGTTAATCCATTTATCGTTAATTAACTCGCGTTAATTTATAAACGGATAATTTAATTAAATACTATTTAATTAAATGCGTAAATGATCAAATATCATTCCGTAGCTTTATGGTTAAACTTTATAGATGTTCTATTGTGTATGACCCTACGGGCTCAAAGAATCCGAAGACATACGGTTAGTCGGGTCTACGAAAGTTCACACAATTTCAACACTAACTATCACAGATAAACCCTAAGACCCATAAATCGGCTGGGGATAACAATCATAGGCGTAAAGCGGCCTACGGCCCTCTGACCGTAAGCGAATCACCAACAAAACACCCAAAATGCATCTCACACCTTCGGTTGAGCCATAGTGCGATTATTTGATCAAACACCGGTTCCACATCCCAACAATCCAAGTATTCTTCAGCGGTGGATGAAATCAGATGTGAAGAAGAGGGTGTTTGGCTCTATTTGAGAAACATTGGTTTGGATAAGTGGACTCTAAAGCACTACTCGGGACTTCGTCGTTGGGGTAACTTAACGACAAACATTGCCGAGTGCCAAAACAATATCCTTGGTTTAGCTCGTATGCTACCTATTAGAGCTTTAATTGAGGCCACTTTTACTTGGACAAGAGACCATTTTGTCAAGCAATACCGGAAGAACAACAATTGGAACCCACCACTAGCTCGCAAAATGTGGCAGGTTTATCAGATGCGTGAAAGAGCCTCAACAAGCCATAGGGTGGAAGTGTTTGATGAACGTCAAGGTTTGTACACGGTGAGAACAAACCAAAGAAATGCAAATGGCGAGTACACATACAATGTTGTCATGGCGGATAATAGGAAAAAATGCTCTTGTGGAGCTTGGCAGCATCAAAGGTTTCCATGTTCTCATGCCATTGCTGTTTGCGGATATAGATAGGAGGGAGCTGCTAATCTTCCAAGTAAGAGGTACTCAACTAGGACGTGGATAAATCAGTATAATGCTGCACTTGCTCCCCTCCGAGACGTTCATTACTGGGCAGAGGTAGATTGAAAGATCCAAGGAGACCCGGCAAAACTGGTCACGCATAGGGGTAGGAGACGCACCAGACGGTACCAGAACGAGATGGATGAGAGTTCTACCAGCAGATCTTCAACCTCAAGACAACAAGCTAGATGTGGCCTTTGCAACGGATTGGGTCATAATCGCAAAACATGCACTCAAGAATTTCAATAATCTTGTCGCGTTATCTGTTTCACTTATTGTTTGTTTTTTTAATCTGTTTTAAACTGAATTTGTATGTGTTTTCTTGTAATGTGGCACCTTTTAATATCAATTTTCTGTTTTTTTTCTTATTAGATGTTCTTGTCACCTTATAATAAAAAACAAATAAAACCAGCATTAAAAACTAATAAAACGAGATACTTTATTTAAAACTTAAACAAATTACATAAATCCTAATAATTAAAATTACAATCATTATTTTAGCCTCTATAAGGCGAACCAAATCGAGAATCAGAAGACGACACGTCACTGTCACCATCATTACGGTGAATGTATTCATAGTGTTCATAGTCAGGTTCTGCAGTTTGGGGGTCTTCAGCGTATTCCTCTCCCAGATCAATCACGTAACCTTCAGGCCGACTACCAACGTTACGACGTGGCACCGGATCATCGTTTCGCCAGAATTCCGCGTTCTCAATGGTATGCGTTATTGAAGTATCGGCATGAGTAAAATGGTGAATGGTTAGTTCCAACCACCCAACCTTCTGCTGCAGGTATGCCAGGTAGCCGATGTCGTGTACATTAGGGCGGACCACTGTTAAACGTTCCGCAATCTCGGCGTCGTAAGCCGACTTTCTCGCACTTAACCGGTGAATTAAAGCTGTCACCTCCGTTTTATCCCTGTTATCCAAAAGCAAGTGTTCCCGAATGTTGTTTTTCATTCCGAACTCAGTGATGTTTGGGAATGCACCACCACCAGAAGATGATTGACCCGCCATTTCTGTAAATATATAAATATCTATCTGAAAATTGAGTTGGGTTTTATTTTGAATGTTTTGAATGTTCAGTAAATGAGAGGTTCGTATATATATTCATGTTTGTGTAAACTCTGAATAATTGATGCTTGCTGCCGTTTTGTCGTGACCTTCGAACCCGGTTTTCCCAATACCGGGTTCGCAATGATATGTCGCTATCAACCTGCATGTTTACTGTTGGTTCTGAAAAGCTAGTACGTCCTTCGAAACCGGTAATGCCAATACCGGTGTCAAATAACTTTTTCTGAACCCGTTTTTGCGAATACCGGGTTCGGGCCAAATATTTGAAACCGGTAGTCCCAATACCGGTTTATCCGATTTCATAAAAAAAAAATTGCAAAAATTTGATTGACAAAACACCCTTGAAAAACGTCCGTTTTAAAAAAAAAATTGCAAAAATTTGATTGACAAAACACCCTTGAAAAACGTCCGTTTCAAAAAAAAATTCAAAATTATTTTACTTCAAAGTTAAATATTTTGAAATAATCATTCTCCAGTTAATTAAGATTTTCAAATATCAATTGTCAATTATGACTAAAGTAACTTGTCTTAATCTATAACCCGAACAAAGAAAACATTATATGTTACTCCGTTTCATAACTTAGAATTAGTGACCTATGTTCTACGACGCTAGTCATGCTCATGCATTATATTTCGTTTCATTTATGTGACTAAAATTCAAATAGAATAAAAACATGGTTGACAAGCATACTCTCGTGGTTTTTTGGAAAAAACAATTTAAAAAATTATTGCACTTTTAAAAAATGAAACGCATTACGCATATATGTGGTTCAACATTTTATATTATTTTTATCAAAATTGATATAAATAAGATAAAAATACGTATTTGGTTATCTATGCATTAATGTTGACAGACAATAGATGTTTACGTTGAAACTTAAATACAAGAGTGACGTTTATTTGTTGCACTTGTTTAAATTAATTAGATGTATATTCACGGAATGCGATAACAGTGTAATTTATTAAATTAACTAGCTTATTAAATTTTGCAAAAAGTCATCTTTAATATGCTTTTACAAAAAGCTATTTTTAGCTTTTAAAAAACTAATACACTCTTTGTAAAATTGTTTGTTTGAACTTATTCAGGTGTCAACTTATTATATACTGATACTTCAATGAGCTAACAAGCTTCTTTGATTGAATAAATACATGAATTAAAAATAAAATTTTGTCATATTGCATTTAAAGAAATGAAATACCAATCTCACTTATTATCCTAAAATATAAACGATGTATCAAAATTATCATTATTAGAAATCAACCTTATTTCTAACAATGGTAATTTGATAAAGTTTGTTTATTGTTAAGATGTAAATGATCTTGATTTCTAACAATTATGGCAGTTTTTTCAATGATAATAATGTAACCAAAGATCGATTTCATTTTACGAATTTATTCTTTTTTAGTAAGCTACTATACCCCAATTCCCAAACGCTCCTTAATGGTATCAATCGGTCACCAACAAGTGGATACGGATTCAAACTCATAACCCTTTATTCACCAAAGTCCTCATTGACCAAGGTGAACTTTATAGATTCACTTTTTGGTTTCAAATGATTCTAACAAATATAAGCCCAAAACAATCACCGAGAAAAATGGACAAAAATGATGAAATCGACTAAACAAATGTTGGTGGCACAGTTTTATCATCACATTCACAATCACAAGATAGAAAGGACGTACCAACATAGCTTATAGCAGCTAGTATAATATAGGCTATGTGGTCTATATATGTTGCATGTGATTAACAAGCATAGGTTTTTGTGCAAGAGTTTCAAACCTATGATAACAACCACATAAATTTAGGAGAAATTGGAAAAAGTTTAATATAATATCGTGGTATACGTTCGATGTTATCATATCCAATTCTAGTTATATTTAAAATTTAGAGAAATGGTTAATCTTTTTAATTAGCTTAGAAATCTTTCGAAGTATAAGATGATAACAAGTGATAAAATTGGAAAAAGAATTAGTGAAATCTAACATATTACCATCTTATGATTTTAAGATAATTTTTAGGCTATCTTTACGAATGATATATCATATCCCTAAAATTTATGGTAATGGTATATACTTGCATAATTACTCATGTAGCTTAAAGGCTACCCAATACCTTAGACTCATCCCTCAAAGACTAGTCCCTGTCAGCGCCACATCAGCAAAAAACACTCCAAGGACTAATCCCCCCAAAATACACCCAATGCACTCATCCCTCAAGGACTAGTCTTGGACCCACTAATTTTTTTGTCTTCTTCTTTGTATATAGAATTAAAAAACAAAAAAAAAAAAAAAAAAAAAAAAGTCTCGTCCCTGCAGGGACTAATCCCCCGGACGAGCAAGGCGGACGAACCAGGGACGAGTCCCACCCAACGGTGTGGACTCGTCCGAGGTTGTCGAACGAGCCCAGGGACGAACCCACTGGGTATGCTCTTAGTAGAATTAAGGTAACTTTTTAGGGCTTAGCTTGGATGCAGTTAACTGCATCATTTTTTATGCAGTTACCATGAAAACCAGGGAGGCTTTTTTGTAATATATCAATCAGTTATATGATATGTGTGTGTGTCTGCATCTAAGAACTTTGCAGTCAACTGCATATTCGATTTTCCTAACTTTTTATTAGTATATCATCCACATTACTGCCAAGTAAAAAATAGTTTAGTTGTTAGAATTTACACATGTGTCAAATACACAAGTTTACGATGTTAGAAAGATTAGATTATTATATATTAATGTTTAAGTATATGCAACCAAAAGAGTCTTACAATTTAAAAAAAAAAAACTTAATTGAGCTTAAATCTGTAGTTATCTATATTTATACGTATTCATTTAGATATATATTAATCAATTGTATATAGATCGTAAATTGACATTATATTTTTATAATTATAATTATGACATCAGCAATTTTTAATTTGTTAAAATCGAGAGCTATGATTGGTCAATAAGCTCTTAGTTCAGTTGTCTTTTAATATATATAAAAATACTCACTCTATTACTCTACATAAGATACTAAATGTTATACGGAGTATATATCATTGCATCATGACAATTTTATTATGTACTCGTAATACATTAAAAAAAGTGTTGACTTTGAATGGTTGAAGGCTATACTATACCAACATTAGTTGTTAGGTTAATTATAAGAAGATAAGTTAGATGACGTTACTCTCATAAATCATAAAATTTATGAGGGGTTTTTTGACATGTGTAAAAAATGATGTGAGTGCAATATCATGATGTTAACACAACATCTAACATTTTCCCTAATTATAATTAGTAAATGAAGTCAGCTTGTTTGATGGATGCATTTCAAGTTTTACCGTACGTGCAAATGAAGCTAGCTCAACTGGCAGATGCATCCCTGGTTTTTTCCACAGGTCTTGGGTTTGACTCTTAGGAGTGACAAGTCTGTGGGTTTTTTCCCTGAATAACCTGTAACGGCTTATGGTCTACATCTCGTAGTCTAGAGTACGTGCAGGGCTTCACCATTATACGGTGAGGTGTTCCCTGATATCGAATACCGACTAACTCTTAAAAAAAAAAAAGTTTTACCGTACGTGATGCCAATGGGGTAAAACTGATTGAGATCGGTTGATCGTTGGAGGTCTCGTAAGAAATCCAGCCCAACTAAGTTAAGAAGTCTATTTATAGTAAAAAAAAAAATTGAACATTCAAACTTTTATTGATATCAAAAACCAGCAAGGTGTATTTATAGTAATTAATTGGTTGGATTCGTATTGGTGAAATATGGTTGGTAACTTTAAAGAAAGTAATTAATATTAGTATAAAGGTAAAAGCACATGCGATTATATTAATGTCGGACGTTTTAAATTGGTAAAGTAAGGCTACGGATTACAAAGTCTCTATGACGTGAGTTTTTATTCCACAAAGGTTACTTGCATGGTCCCCCAACTCTACTATATCCAAGATAAATACACAGAGCCGGATACAAGGGTGTGCAACCTGTTCACAAGAACAGGGCCCAAAGTTTAATTAGGGCCCATAATTTTATATCCAATTGCATATATATATATATATATATATATATATATATATATAAACACATAATAATATATATATATATATAATATATATATATATATATATAATATATATATATATATATATATATATAATATATATATATAATATATATATATATATATATATATATATATATATATATATATATAATATATATATATATAATATATATATACTAAGTGTTCTCATTGGAGTGTTACCCTATATATATATATATATATATATATATATATATACGGTTCTTTAGAGTTTTAGGTTTTTAGTTAATAAACTAGTTATTGTACCCGTGCGTTGCCGCGGAGTACGCTTTCTACACGACAAAGTTAAAAAAAACAATTAAACATGTAGCAATAACAATAAAAAATGTAAAAGAGTAATAAGATGTATAAAAACATAAACAATAACTATATTAATGATTTAAATGTTATATGAACGTAAGACGTAATGATGATAACAGGTATTATATATTAAAAACGTTATTTATAAAAAAAAACAGATAAAAATAATCAAAACCAAATGTTTAAAAGTAAATCCGTAACTGTGTGAAAGTTGTCTGATAAAAATCCAAAAGTTTAGTGTCACGAAAATGAAAACTTTGATGTAGGGCAAAAGTTAAAAGATAGAAAAATTGGTAAAAATTATTATATGCTATAAGAACTTGTACATTTCAAGCATAAAAGACTTGTAAATTTGTATAAACTTTTTGTATAAAAACATAAACAATAACCATATTAATGCTTTAAATGTTACTGAACGTAAGACGTAACGATAATGAAAGTTATTATATATTAAAAACGTTATATATATAAAAAGACGGATAAAAATAGTCAAAACCAAATGTTTAAAAGTAAATCCGTAACTGTGTGAAGTTGTCTGACGAAAAGCCAAAAGTTTAGTGTCACGAAAATGAAAACTTTGATGTAGGGCAAAAGTTTAAAGATAGAAACTTTAGGGGTTAAAATGAAAATTGGTAAAAATTATTATATGCTATAAGAACTTGTACATTTCAGGCATAAAGGACTTGTAAATTTGTATAGACTTTTTGTATAAAAACATAAACAATAACTATATTAATGCTTTAAATGTTACATGAACGTAAAACGTAACGATAATGAAAGTTATTATATATTAAAGACGTTACGTATATAAAAAGACGGATAAAAATAGTCAAAATCAAATGTTTAAAACTAAAATCGTAACCATGTGAAAGTTATTTGATGAAAACATGAGAACCCAAAAATTTAGTGTCAAGAAAATAAAAACGAAAACTTTGATGTGGGGCAAATTTAAAAACGTTATATATATAAAAAGACGGATAAAAATAGTCAAAACCAAATGTTTAAAAGTAAAATCGTAACCATGTGAAAGTTATTTGATGAAGACATGAGAACCCAAAAATTTAGTGTCAAGAAAATAAAAACGAAACTTTGATGTGGGGCAAAAGTTAAAATATAGAAAGTTTAGGGGGTTAAAATGAAAAATGGTAAAAATTATTATGTGCTATAAGAACTTGTACATTCCACGCATAAAGCACTTGTACATTCATATACCTTTTTAGTATATTATAAATGAGAACCCAAAAATTTAGTGTCAAGAAAATAAAAACGAAAACTTTGATGTGGGGCAAATTTAAAAACGTTATATATATAAAAAGACGGATAAAAATAGTCAAAACCAAATGTTTAAAAGTAAAATCGTAACCATGTGAAAGTTATTTGATGAAGACATGAGAACCCAAAAATTTAGTGTCAAGAAAATAAAAACGAAACTTTGATGTGGGCAAAAGTTAAAATATAGAAAGTTTAGGGGGTTAAAATGAAAAATGGTAAAAATTATTATGTGCTATAAGAACTTGTACATTCCACGCATAAAGCACTTGTACATTCATATACCTTTTTAGTATATTATAAATGAGAACCCAAAAATTTAGTGTCAAGAAAATAAAAACGAAAACTTTGATGTGGGGCAAATTTAAAAACGTTATATATATAAAAAGACGGATAAAAATAGTCAAAACCAAATGTTTAAAAGTAAAATCGTAACCATGTGAAAGTTATTTGATGAAGACATGATAACCCAAAAATTTAGTGTCAAGAAAATAAAAACGAAAACTTTGATGTGGGGCAAATTTAAAAACGTTATATATATAAAAAGACGGATAAAAATAGTCAAAACCAAATGTTTAAAAGTAAAATCGTAACCATGTGAAAGTTATTTGATGAAGACATGATAACCCAAAAATTTAGTGTCAAGAAAATAAAAACGAAACTTTGATGTGGGGCAAAAGTTAAAATATAGAAAGTTTAGGGGGTTAAAATGAAAAATGGTAAAAATTATTATGTGCTATAAGAACTTGTACATTCCACGCATGAGACACTTGTACATTCATATACCTTTTTAGTATATTATAAATTAGTGATAAAGGAAAAAAAAAAGGTCATGCATACCCAAGAGAAGTTTACTTTTCGTATTTGAACATCGACATCATAATTGCGACTTTCAATCTCCGGTTAGCTCCCTTTTCCATTCCTTTAAGTCGCCTAATTTTATTTTTAGTTTTATATTTTAATAGTTCATCTGTTTAATTGTTTAATATTTTTTTTTATAGAATTCTTAGTGAATTAGTGATATACGTACTTAAGTTTTTAATGGTTTATAAGCTGTATGTTAAGAAAAAATTGACTATTTAATTTATCTGATCAATTTGTACTATACTATTATCTGATAATTTATATATATAACCATTTGTTATTACGTTGTTTTGATTGATGCTAGTACTTATGACATTTTTTTTAGTATTATTGAACTTATTTTTACATATATGCAAAATTTTCGTATACAAAAGGCCTACTTTTTATTTATTGAACAAGGCCTATAAAATCGACGGGACGGCCCTGAAATACATTTTATATCTAAAAACATTTTATAAATTTTATACTATTAGGATGATGGAAATCATGCCTCTCATGCCTCTTCATGTCTACCCATCTATCAATAATATACTGTCACATCATTCCATGCTTAACTCATACATAGTCATGCTTAACATATGACAACCATGTCTCTCCATGTCTCACCATCCCTCACTATTTTTCTCCAATCATACCCACTCTTACTCCTATCTCTCCTCAATTCAATCATTATCCATTTCTCTCTCTCTTCCATGCCTAGCTTCCATGCCTAAAGCTTGGCATTGGTGTTGCCGCTAGGCATGGGGCATGCCTAGCCCATGCCTAGCTCCATTGCCACCATCCTTATTTAACTTCTTAATATTTCAATTCAAAAAATACTTAAATATTTTTATCATTAAACTTAATTAATAGGTCAGAAAAAAAATCTTAAAAGGTTTAATTTTAATAGCTTATATAGTTATATTTGAACACTTACGTGTTGTTTGTTTAATGACTTAATAAAAAAATCGTGACTTAATCAAAATTATTTAATTCATTAAGTCATTAAAAATGTTTGTTTTTTTGACTTAATAAACAAAAATAACTATATTGACTTAATCCATACAGACATTACATATCCATTCAGTCACTTTATCAATTCAGTCACTTAATGACTAAAAACACAAACATGCCCTTAGTCAAATTTTACTTTGATTATTATCAACTTAGGTTATCTTAGCTTATGTCTTTTAATTATTACGTATGAATATAACAGGAGATCATGGTTTATAAGAATACAGATAAAACTTTAATACTTATATAATCAGTCATTCATAAATTACGTTCTTTATGGAATTTTTAACGTTTATAAATGTTACATGTAGCAAATTATATTATTTTTTCAACTAATGATAGATGTAACTATTACGGAGTACAATTGTAGATTGTTGGACACTACCAACAAAAAAGAGGTTTTGTTGTTGCGTTGCGTGTGCACTGAACAGTGAATACCGTGCTAGTTTTCGTGCGGCTAGATTGACTAACTAAGGGGTAATTTTAATTTTCGTCAATGGGTCACTTTTTTTTTTGTTGAACGGCCAACAAAATTAAATTATATTATAACAGTTATAACCAATAAAATATTGGCTACAACAATATAGATACAACCAGTGAGAAATCAAAACAAAAAAGCACCATAGATCAAAACATACATGAGATGTTAAAATCACACCAGTCACCCCAAGATAATGTCAAATTCCTAGACCGATTCTTGGTCCACAGAAAAGAGAGACATCGAATTTCCTCAAAGAGATGGTTGGCCGATGCTCTTTTGGAGTTAAACACTGCATTATTCCTGTTCCTCCAAAGGCACCAAAAAGTCGTGAAGAACACTAGCTGGACAACTAGTTTTCATCCCGTATCACCACTTAAACTCCGATACAAAATAGGAAGGTCTGTAACCGAGAAGAAAAAGAAACGAGAGATACGACACCACTGCGAGACAGTCTCCCAAACCTGGGAGGCAATAATGCAAGAACCAAAAACATGCTCCAAAGATTCCTCATCTAGTCCACAAATGTCACAACTCGTGGATTGAACATTAACATTGCGAAAAATAAGGTTGTCCTTGGATGGCAACCGACCCAACCATAAACGCCACGCCAAGAAATTTACCTTAATAGGAGCCCATTTATTCCAGAAAAACACGATCTCAGGTTGAGACTTACGAAGCTCTATGAGTTTAGACCTCATTTTTTTTACGGAGAAGAGACCCATAGCACAATAATCATTAGACCACACATCAGCACCCTCATGGAATGAGAGAGTTGAAAGTAGATCCATAAGTGAAAGCAGCTCCTTGTTTTCAGATGGGCTCAGTTGCCAGGAATAAAGTTCCACGAACGAGATGAGTTATGGAAGCACCAAATCACCTTACGCCATAAATTATTAGGCTCTTTTTTGAACCGCCACCACCACTTGGAAAGCATAGCCATATTCAAATCAGATATAGACCCGAGACCGATACCACCATTGTCTTTTGACAAAATAACAGTGTTCCATACGGAAAGCATGGACGATTCTGTTTGTTAGCCCCGCGCTCAAAAACTTATTACAAAACTTTATTTACAAATTTAAATGGGATGTGAATTAGTTATCTTTGTTTCATGACTATATATAGTACTGTAACAAGCATTTCTACCCGGGCGTTGCCCCGGGAGAAAAACAAAACTCTTGTGATAAAAGTTAAAAAACATTAAGCTGAAAACAAATTTTTCGTGCCAAAAGTTAAGAAACTTTGGTGGATAAAGTTAAAAAACTCGAAGTTATGCGAAAAAAGTAGCTAAGATGAAACTCTGGCGGCAAAAGTTTTAGACTTTTAGTTAGCTGTCTAATTACGGAGGCAAAAAGTATAATTTTTTTATTTTTTTAAATAGTTTTTGTAAAAAAGGGAGAAAAATTAGAGAAAAAAAAAACCATTTCTACCCGGGCGTTGCCCCGGGAGAAAAACAAAACTCTCGTGATAAAAGTTAAAAAACATTAAGTTGAAAACCAATTTTTGTGGCAAAAGTTATGAAACTTTGGTGGATAAAGTTAAAAAACTCGAAGTTATGCGGAAAAAAAGTAGCTAAGATTAAACTCTGGCGGCAAAAGTTTTAGACTTTTAGTTAGCTGTCTAATCACCGAGGCAAAAAGTATAATTTTTTTTTTTTTAAATATTTTTTGTAGAAAAGGAGGGGAAAAAATTAGAGCAAAAAAAAAAGAGCAAAAAAAAAAGAGAAAAAAAAAAGAAAAAGACAAAATAGGAAAAAGACAAAATAAGCCGGTACTGTTCATGGCTCGAGCCGCTGAGCCGAGCCGAGCCGCCGAGCCGGTTACTATTCAAGGCTTGGCTTACTATTCCTAAGCCAAACCTTAAATGTTATATATATATAATATATAATATACTAATTTTTGATACAAATGCTGAATTAAATTGTAACACCCGTCGTTTAAAAATATGGGTTTTCAAAACTTTTCACCTAACGGTGTTAAATTGCGGAAGTAAAGACTGTAAAAGTCAAAACCGATAAAAACATTTCGGTTTCTGCATTTATTTGGTGTTACATGCCATATCAAACAATAGTTCAAATGAAAACCCAACGGTTGCCCAACATAAAACAACCGTTCACAAGTCACAACATAAATTCGACATTAAGTACGAAATGTAAATAAATGTCTAAGCAAAGAATCGTCTATGGATAACTAAGGCTCCTTCAATGAATCTACCCAAGCTCTCACATCCTTCATCTAATCCATCAAGCTAAACCTGAGGGAACAACCACATAAAGAAGCAAGTGTTAGCTATAAGAATAGCTAAGTAAGATAACACTTAATTAAAAGCATTTGTCCAATTAAAACAATCTTCATTATTAGACAAGTTTTATTAGGCACAACACACATCACACGTTCACACATATACTACATTTCGACTTCATATTAATTAGGATAATCATCCTAAATGTGCCTATCCTGCATTAGTTCACACATTGTCACACGTATCTTTGTTAACTGCATATAAGTGTGCCCTGCATCACACCCGACTGGATGATCAGTCAAAAGACTACTCATCTTACGTCGTTAAGGAGTGGCAAGCCAATCCAAGAGTAATCCGTATGTGGAGGTTGGTCAAACCTCTCGTATTACTCGCCCTGCGTTATAAAGACCATGTTGCGAGGAGCCACCCAAGCAACAACTGCATCAACGCACTCATCCGGCTGAGACAAGTACGGGTTAAGCTTAACACTTTCCCTGCATTAGTTTTATGAGCTCAATTTCACACATATACTACATTTCGACTTCATATTAATTAGGATAATCATCCTAAATGTGCCTATCCTGCATTAGTTCACACATTGTCACACGTATCTTTGTTAACTGCATATAAGTGTGCCCTGCATCACACCCGACTGGATGATCAGTCAAAAGACTACTCATCTTACGTCGTTAAGGAGTGGCAAGCCAATCCAAGAGTAATCCGTATGTGGAGGTTGGTCAAACCTCTCGTATTACTCGCCCTGCGTTATAAAGACCATGTTACGAGGAGTCACCCAAGCAACAACTGCATCAACGCACTCATCCGGCTGAGACAAGTACGGGTTAAGCTTAACACTTTCCCTGCATTAGTTTTATATATATTATATATATATAGATATATATATACTATATATATATATATATCTTTTGCGTGAATATAAACACTCGTATTTGGTTACATATATATATATATATATATATATATATATATATATATATATATATATATATATATATATATATATATATATATATATATATATATATATATATATATATATATATATATATATATATATATATATATATATATATATATATATATATATATATATATATATATATATATATATATATATATATATATATATATATATATATATATATATATATATATATATATATATATATATATATATATATATATATATATATATATATATATATATATATATATATATATATATATATATATATATATATATATATATATATATATATATATATATATATATATATATATATATATATATATATATATATATATATATATATATATATATATATATATATATATATATATATATATATATATATATATATATATATATATATATATATATATATATATATATATATATATATATATATATATATATATATATATATATATATATATATATATATATATATATATATATATATATATATATATATATATATATATATATATATATATATATATATATATATATATATATATATATATATATATATATATATATATATATATATATATATATATATATATATATATATATATATATATATATATATATATATATATATATATATATATATATATATATATATATATATATATATATATATATATATATATATATATATATATATATATATATATATATATATATATATATATATATATATATATATATATATATATATATATATATATATATATATATATATATATATATATATATATATATATATATATATATATATATATATATATATATATATATATATATATATATATATATATATATATATATATATATATATATATATATATATATATATATATATATATATATATATATATATATATATATATATATATATATATATATATATATATATATATATATATATATATATATATATATATATATATATATATATATATATATATATATATATATATATATATATATATATATATATATATATATATATATATATATATATATATATATATATATATATATATATATATATATATATATATATATATATATATATATATATATATATATATATATATATATATATATATATATATATATATATATATATATATATATATATATATATATATATATATATATATATATATATATATATATATATATATATATATATATATATATATATATATATATATATATATATATATATATATATATATATATATATATATATATATATATATATATATATATATATATATATATATATATATATATATATATATATATATATATATATATATATATATATATATATATATATATATATATATATATATATATATATATATATATATATATATATATATATATATATATATATATATATATATATATATATATATATATATATATATATATATATATATATATATATATATATATATATATATATATATATATATATATATATATATATATATATATATATATATATATATATATATATATATATATATATATATATATATATATATATATATATATATATATATATATATATATATATATATATATATATATATATATATATATATATATATATATATATATATATATATATATATATATATATATATATATATATATATATATATATATATATATATATATATATATATATATATATATATATATATATATATATATATATATATATATATATATATATATATATATATATATATATATATATATATATATATATATATATATAAATTAATGCATTTAAAACTTCATCTAATAACAAAATGATACAATATATATATATATACATATATAGATATATATATAACATTCACACACATATAGTCTAGGTAACACACATTCCTAGACATTCATACACTTTAACTTCATTACGTTTGGATCCTTAAACGTGCAAGTGACATAGTAACCTAGCAAGTCTAGTGAACTAGGCGTACAAGTCAAGCATGCATATCACACATCAACTTCATTTCTATATATCATGCATATCAAGATACTTCATTAAACTACATCAACTGCATAGCTACATACTACATTAAGCAATACTACATTACACTACAATAGGGACTGCATCTCAGGTCTCATGGTCAACTGCATAACCCATAATACCTCCCAAGTAACCCATATGCCCACATGCAATATAAAGATACCGAATGGAAGTGTTTACGATTTGAAACCAGCTTTTAGTTGATCCCCCAGCGTGTCAAAGTAGTGTATCTTACCTGGTAGTAGTGTACGCGCGCAAACAAATAGCTAATAATGCTTATCAGTAATCCCCGACACCTATCGTACATTAACATATGAAATATAAGTCATTTGGGACTCAAACGAACTTAACAAACCTCACGAACTTAGTCTGGAAAATCCTTCTTACGAACTTAGCTACAGTTCTAACGAAGATTATCTTCGTTCTTACGAAGATAAAGGTTATCTTCGTTCTTACGAAGATAAAGGTTATCTTCGTTCTTACGAAGATAAAGGTTATCTTCGTTCTTACGAAGATAAAGGTTATCTTCGTTCGAAGATAGTTTGTTCTTACGAAGATAAAGGTTATCTTCGTTCTTACGAAGATAAAGGTTATCTTCGTTCTTACGAAGATAAAGGTTATCTTCGTTCTTACGAAGATAAAGGTTATCTTCGTTCTTACGAAGATAAAGGTTATCTTCGTTCTTACGAAGATAAAGGTTATCTTCGTTCTTACGAAGATAAAGGTTATCTTCGTTCTTACGAAGATAAAGGTTATCTTCGTTCTTACGAAGATAAAGGTTATCTTCGTTCTTACGAAGATAAAGGTTATCTTCGTTCTTACGAAGATAAAGGTTATCTTCGTTCTTACGAAGATAAAGGTTATCTTCGTTCTTACGAAGATAAAGGTTATCTTCGTTCTTACGAAGATAAAGGTTATCTTCGTTCTTACGAAGATAAAGGTTATCTTCGTTCTTACGAAGATAAAGGTTATCTTCGTTCTTACGAAGATAAAGGTTATCTTCGTTCTTACGAAGATAAAGGTTATCTTCGTTCTTACGAAGATAAAGGTTATCTTCGTTCTTATGAAGATAAAGGTTATCTTCGTTCTTACGAAGATAAAGGTTATCTTCGTTCTTACGAAGATAAAGGTTATCTTCGTTCTTACGAAGATAAAGGTTATCTTCGTTCTTACGAAGATAAAGGTTATCTTCGTTCTTATGAAGATAAAGGTTATCTTCGTTCTTACGAAGATAAAGGTTATCTTCGTTCTTACGAAGATAAAGGTTATCTTCGTTCTTACGAAGATAAAGGTTATCTTCGTTCTTACGAAGATAAAGGTTATCTTCGTTCTTACGAAGATAAAGGTTATCTTCGTTCTTACGAAGATAAAGGTTATCTTCGTTCTTACGAAGATAAAGGTTATCTTCGTTCTTACGAAGATAAAGGTTATCTTCGTTCTTACGAAGATAAAGGTTATCTTCGTTCTTACGAAAATAAAGGTTATCTTCGTTCTTACGAAGATAAAGGTTATCTTCGTTCTTACGAAGATAAAGGTTATCTTCGTTCTTACGAAGATAAAGGTTATCTTCGTTCTTACGAAGATAAAGGTTATCTTCGTTCTTACGAAGATAAAGGTTATCTTCGTTCTTACGAAGATAAAGGTTATCTTCGTTCTTACGAAGATAAAGGTTATCTTCGTTCTTACGAAGATAAAGGTTATCTTCGTTCTTACGAAGATAAAGGTTATCTTCGTTCTTACGAAGATAAAGGTTATCTTCGTTCTTACGAAGATAAAGGTTATCTTCGTTCTTACGAAGATAAAGGTTATCTTCGTTCTTACGAAGATAAAGGTTATCTTCGTTCTTACGAAGATAAAGGTTATCTTCGTTCTTACGAAGATAAAGGTTATCTTCGTTCTTACGAAGATAAAGGTTATCTTCGTTCTTACGAAGATAAAGGTTATCTTCGTTCTTACGAAGATAAAGGTTATCTTCGTTCTTACGAAGATAAAGGTTATCTTCGTTCTTACGAAGATAAAGGTTATCTTCGTTCTTACGAAGATAAAGGTTATCTTCGTTCTTACGAAGATAAAGGTTATCTTCGTTCTTACGAAGATAAAGGTTATCTTCGTTCTTACGAAGATAAAGGTTATCTTCGTTCTTACGAAGATAAAGGTTATCTTCGTTCTTACGAAGATAAAGGTTATCTTCGTTCTTACGAAGATAAAGGTTATCTTCGTTCTTACGAAGATAAAGGTTATCTTCGTTCTTACGAAGATAAAGGTTATCTTCGTTCTTACGAAGATAAAGGTTATCTTCGTTCTTACGAAGATAAAGGTTATCTTCGTTCTTACGAAGATAAAGGTTATCTTCGTTCTTACGAAAATAAAGGTTATCTTCGTTCTTACGAAGATAAAGGTTATCTTCGTTCTTACGAAGATAAAGGTTATCTTCGTTCTTACGAAGATAAAGGTTATCTTCGTTCTTACGAAGATAAAGGTTATCTTCGTTCTTACGAAGATAAAGGTTATCTTCGTTCTTACGAAGATAAAGGTTATCTTCGTTCTTACGAAAATAAAGGTTATCTTCGTTCTTACGAAGATAAAGGTTATCTTCGTTCTTACGAAGATAAAGGTTATCTTCGTTCTTACGAAGATAAAGGTTATCTTCGTTCTTACGAAAATAAAGGTTATCTTCGTTCTTACGAAGATAAAGGTTATCTTCGTTCTTACGAAGATAAAGGTTATCTTCGTTCTTGCGAAGATAAATGGCTGCTGGAAATTAGCCTAATGACACCTTCCAAAACCCTAAACCCGTTTTTGACTTTACCCATATGTCAAGACTAGTCCCTAGACTTCCAAATCCTTCATTATTGGTCACAAACTACATTATTGACCATATACAACATTATCCTTTCATTAAATGTCACTTCATAGACATAAACCTTCGTATTTCACACATTTATACTACATTAACATTTAGGCAACAAGCCTCACACATAACACACGTTAACTACATATATGCATAACTTCACACTAAACTTAACGACACACATAAAGTTGACTTAATGGTGTTAGTCAAATCTTAAAGAAAAGTTTGGGATGTTACAATTACCTCCCCCTTAAGAGGATTCCGTCCCCGGAATCTCATCATTAAGGAACAACTCGGGATAATTCTCCTTCATTACTGCTTCAGTTTCCCAAGTCAAGCTTTCTCCATGATTATGCTTCCACTTTATCAAGACAAGATCTATCACTTTCCTGCGTAACTTCTTTTGCTTCCTTCCAAGTATTGCCACTGGTTCTTCAACCATTTTCTTCATTGGGTCAATGCTCACATCTTGAATTGGAATCACACTTGACTCCTCGGCTAGACACTTCCTTAGGTAGGATACATGAAAGGTGTTGTGAATTCCATCCAATTCTGGAGGTAATTCCAACTGATATGCTACATCCTTAATGCGTTTCAAGATTTTAAAAGGTCCAATAAATCTTGGACTCAACTTGCCCTTCTTTCCAAATCGGATTACTCCTTTCCATGGTGACACTTTCAGCATCACTAAGTCACCTACATTAAACTCCATTGGTCTCCTTTTCTTATCTGCATAAGTTTTCTGCCTTTCTCTGGCCACACGTAAAGCTTCTTTAGCTACATTAACTTTCTCAGCGGAGATTTCAATAATTTCGGGACCGGTTAACTGCTTTTCACCGGGCTCCATCCAACAACTTGGAGTCCTACATCTCCTTCCATATAACATTTCAAATGGTGGCATTCCAATACTTGCATGGTGACTATTATTATAAGCAAATTCAATCAACTTCAAGTGTTCATCCCATGCTCCACCATAGTCTAGTACACACGTTCTCAACATATCCTCTAAGGTTTGGATGGTTCTCTCACTTTGCCCATCGGTTTGAGGATGATAGGCGGTACTCAAGTTCACTCTAGTACCCAATTCTCGTTGAAGACCCTTCCAAAATTTAGACACAAATCTAGTGTCCCTATCCGAGACAATAGACAATGGAACTCCATGTTTCGAGACAACTTCATCTATATACATCTTTGCCATCTTCTTTAAAGGCACATCTTGTCGGGTAGCTAGAAAATGAGCACTCTTCGTCAATCTATCTACAATCACCCAAATCATATCATTCCCTTTCGGCGTTTTCGGTAGCTTCGTTACAAAGTCCATCGTGATATGATCCCATTTCCACTCGGGAACGTCTAATTGATGCAACAAACCATACGGCTTTTTATGGTCCGTTTTCACACGTGCACATGTCAAACACTTTGCTACAAAATGAGCTACTTCACCTTTAATATCCGGCCACCAATAAATCGGCTTCAAATCTGCATACATTTTGGTGACACCGGGATGCATCGAATACCTACTTCACCTTTAATATCCGGCCACCAATAAATCGGCTTCAAATCTGCATACATTTTGGTGACACCGGGATGCATCGAATACCTACTTCTATGAGCCTCTTCAAGGATCAACTCCCGGTTACCACCAAGCAGTGGCACCCAAATACGACCCTTGTATGTTTTAAACCCACGGCTATTAGTCTCCATCACAAGTCGTTTCTTCTTCCCAATACTCTCTTTATCAATATTATCCTTCATTAATGCCATCTCTTGTGCTTCTTTAATTCGATCTAATAGACCCGACTTGGCTTGAACTTGCATGCTCATCAACTTACAAGAAGAGCTTTGCACTTTCCTACTTAGTGCATCCGCCACTACATTGGCTTTACCCGGATGGTATTTGATTTCACAATCATAGTCTTTAAGTAATTCCATCCACCTTCTTTGTCTCACATTCATCTCCTTTTGAGTAAACATATATTGTAAACTCTTATGGTCGGTGAAAAGTGTGCATTTAGTACCATATAAGTAATGTCTCCATAATTTCAATGCAAACACAACCGCCGCTAGCTCAAGATCATGGGTAGGGTAATTCTTCTCATGAGGCTTCAACTGACGTGAAGCATAGGCAATCACTTTGTCTCTCTGCATTAAGACACAACCCAAACCCGTAATAGAAGCATCGCTATATACCACTAAATCATCAGTACCTTCAGGCAAGGCAAGGATAGGAGCTTCACACAACTTCTTTTTCAACGTTTGGAATGCATTTTCCTGCTTTTCAGTCCACTCGTACTTCACACCCTTCTTTGTTAATTCCGTCATAGGCTTGGCTATTCGGGAAAAATCCTGAATAAACCTTCTATAATACCCAGCCAAACCAAGAAAACTCTTAATCTCGGTAGGAGTCTTTGGCTGCTCCCACTTTGAAACAGCTTCAATCTTTGAAGGATCTACTTTAATACCTTCTGATGAAATAACATGACCAAGAAACTGCACTTCTCGGAGCCAAAACTCACATTTAGAAAACTTTGCGTACAACTTCTTCTCCCTCAACACCTCCAAAACTGCTTTCAAATGCTCACGGTGTTCATCCTCTGACTTAGAATAGATCAAAATATCGTCAATAAACACAATAACAAAATGATCTAGAAAGGGGCGGCATACCCGATTCATTAAGTCCATAAACGCGGCTGGAGCATTAGTCCCAAGGCGAGGAACTAGGTTGTATGAACCCCTTGTCAAGTAACTCCTGAAGTTGCGTCATTAATTCCTTCATTTCTGTAGGAGCTAATCGGTAAGGTGCTTTAGCAACGGGTGTAGCACCGGGAATAAGATTTATCTGAAAAGTAACTTCACGATCGGGAGGAATACCGGGTAGATCATCGGGAAACACATCGGGGAAATTGGATACTACATCAACACTAGCGATTGGAGACTTCTCTTTTCTTGCATCAATGACATAAGCCAAGAAATGGCTCTTGTTTTTCCTTATACATTTAATAGCTTTCATCATACTAATAATCTTTATTCCTCCTCTCTTCTTGTCTCCATACACCGCTATCACTTTACCCTCGGATATAGGCAATCGAATTATCTTTTGGGAACATAAAATACTAGCTTCATTTCTAGCCAACCAATCCATACCAATCACTACATCAAAACCACCTAAGGTAGTAGGCAATAGTTGGACTGGAAAAGAACGACCTTCAATCTCAATCTCACAATCGTCATAACCCACACGTATATTATTAACCGTACCATTAGCAATTTCTACCTCTAATGAACAATCTAAGGGAGTAGTGACTCTTTCTAGCTTAGGAGCAAATAATGTGGACACAAACGACCTATTTGCACCTGAATCAAATAAAACAGAGGCAGGCTTTGAGTTAACAAGGAAAGTACCACATACCACTTCATCGTTGTTCCTTGCGTCATCAACCGTCATTTGAAGAGCTCTCACTTTTGTTGCTGTCGTGGCGGTCTTCTTTCCATCATTCTTCATCTGTGGACAATCGGCAATGAGATGACCCGTTTCTTGGCACTTGTAGCAACGAGTCTTGTCCCTACATTCAGTTGCAAGATGTCCCGACTTCCCACACTTATGGCACCTTCTTGTCTTGTCGGTACAATGCCCTTCATGAATTGTCTTGCAAAATGTACACCATGAACCATTCTTCTTTTTATCCTTGTCACCACTCGAACTACCACTTCCACGGAACTTCTTATTATTATTGTTATTGGAAGACCAATTTGACCTTCTTTTAAACCCCGACTTCTTATCATCACTCTTCTCAACCTTCTTGTCCGAAGCGAAATCATCGTCAAGCTTCTTAGACTCCTTGATAGCTTCAGTCAGAGTCTTGTGCTGCCTGCAGATACCTCGATAACTCGGAGGCAAACCATCAACATAGCAAGCAACCTGATCTGTATCAGTACGGAATAAATGACCCACGAACTTCATCTTCTCCATGAAGGAACGAGCATACTCGTTGACCTTTCCGACTTCAGCCGTCAAGGCACGAAACTCCTTTTCCATCTTACGCTGCTCATGAACCCCAATATATTCCTCAATGAATTTCTGCTTAAAGTTAGCCCACGAGATAGCAGATACCATAGCTGGAGTCATCGAAATAGTAATGCTCTTCCACCAATCCCGAGCACCTTCTTTCAACATTCGACTAGCGCACAACACCTTCTTATCCTCGGGACAGTCACAGGCTTCAAAGACCATCTCCGTATCATCGAGCCATTCCATGCAACCCACTGCATTAAGGGTTCCATCAAACTTCTGACCTCCACACTTCTGGAAACTTTCAAACTTAAACCGAGGGGCTTGAACGACATTAGGAGTAACCACAACGGCATTTGCAGGGGGAACAACAACATCATCGACCGGTGGCTCAGAGTGGTGAGAAGGCACTGAATAGTTGCCATCAGTTCCTTCAGCATTTTCAGCAAGCGCGTTGTTCAATTGCTCCTGTGTCTGGGCCAATTGGGTCTGGAGAGTCCGTACGAGATTGTACAACTCAGCCGTGTTAGGGATTTGTTCCACCACTTCCTCATTAACCCTAGGTGGATTGCCGGGAGGTGGAGGCATAGGACCCAATGAGCCTTGCTGATTGACCTGGCGGGGATTTCCTCGATTTCTATTTGCATTGGCTGCAACAGCAGCAGCAGCATTTGCAGCGCCTGCACCTGGATGGACAGGTGGGGTAATGCTAGCAGTAGCTCCATCACGTCGGAAGTTGCGGTTGCGAGTGTTAACCATTTTCCTTTAATAAAAAGGTAGAGTCGATAAGCGCAAATTAAAGCAAAATGCTTGTTAAGATAAGGCTAAAGCATATCATCGTAACGTAAACATCTCATAAGCCCTATCGCACTCGCACTCGTCCCAACCCATCCTATATCATCTTTCATTAAAACTAAGGCATCCTACAAATACCTAGCATGCATATCTTAAGTTTAAGTCCAAATCCTATGGTTAATAGGCCTTGGTTCACTTAAACCACTTCTCTGATACCAACTTGTAACACCCGTCGTTTAAAAATATGGGTTTTCAAAACTTTTCACCTAACGGTGTTAAATTGCGGAAGTAAAGACTGTAAAAGTCAAAACCGATAAAAACATTTCGGTTTCTGCATTTATTTGGTGTTACATGCCATATCAAACAATAGTTCAAATGAAAACCCAACGGTTGCCCAACATAAAACAACCGTTCACAAGTCACAACATAAATTCGACATTAAGTACGAAATGTAAATAAATGTCTAAGCAAAGAATCGTCTATGGATAACTAAGGCTCCTTCAATGAATCTACCCAAGCTCTCACATCCTTCATCTAATTCCATCAAGCTAAACCTGAGGGAACAACCACATTAAAGAAGCAAGTGTTAGCTATAAGAATAGCTAAGTAAGATAACACTTAATTAAAAGCATTTGTCCAATTAAAACAATCTTCATTATTAGACAAGTTTTATTAGGCACAACACACATCACACGTTCACACATATACTACATTTCGACTTCATATTAATTAGGATAATCATCCTAAATGTGCCTATCCTGCATTAGTTCACACATTGTCACACGTATCTTTGTTAACTGCATATAAGTGTGCCCTGCATCACACCCGACTGGATGATCAGTCAAAAGACTACTCATCTTACGTCGTTAAGGAGTGGCAAGCCAATCCAAGAGTAATCCGTATGTGGAGGTTGGTCAAACCTCTCGTATTACTCGCCCTGCGTTATAAAGACCATGTTGCGAGGAGCCACCCAAGCAACAACTGCATCAACGCACTCATCCGGCTGAGACAAGTACGGGTTAAGCTTAACACTTTCCCTGCATTAGTTTTATGAGCTCAATTTCACACATATAGATTGGGTCCCTGCATTCCCAAACATTCACACACATATAGTCTAGGTAACACACATTCCTAGACATTCACACACTTTAACTTCATTACGTTTGGATCCTTAAACGTGCAAGTGACATAGTAACCTAGCAAGTCTAGTGAACTAGGCGTACAAGTCAAGCATGCATATCACACATCAACTTCATTTCTATATATCATGCATATCAAGATACTTCATTAAACTACATCAACTGCATAGCTACATACTACATTAAGCAATACTACATTACACTACAATAGGGACTGCATCTCAGGTCTCATGGTCAACTGCATAACCCATAATACCTCCCAAGTAACCCATATGCCCACATGCAATATAAAGATACCGAATGGAAGTGTTTACGATTTGAAACCAGCTTTTAGTTGATCCCCCAGCGTGTCGAAGTAGTGTATCTTACCTGGTAGTAGTGTACGCGCGCAAACAAATAGCTAATAATGCTTATCAGTAATCCCCGACACCTATCGTACATTAACATATGAAATATAAGTCATTTGGGACTCAAACTAACTTAACAAACCTCACGAACTTAGTCTGGAAAATCCTTCTTACGAACTTAGCTACAGTTCTAACGAAGATTATCTTCGTTCTTACGAAGATAAAGGTTATCTTCGTTCTTACGAAGATAAAGGTTATCTTCGTTCTTACGAAGATAAAGGTTATCTTCGTTCTTACGAAGATAAAGGTTATCTTCGTTCTTACGAAGATAAAGGTTATCTTCGTTCTTACGAAGATAAAGGTTATCTTCGTTCTTACGAAGATTATCTTCGTTCCAACGAATTTAGACCCAGTTACGAATTTAATCTTAATTTCGTCCAGAATTCCAAAACGACTAACTTCTTCAATTTTTCCAAAATTCGATCGATCAAGGCTTCTTCCCAAACATGTTTTTGACACACATAAACATCTTTTGATTATCAAGATCGATTATGGACTCGTTTAACACCGTTTTGAACGTTAATTGACCAAAACACCACATAAACCCTAATTCTTTGCAAAACTCCTTTTTAATCAGATCTGGTTCCTTATTAAACAACTTCTAAATCTGAAAGTACAATCTATAATTCAGTGATTACCTGCTTGGCTAGATGATCGATCAATTCCAACACCAAAACACCCAATTGCTTGACCAAAAACTTGATTAATTGCTTTAGAATTCAAGAAAGGCTTTGATAGGCTTTGTGTGTTTTCAACAAGTAATGGCTGCTGGAAATTAGCCTAATGACACCTTCCAAAACCCTAAACCCGTTTTTGACTTTACCCATATGTCAAGACTAGTCCCTAGACTTCCAAATCCTTCATTATTGGTCACAAACTACATTATTGACCATATACAACATTATCCCTTCATTATTGGTCACAAACTACATTATTGACCATATACAACATTATCCCTTCATTAAATGTCACTTCATAGACATAAACCTTCGTATTTCACACATTTATACTACATTAACATTTAGGCAACAAGCCTCACACATAACACACGTTAACTACATATATGCATAACTTCACACTAAACTTAACGACACACATAAAGTTGACTTAATGGTGTTAGTCAAATCTTAAAGAAACGTTTGGGATGTTACATAAATTATTTTCACTGTTTCGTTTCATATACTTGGTCTTGCATTTTACATATATGATAAATATTTTAGCTTGTTTAAAACTTTTTTGAATTGGTCTTCCAGGTCAAGATTGAATCCAATTTTAACATCATTCTTATCATTTTGTAATTGCTATTTTTTCTGTAATGTAACTAAAATTTTTATCATAAAATATTTTACATATACCCCCAATTTATGGTATAATATATGTGAAAATCACCCTTAATTATTTTCTTTGAACAGAAATCACCCTTATCAATCAATGTCATCGTAAATGAAATCTATAAAAGACCGCTAGCTAGAAACTAACCGGGACAAAAACCCATACAAAGTAAAATACACTATTTATACATTATTTATGCAACAATTGGATATTTATATGCTTTACAATACAAACTAACTTTTGATCAAAGAACTTGCATTCCTGATTGTTAAGTCTGTCATTCTGTCTTAGAGCACTCCTAATGGGAGTGTATTGGGAATGCATTGAAAGTGTATTCATTTAAACACCATTGAGAGGAGAGTGTATTGGAAGAAATTGTGGTAGTGACCACTGTTTGTTTGTGATTTTTTTTTATTCTTTCTTTCACAAACATAGTATTTATTAATTTAATTATATTTTTCTGTTTTTTTTTTTTTTTTTTTTTTTTTTTTTTTTTTTTTTTTTTTTTTTTTTTTTTTTTTTTTTTTTTTTTTTTTTTTTTTTTTTTTTTTTTTTTTTTTTTTTTTTTTTTTTTTTTTTTTTTTTTTTTTTTTTTTTTTTTTTTTTTTTTTTTTTTTTTTTTTTTTTTTTTTTTTTTTTTTTTTTTTTTTTTTTTTTTTTTTTTTTTTTTTTTTTTTTTTTTTTTTTTTTTTTTTTTTTTTTTTTTTTTTTTTTTTTTTTTTTTTTTTTTTTTTTTTTTTTTTTTTTTTTTTTTTTTTTTTTTTTTTTTTTTTTTTTTTTTTTTTTTTTTTTTTTTTTTTTTTTTTTTTTTTTTTTTTTTTTTTTTTTTTTTTTTTTTTTTTTTTTTTTTTTTTTTTTTTTTTTTTTTTTTTTTTTTTTTTTTTTTTTTTTTTTTTTTTTTTTTTTTTTTTTTTTTTTTTTTTTTTTTTTTTTTTTTTTTTTTTTTTTTTTTTTTTTTTTTTTTTTTTTTTTTTTTTTTTTTTTTTTTTTTTTTTTTTTTTTTTTTTTTTTTTTTTTTTTTTTTTTTTTTTTTTTTTTTTTTTTTTTTTTTTTTTTTTTTTTTTTTTTTTTTTTTTTTTTTTTTTTTTTTTTTTTTTTTTTTTTTTTTTTTTTTTTTTTTTTTTTTTTTTTTTTTTTTTTTTTTTTTTTTTTTTTTTTTTTTTTTTTTTTTTTTTTTTTTTTTTTTTTTTTTTTTTTTTTTTTTTTTTTTTTTTTTTTTTTTTTTTTTTTTTTTTTTTTTTTTTTTTTTTTTTTTTTTTTTTTTTTTTTTTTTTTTTTTTTTTTTTTTTTTTTTTTTTTTTTTTTTTTTTTTTTTTTTTTTTTTTTTTTTTTTTTTTTTTTTTTTTTTTTTTTTTTTTTTTTTTTTTTTTTTTTTTTTTTTTTTTTTTTTTTTTTTTTTTTTTTTTTTTTTTTTTTTTTTTTTTTTTTTTTTTTTTTTTTTTTTTTTTTTTTTTTTTTTTTTTTTTTTTTTTTTTTTTTTTTTTTTTTTTTTTTTTTTTTTTTTTTTTTTTTTTTTTTTTTTTTTTTTTTTTTTTTTTTTTTTTTTTTTTTTTTTTTTTTTTTTTTTTTTTTTTTTTTTTTTTTTTTTTTTTTTTTTTTTTTTTTTTTTTTTTTTTTTTTTTTTTTTTTTTTTTTTTTTTTTTTTTTTTTTTTTTTTTTTTTTTTTTTTTTTTTTTTTTTTTTTTTTTTTTTTTTTTTTTTTTTTTTTTTTTTTTTTTTTTTTTTTTTTTTTTTTTTTTTTTTTTTTTTTTTTTTTTTTTTTTTTTTTTTTTTTTTTTTTTTTTTTTTTTTTTTTTTTTTTTTTTTTTTTTTTTTTTTTTTTTTTTTTTTTTTTTTTTTTTTTTTTTTTTTTTTTTTTTTTTTTTTTTTTTTTTTTTTTTTTTTTTTTTTTTTTTTTTTTTTTTTTTTTTTTTTTTTTTTTTTTTTTTTTTTTTTTTTTTTTTTTTTTTTTTTTTTTTTTTTTTTTTTTTTTTTTTTTTTTTTTTTTTTTTTTTTTTTTTTTTTTTTTTTTTTTTTTTTTTTTTTTTTTTTTTTTTTTTTTTTTTTTTTTTTTTCATATAACAATATAAGCCCAAACAATCTAGACTGCTATTGACATAGATGTGCACTTACAGACTCCCCCTTGGCAATAGCTTCTAGACGTTAACATACATATGTCTTCGTCTTGTCTTTGTCATTAATCTACTTCCTCTGCTTTTTCTTCTTGCTCTTGCTCTGCTCCTTCTCAGTCTCGAAATCAGAATCTGACTCTGACTCTGAAGGAGTATGAGTTAACCCTAACCGTTCTTTCTCTTGATCCCACATAGATCCTGGATCATAATAATAATCCGCAATCTCTGCCCTAGCTCTCATATGAGCTTGTGGATCATATCCCAACCTCTTCTCCAGTCTATGCACAATAATTGGATGCAAATCTGACTCGGTAGAAGTATTATTGGTAGAGTCGGTCTTGGTAGACTCACTATCCTGAGCACTAGCATTATCAGCATCAAGAGCAATAGCATCAGATTGCCCTACCAAATCCTTACCCTTGTCTAATTGATGAACGTCAACATCTTCTGTAAGGGGTTTGGTTTGAGGTGCCTCAAGCTCAACTACCATGTTTATCTCTGTAGACATATGTTCTTGACCTTGTAGAGCTTCTGAGGTTGTCTTGCCAGCAATACCAGCCTGGCTAGACTCCCCTTGAGTCTCTGTTCTGAACACAAAACTACCTCCTAGCTCTTGAGTAGCTCTGGCAGCATCTGGATCTTCATTGTGATCATCATCATGCCTTGCCTTAGCCAGCTCATCACCTCTGCAACCTAAGCTGTCTCTCTCAGCTCTAACCTTGAGATAGTTATCGATGAGCTCATGCAGTTTTTCTTCGGAGATCTTGACTCCCTTCTTCATTGCATCTGCCATCCTGACAACCTTCCCATCAAGTTCAAGATACTTTTTATACATCTTGGACACTACCACCTCGGCCTTGTCCAACTTGTCTTCCAAAAACTTATTCTTGTCACTAACAACCTTAAAATCACCAGCTAAACGAGTGATCAAACCTCTCATCTCATTCATCTGTCTCTGCAGATCACCAAGATTAGTTTCTTCACTTGTTTGTCGCTGTGGTTGTGGCTGTGTAGTCTCAAGAACAGTAACAACTGGCACACTTTGTGAACCACCAGTAGCAGCAGAAGTCTCTTGTTCCCTGACAAGTCTAGTTCTCTTTGGCATAGGCTGCTCTGGCACCCAATCTTCATCCGTTTCTCTCCTTCTTCTTCCTTGAGCTGCCTCAGTAGGTTTAGGAACCATCTTAGATCCAACTCTGATGAATGCATGAGATCTGTAAGGATCTTCATCACCATCACTGCTAGAATCATCATCAGAATGGATAGAAGGCTCTCTGTCTGCTTGAACATCAGCAACAGCCTTTCCTCTACCTTCAGCATTCACACCAGATCCACTAGCCTGACCCGCTCCTGACCCACTAGCTCTAGCTGCTTCAGAACCAACTGCAGCTCCAGCTACATAATCATCTATGTCCCGGTCAAGGTCCACATCTACTAGGTCATCAACATTGGCATTGTACCTTTGCACTTGGGCAATATCACCATCTGGATCAGCCATCTCTTCCAATAAATCATCTACAATCTCAGGATTGGCTCCAGGTTGGTTTATCACATCATCTGCAACCTGTACAACAACTTCAGGCTCTTCTGGTGCATCTTCCTGAACCACTACGTCATGTAACTGCTCAACATTCTCAGCAGCTTCACCACCCTCTGGCTGAGGCCCTTCATAAGCTGATATGACCCCATCAGTAGGTGCTATGTAGTTGGCATTTATGATGGCACCAAATAATGCTACATCTTGAGCATTTGGATCATTCGGATACCTGCGGCGAAACTCTTCATAGCCACGTGTGATGATAGAACTCACTTGCTTCACTTCTCCTACAGCAGGTAAATTCGGAAGTCTAGCATTGACGATCATCATCACAATCCTAGGATACATCAAAAACCTCCTCTTTCCTGTGGCTGTGATCTGTTTCTTCATCTCATCGAAGAAGAATTTCGAGAAACTATACGGCTTGTTAAATACCAAGCCCACCATCTGTGCTTGGGCTTCCTGGTTCAATGTATCATAACCAGACTTCTTGTTGCTTAAACTAACCAGCAACACATGCGCAAGATACCTCCACCTGCCATAAAAACCCTTCTTGAACAGAGTTTTACTTGACATATCTGCAGCAAACCCCATTCTTCTGAAAGCACCTTGAATGACTTCATGTCTGAACTTGGTGAGACCTGTAGCACCACCTTCTTGTTCAACTGTGCCCAGATTAAGAATGTTAACGAGGTCAGCAGCTGTGAACTGTATCTGCTGCCCAGCAACTATGGTATGAAAGATATACACATCTCCTGCCTTCACACAGTCAGCATTATTCCAGAAATCTCTGAGATAATCTAAATATATGACTGGAGAATGTGTAAGAACATGATGAATCCTTGATCTTCGGAAGAAGGCAAATATCTCGTGATAATAAGCCGTTCCTTCCTGATTATCATCGAAGTTCATCACATAATTATGACCTGCTATGAAATTTCTTGCCATTTCTGTAATCAATAACAAATAATTAATTACTCAAATAGACATAAAAATTCATATGCATAACATACACAACTAAAATTATCCTCGGTAATTTAGTCAAAAACATAAATTATCCCTGTAATTTACAACATAACATAAATTATCTCTGTAATTTAGTTATAGATAGATTAACTCATTTTCAAATCTTTATTAACATAAACTTTTGAAAATCTGTTAAATTAACTTAAATTATCCCTGTAATTTACAACATAACATAAATTATCTCTGTAATTTAGTTATAGATAGATTAACTTATTTTCAAATCTTTATTAACATAAACTTTTGAAAATCTGTTAAATTAACTTAAATTATCCCTGTAATTTACAACATAACATAAATTATCTCTGTAATTTAGTTATAGATAGATTAACTTATTTTCAAATCTTTATTAACATAAACTTTTGAAAATCTGTTAAATTAACTTAAATTATCCCTGTAATTTACAACATAACATAAATTATCTCTGTAATTTAGTTATAGATAGATTAACTTATTTTCAAATCTTTATTAACATAAACTTTTGAAAATCTGTTAAATTAACTTAAATTATCCCTGTAATTTACAACATAACATAAATTATCTCTGTAATTTAGTTATAGATAGATTAACTTATTTTCAAATCTTTATTAACATAAACTTTTGAAAATCTGTTAAATTAACTTAAATTATCCCTGTAATTTACAACATAACATAAATTATCTCTGTAATTTAGTTATAGATAGATTAACTTATTTTCAAATCTTTATTAACATAAACTTTTGAAAATCTGTTAAATTAACTTAAATTATCCCTGTAATTTACAACATAACATAAATTATCTCTGTAATTTAGTTATAGATAGATTAACTTATTTTCAAATCTTTATTAACATAAACTTTTGAAAATCTGTTAAATTAACTTAAATTATCCCTGTAATTTACAACATAACATAAATTATCTCTGTAATTTAGTTATAGATAGATTAACTTATTTTCAAATCTTTATTAACATAAACTTTTGAAAATCTGTTAAATTAACTTAAATTATCCCTGTAATTTACAACATAACATAAATTATCTCTGTAATTTAGTTATAGATAGATTAACTTATTTTCAAATCTTTATTAACATAAACTTTTGAAAATCTGTTAAATTAACTTAAATTATCCCTGTAATTTAAGTTAAAGATAAATTATCTCTGTAATAAGTTAATAAACTTACACAAAATTCTTTAACTTTTCAACGATCAATCTTTCCAAAACTTTCTCGAATTTAGCTTTCCCGAATCTGTACCACTTGCAACAATCCATATTTCTAACCAGTTATAAAATTGATTCTTCATTCTTATACCTCCCCCTCAATTTTATGACTAGGAAGTATAACGATGACTAATCATTATAACAACCATCATTCTTATGTACTCCCCCTCAATTTATGACTGGGATACATAACTATGATAAAAAAAAATATTGATTAAATACTTCATATTCTTATGAAAACACAATTGACTAGGTACTCCTCCTCAATTTATGACATGTTTTCATAACTATATGATCTAAATAATCAATGCTTAAACCTTTCACATTCATATATGTTTCTATATCTAAGGTAGCAAAGACCTTTCATATTCACTTAACGTCTATGACTAAGATTTTCTTAATCTTCTTCATTCACATTAAGTCTATATCTAAGGTGTAATAACCTTTCATATTCACTTAACGTCTATGACTAAGATTTTCTTAATCTTCTTCATTCACATTAAGTCTATATCTAAGGATTTATTTAACCTTTCATATTCACTTAACGTCTATGACTAAGATTTTCTTAATCTTCTTCATTCACATTAAGTCTATATCTAAGGATTTAACCTTTCATATTCACTTAACGTCTATGACTAAGATTTTCTTAATCTTCTTCATTCACATTAAGTCTATATCTAAGGATTTATTTAACCTTCTACATTCACATTATGTCTATGTCTAAGGCATAATATAGTCAATAACCTTTCATATTCACTTAACGTCTATGACTAAGATTTTCTTAATCTTCTTCATTCACATTAAGTCTATATCTAAGGATTTATTTAACCTTCTACATTCACTTAACGTCTATGACTAAGATTTTCTTAATCTTCTT
>CM067173.1:24309912-24457412 GCA_034093135.1 Erigeron breviscapus | reverse complement strand
CTCCCTTCCATTTTGTAAACAACGTACTATCGATCAATCCTCTTTCAAAACCATTCTCGAGAAGATGCTTCGACAGTTTATCGTACCATGCCCTTGGAGCTTGATGTAATCCATACAAAGCCTTATTCAGTCGATAGACTCTATCAGGATAATCTGGATCTTCAAACCCTGGCGGTTGAGTAACATACACTAATTCCTGGACAGTACCGTATAAGAATGCGCTATTGACATCCAACTGATATACCTTAATGTCCTTGAAAGCAGCAAATGCTAGAACCAAGCGAATAGTTTCTAGCCTAGCAATCGGTGCAAACACCTCAGTGTAGTCCAACCCTTCCTGTTGAGCAAAACCTTGAACAACTAGCCGAGCTTTATTACGTGTCACAATGCCTTTTTCATCCTTTTTGCACCTAAAAACCCATCTGGTGCCGAAAGGATACTCTCCCGAAGGTAGATCAACAAGCTCCCATACCTGGAGCTTATGCTATTGACAAACCATAAACCTGCGGTCTTCCTTAGCAGTTCCTTATGTTCAACAACCTCAAGATGTGCCATCAAGCTCGTCTCAGCTTCGGCGACATTTTCGTTCTCAGCTCTTACTGGTTCTGATGATTCAGGTTCCTCTTCTACCCTCTGATGAACACTACCATGATCATTGGCACATACCATAGGATCAAATGAATTATCAGCAAGATCGTTCATTTCTTCAACAAGGTCTTAAACTATTGCCATGAATGCATGATTCTGATCATCGGTACTAGTTGAACCTCAATTATAGGTACCATCAGATTGAACAACTAAAGCTCTCGAGATGTCCGTATCTCCTGAGCTTCGGTTCCCAGTATTAGCATATTGATGTCCTGAATTCTGACTCACTATAGAACCACTCTGATTGAAGTTCTGACGGCCTGTAGCTGAATTGTTGTCCCGTCTTGGCCTCTGACACTCTCTTGAAAAATGTCCAAAACCATCACAGTTATAACACTTCACCTTGGTCTTGTCAAACCCTACTTTGCCATTCACAACCTTCCTTCCGGTTCTATCTGTGAAACGCTGAACTCTCAATGTTAGCATAGCTAATTGCCAGTTCAGATCCATTTCTTCCAAGTCATCTGGATCAACTTGCTTGTAATCCTCCCTAACCAAATCAGGATCAGTCAATTTTCCTCCAATTAACTTCTCATGAGCAGACACAAATGAAGCGAGCATGCCCAAATGTCCCTCAGCAGATCTTATGCTCATCGGCATCCCTGTGTAACCCGAGCTTGGAGAACTACCATTCTGAATCCCATTATGCACTACCATGGCTGATTCCGGAGAAATTACATACATCAATTTGCTGTCAGAATCCATTGACATCTTCATCTTGTCATTCTCTCCACTATAGACGGCAGTAATCCCTCCACTTGGAGATTTTCCAGAAGCAATACTAGGCTTATCAATTTGGGAGGTGAATTGGCCTTTCAGGTTTCATAATCCATCAGAATTAATTGATTCAGCAAAGCTTGATAGTTTGCGGGTAACTGAGACGTCATTTTCTTCGAGCTAGTAAAGTTCACGAACTGTTCAAAAATAAACGAGGTCGTAAAAGTTTACGAGGTCGCAATTAGTTACTCGAGGTCGTAATTGAACTGGTGAGGTCTTAAAGAGCTCACGAGGTCGCAAACGAAAAACGAGGTCGCAATTAGTTACTCGAGGTCGTAATTGAACTGGTGAGGTCTTGAAGAGCTCACGAGGTCGCAAACGAAACACGAGGTCGCAATTGAACTAGCGAGGTCATAATTAGTTACTCGAGGTTGTAATTGAACTGGTGAGGTCTTAAAGAGCTCACGAGGTCGCAAACGATGCTGAAACCTTTAATACTCTTGAATTCGAAACCCTAATACCTAAAACACCTTCGACTGCTGTAATTGTCAGACTACTACTCTCTCCTTTCTGTAAATCTGATGAGATCTTCTTATGCCAAGATAGGGTATAGAAGGTACTTCTGATTTCCCTCCAAATTTTTGCCGCCAAAATATGTTCTCATGAAACTTTGAATTCCATGTAAACTTTGGATAACATGATCATAAGAAAAATTTGATGATTCCTAAAATTTTTCGAACGCTACCAAACTTCAAATCTTCATGTTTCATCCCATTCTAAGACCCTGGGCAAAAATTATTTTTCCCGCCAAAAGACTTTTTTTTTTTTTTTTTTTTTTTTTTTTTTTTTTTTTTTTTTTTTTTTTTTTTTTTTTTTTTTTTTTTTTTTTTTTTTTTTTTTTTTTTTTTTTTTTTTTTTTTTTTTTTTTTTTTTTTTTTTTTTTTTTTTTTTTTTTTTTTTTTTTTTTTTTTTTTTTTTTTTTTTTTTTTTTTTTTTTTTTTTTTTTTTTTTTTTTTTTTTTTTTTTTTTTTTTTTTTTTTTTTTTTTTTTTTTTTTTTTTTTTTTTTTTTTTTTTTTTTTTTTTTTTTTTTTTTTTTTTTTTTTTTTTTTTTTTTTTTTTTTTTTTTTTTTTTTTTTTTTTTTTTTTTTTTTTTTTTTTTTTTTTTTTTTTTTTTTTTTTTTTTTTTTTTTTTTTTTTTTTTTTTTTTTTTTTTTTTTTTTTTTTTTTTTTTTTTTTTTTTTTTTTTTTTTTTTTTTTTTTTTTTTTTTTTTTTTTTTTTTTTTTTTTTTTTTTTTTTTTTTTTTTTTTTTTTTTTTTTTTTTTTTTTTTGGAGAACTACCATTCTGAATCCCATTTTGCACTACCATGGCTGATTCCGGAGAAATTACATACATCAAGTTGCTGTCAGAATCCATTGACATCTTCATCTTGTCATTCTCTCCACTATAGACGGCAGTAATCCCTCCACTTGGAGATTTTCCAGAAGCAATACTAGGCTTATCAATTTGGGAGGTGAATTGGCCTTTCCGGTTTCATGATCCATCAGAATTAATTGATTCAGCAAAGCTTGATAGTTTGCGGGTAACTGAGATGTCATTTTCTTCGAGCTAGTAAAGTTCACGAACTGTTCAAAAATAAACGAGGTCGTAAAAGTTTACGAGGTCGCAATTAGTTACTCGAGGTCGTAATTCTACCAGGTAGCAAAACTTCCTGATCAGCATCTTATTCGAACGACAGCAGCTCTTCTTTTCCAGAAACCCTAATTCGTCCCCAACCTGAAAAGCCACGAATCTGGGTCTGCCTCAACATGCAAAACTAATCAGATCTTGTTTTCATCGTTACAAGGCTTTAACACTATAAAGCGTGTAAGGAGGAAAACACAATCTGATATAGTTTCACACGATCAGATCTCAAAAATAAAGATTTCGGTCGTAAACTCCATGAAAAAATCACGGCTAGACGACCAGATCTCAATACTAATGTTTTCGGTCGAGAACTCCGTGAAAGAATCACGGCTAGACGACCAGATCTCAATACTAATGTTTTCGGTCGAGAACTCCGTGAAAGAATCACGGCTAGACGACCAGATCTCAATACTAATGTTTTCGGTCGAGAACTCCGTGAAAGAATCACGGCTAGACGACCAGATCTCAATACTAATGTTTTCGGTCGAGAACTCCGTGAAAGAATCACGGCTAGACGACCAGATCTCAATACTAATGTTTTCGGTCGAGAACTCCGTGAAAGAATCACGGCTAGACGACCAGATCTCAATACTAATGTTTTCGGTCGAGAACTCCGTGAAAGAATCACGGCTAGACGACCAGATCTCAATACTAATGTTTTCGGTCGAGAACTCCGTGAAAGAATCACGGCTAGACGACCAGATCTCAATACTAATGTTTTCGGTCGAGAACTCCGTGAAAGAATCACGGCTAGACGACCAGATCTCAATACTAATGTTTTCGGTCGAGAACTCCGTGAAAGAATCACGGCTAGACGACCAGATCTCAATACTAATGTTTTCGGTCGAGAACTCCGTGAAAGAATCACGGCTAGACGACCAGATCTCAATACTAATGTTTTCGGTCGAGAACTCCGTGAAAGAATCACGGCTAGACGACCAGATCTCAATACTAATGTTTTCGGTCGAGAACTCCGTGAAAGAATCACGGCTAGACGACCAGATCTCAATACTAATGTTTTCGGTCGAGAACTCCGTGAAAGAATCACGGCTAGACGACCAGATCTCAATACTAATGTTTTCGGTCGAGAACTCCGTGAAAGAATCACGGCTAGACGACCAGATCTCAATACTAATGTTTTCGGTCGAGAACTCCGTGAAAGAATCACGGCTAGACGACCAGATCTCAATACTAATGTTTTCGGTCGAGAACTCCGTGAAAGAATCACGGCTAGACGACCAGATCTCAATACTAATGTTTTCGGTCGAGAACTCCGTGAAAGAATCACGGCTAGACGACCAGATCTCAATACTAATGTTTTCGGTCGAGAACTCCGTGAAAGAATCACGGCTAGACGACCAGATCTCAATACTAATGTTTTCGGTCGAGAACTCCGTGAAAGAATCACGGCTAGACGACCAGATCTCAATACTAATGTTTTCGGTCGAGAACTCCGTGAAAGAATCACGGCTAGACGACCAGATCTCAATACTAATGTTTTCGGTCGAGAACTCCGTGAAAGAATCACGGCTAGACGACCAGATCTCAATACTAATGTTTTCGGTCGAGAACTCCGTGAAAGAATCACGGCTAGACGACCAGATCTCAATACTAATGTTTTCGGTCGAGAACTCCGTGAAAGAATCACGGCTAGACGACCAGATCTCAATACTAATGTTTTCGGTCGAGAACTCCGTGAAAGAATCACGGCTAGACGACCCTAAACCATATTGTCTATCACCAACAAGCTATAACCTTCCGGTATTAAACCAAGAGGCTCTGATACCAATTGTAAGTCCCCTGGTACGGATCGTTAATAGCTTGCTCCAGTTATCTTGAGGTGCGGAATCCCTCACTATAACTTGGTGATCAACAATAAGCCCCTAGATCACCTGCTGCCTCGCAGATCTTCTTCGGGCTAGCGGAACAACCTTTAACGACTTAACCTGCACAAGTATGCTCGAAATTTCGACAAATGTTCAACCTTAAACTCTGTTAGGATTCGGTTTATATAGGTATCAATACGACTGGGATTCAGCATACTGGCCTCGTATTTCAGGCCCAGCTCGACATATTTACGAGGTCGTATTTATGCTCTAGCCTCGTATTTGTCCCTGCAAATACGGAGTCGTATTTCTCCTGTGAATTGCGAACTCGCAATTCACACTTAGCAGATTTACTATACATTCAATACTTAAACTTAATCTAGTATTCTATGCATAATACTAAGTTCATTAATGACAATCACATTACAAAGACATATAACAATATAAGCCCAAACAATCTAGACTGCTATTGACATAGATGTGCACTTACAATCACCACTTGAGCTATCTCCCTGTATAGTGTAAGGACACCCTACTTCATATCAATCCATATTGATTTTCGAATGGTGCATTACGTCTTGGACGCTCTTCGTCTCTCTTCTTTTTGTTAGATATCCAATGGGTGTGTTTGACTTGCTTTTAAGGAGCTTAATTGTATTTTTTTTTAGAACAACAATATATTAAAATAAAGGTCACTAGCAAAGTGCTAGATGCCCAAAGATTACAAAAACGAGACAAAGTACAATAACAATTACAATTACGCTATCTAGATAAAAAAAAAGTGCTATTTGTATTTTCTTAAAGCTATTATGCTCCTATGAAGTGGTAGGATGATGAGTTTTCTATAAGAAAAATCTTGTTAAGTTTTTTAGGAATAATCCTCACAACAAGTAACAACGTAACTATATGTCTTGTATTATTTACAATATGAACTAACTTTTTTGATATTAAAACATGGATTCATCATTGTTAATTTGTCATTTACTCTTCTTCAATCAAACACCACTCAATATATCGCACTCTTCATTTATATATCATGTGTACCATTGTCTCATGATACCCTACTTCTTTCTCCATCCATTTTCAATGGTATACTATGCCTTTTTTAGAACTCTAATAACCCGTCCCATATTGAAATATGAGTATAAGTTTTAAGTTGTGAGCTACTAAGACCTTCAAGTTACACCATTGTTTTAAGTTGTAATCTGTTAGGTCAGTTCATTGCTTCGGCCCTTAGGGCGTTACAAGAATGCCCTTTATCCCCCTTATATTTTACTAGACGGATGCTCGCGCGATGCGGCGACGATGGTGGTAGCGACGAAGGTGTGACGACGGCAGTGGTGGTGGCGATGTGCGGCGGTGGCGGTGGCGGTGGTGGTGGCGTGGTGGTGAATGCAAATTAATTGATGTAAGAGGTTAATATGATCATTTAAGGGTTTGAGGATCTATGTTGTAAGTTATTTCATTAAGGGTATTATAGGTAAATAGGTGAAAATGTTTAAATTAGTGAATAAAGAAAAGAGATAATATGGTCATTTCAAAGTCTTAATTACTTAAAGGGAGATGGGGTAGTTTGCTTTATATAGTAGTATAGATAAAAATTTGTCCCTGGAGCTCTAGTAATCAGGTAGTTAACGAAATTTTTATTTTTTAAATAATCAAAAAAATACATTTAATGCTAATTAGTTCAATTTAATAATTACTCCCTCTGTCTCATTTTAATTGTCCTATTTTGACTGGTCAAGTCTTTTTCTTCCGATTTTGACCGTAAATATCTTTGTTTGTGTTATATATTAGTTGATAAAAGTTATATCAATGAAAAGTACATTTAAAACTCAATCAATTCATATATGTTTTATCAAGTGTTATATAACGCAAACAAAAATATTTACGGTCAAAGTTGAAAGAAAATGACTCAACAAGTTAAACTAGGACACTTAATATGGGACGGGGGGAGTATCATTTTTATACGAAACATAATTGCATATTTTCATACTTATGGAAAGTCGAAACTTTATTAAATACATGATATATTTTCATATAATGAAGTGTTCAGCAGCACTAGATAACAAATCCCTATTTTATAAGGTAACCAATGGATGCTCGATACTAGTCATGTTAGGATTAACTTGAGGGAATCCCCTCCCTAGTTTATTTGTATTATCTTAAAGCTATCAAGCTCTTAAAAAGTGTTCTGATGAGCTCCTAATTTCTAAGATGATATATGCACAACATGTTTTCTCCATACACAAAAATTTCAAGCATCATAATGTATCATGTACAACTGTACAAGGCATGGAAATGGTGTGTATGGACAAAAACACCACCTCCCCTAAATAAAAACGCTTCTTGATCAGTTTTTTTGAATTTCTTTCTAAAAGAAGTTAGAAAGACTTAAAATTCATAATGGACTTTAAGAGAGGATGAATTTTCCCTTTCTATAGGCTATAATATAAATTTTAAATACACATATTCTAAATAGCATAAATTATTCAAAAATACAGACCATAACCTTAGACTACCAAATGATTGCTATATATATTCTTGTGTTGTAAGTTTGTAACCATAGAGCAAGTTTGAACTACCCACTTACCCAGTACATATTTGGGCCTATCTTTGTCCACCATTATGCTTTTAATTAGGGTAATGATAATACATCATTAGTTTTTGACTGTATATCACTAAATTTTTTTTAAATTGTTGTACTATACAATATCTTAAAACATATTTGATGTTGTATGACTAAAAACTAGTGGTATAAAGATCACCACTATTTTATTTATTGGAGTGTGTTTAATTTTGATTATTTCTCTATTTGGTTTCCCTCCTTCCTGTAAATTTCGTAATTTAATAACTCATTTAATCAGTTTGGAAAAAATTAAAATGTTAACAACTAATATTTGCCGTTTATAAATAAATGAGTAATACGTAACTCATGTACATAAATGATTTGTTTAGCACATATTCAGAAGATTCAGATTCAAATGATCTAATATTTGAGCTATAAATATAATTGTTGATCGATCTTCACGTCTTATATGTCATGTCAGTTTAACACGCATATGAAGTGGACGCTTCGTATCATTTTTTTTGACCGGCTTGTCCAATGATTCAGACACATCTATTAAAGAAACAATTGAGTGACAAATATGATTACAAAACAAATTCGAATGAAAGGATGGGTACATCGGTACATAGCTTTGATTAAGTAGTTCAATATGACAATATGTATACTATATAAAATTTACCATGAGCTTCTGATAATTGAATTGTTGTGTACTTGTATTGGTGTACAAATAGGTGTATTTGTAGACAAGGTTTGTTTTTCTATTGTTATAAAGTACCAATTCATTTCATACAATTATGTTGAAAGCTATGTAACAATAAATTCAGATAATTATGGTTATATCAATAAGTACTTGTATGTACACGTACATGTATTAGTGTTGGTAGTTATTGATCATACTCTATAAGGTACTCACAGCCTCACAGGTGTGCATACATTGGATTTCACATATATTTATTTACAGTTTTATACTCACATATATCCAAAAACAAATTAAGTTAAAACAAGTAAAGGGAAGAAATTTTCCATGGTTACTTGGCCATGACCTTTTCCGACCATTTCAGACTATTTTTTTTGACCATATTTCAACCCACACGCCCATAAAAAGCCTAGCAACTATTTTACTTATTCCATGTAGGCTGTAGTTGCCAGTTGTCATATAGAAAAATGTTCTCTCAAATTGTTTGCTTTGGTAGACATGACGCCTAACCCATTATGACAGCTTGGGGGTGGTTATTGTTAATTTTAAAGTTTTGAATTTTGATTGCATCTGCCCATCTGGATAATGAACAATAACAGGGCCCAAATGATAAGCCCAGGTTCTGGTCTAATAGTCCAAAATCGTAACTACAAGAAAAGTCCGTCAGCACTAGCCTGAAAAAATTAAAATTCTACTCGTATATCCAAAAAATATATCCTTACTTACATACTAAAGGAGGGTGACTAATGGATGTCACAAATGTGTGTTGTCAAGCACACAGCGTTGCCACATCGGATCTATGACGCAGGTGGTGATGATTTAGGTGTGTTTTATACGGTATATAAGTGTGTGTATACATGAGGTTCATTGGGCGGTTTTAATCATGCGAGATTTTAAATTTTGTTTTGGGCGGGAGGATGGTTGCAGGAGGTGACATACATCTAAGGCTGGCATAACAGGTCCGACACGACCTGTTAAGACACGACACGGTAAGACACTACACCTGTTAAGGTTGAACACGAACACGACACGATAACTAATCGTGTCATTTTTTGCAAACACGAACACGACACGAAAATTAACAGGTAACACGATAAAGACCTGTTAATATACCTGTTAACTTTTTCCCCCTCTTTCTGGAGATGTAAACACAGATTCCTATCCATATACACATATATCTATATATCTATATCTATTTTAAATTTCTATATCTAGAAATGTATACATCAACACATATATATACAAAAACTGATTCATATACAAACACATCTGTTCAAAACATTTCCAGATTCATACAAGTTTAAAGTAATAAACCTTAGATCTAAGAAATATAAAAATGAAGAAGAAATAAGCACTAGATTTAGGAAGAGACAAAAAGAAGAGAGATGTGGTGCTGTAGAAGTTGCTGATCCACCGGAGTGGTGGAGATGTTTGCTTTGAATCGCTGATGAGAATGATGGTTAGGACAAGATTTTAATAAACTTTATCTTCTTAGATATATAGATACAAATTGTATTGCATAATTGAAAGAATAAGATCTGGTAAAAAAAAGTAAGTAAGAAAAGGGAGAGAAAGAAAGTAGGTGGATGGGAAAAGGAAACGACAAAAATGGGTGAAAAGTAAGATGCATTCTAAATTTTGTAGTTATATATCATGTCCTAGCATTTTAAGAATTAATAATAATAATAATAATATAGTGTATGTTAACAGGTGTCAAACAGGTCTAACAGGTCCGGACCTATTAAGACACGAAACCTGTTAAGGTTAAACACGAAACCTGTTAAGAACACGTCGTGTCGTGTTAAGGTTAAAAAGCCTGTTAAGGTTAAAAACGAAACCTGTTAAGGTTAAAAACGAAACCTGTTAAGGTTAAAAACGAAACCTGTTAAGGTTAAAAACGAAACCTGTTAAGGTTAAAAACGAAACCTGTTAAGGTTAAAAACGAAACCTGTTAAGGTTAAAAACGAAACCTGTTAAGGTTAAAAACGAAACCTGTTAAGGTTAAAAACGAAACCTGTTAAGGTTAAAAACGAAACCTGTTAAGGTTAAAAACGAAACCTGTTAAGGTTAAAAACGAAACCTGTTAAGGTTAAAAACGAAACCTGTTAAGGTTAAAAACGAAACCTGTTAAGGTTAAAAACGAAACCTGTTAAGGTTAAAAACGAAACCTGTTAAGGTTAAAAACGAAACCTGTTAAGGTTAAAAACGAAACCTGTTAAGGTTAAAAACGAAACCTGTTAAGGTTAAAAACGAAACCTGTTAAGGTTAAAAACGAAACCTGTTAAGGTTAAAAACGAAACCTGTTAAGGTTAAAAACGAAACCTGTTAAGGTTAAAAACGAAACCTGTTAAGGTTAAAAACGAAACCTGTTAAGGTTAAAAACGAAACCTGTTAAGGTTAAAAACGAAACCTGTTAAGGTTAAAAACGAAACCTGTTAAGGTTAAAAACGAAACCTGTTAAGGTTAAAAACGAAACCTGTTAAGGTTAAAAACGAAACCTGTTAAGGTTAAAAACGAAACCTGTTAAGGTTAAAAACGAAACCTGTTAAGGTTAAAAACGAAACCTGTTAAGGTTAAAAACGAAACCTGTTAAGGTTAAAAACGAAACCTGTTAAGGTTAAAAACGAAACCTGTTAAGGTTAAAAACGAAACCTGTTAAGGTTAAAAACGAAACCTGTTAAGGTTAAAAACGAAACCTGTTAAGGTTAAAAACGAAACCTGTTAAGGTTAAAAACGAAACCTGTTAAGGTTAAAAACGAAACCTGTTAAGGTTAAAAACGAAACCTGTTAAGGTTAAAAACGAAACCTGTTAAGGTTAAAAACGAAACCTGTTAAGGTTAAAAACGAAACCTGTTAAGGTTAAAAACGAAACCTGTTAAGGTTAAAAACGAAACCTGTTAAGGTTAAAAACGAAACCTGTTAAGGTTAAAAACGAAACCTGTTAAGGTTAAAAACGAAACCTGTTAAGGTTAAAAACGAAACCTGTTAAGGTTAAAAACGAAACCTGTTAAGGTTAAAAACGAAACCTGTTAAGGTTAAAAACGGACCTGTTAAGACACGAAATTTATCGTGTCTTAACAGGTTCTGGACCTGTTAAGACACGAAACCTGTTAAGGTTAAAACACGAAACCTGTTAAGTACATACATCAATCATGCTAGATTTTAAATTTTGTTTTGGGCGGGAAGATGTATAATATACAAATCCATCACATACATCAATCTCAAAGATGCTCTTTTTGGATTATTTTTTTGTAGGGTGCAAAGATTCAATGTACTGTGAAAAAGGACTTGGTTCCTATCTTTGATGAACAGATCAAAGAGGATAGTGCTGTGATTATCAAGAGATTTGGTGTTGGTGTCAATGATGACCCCTTTCCTGTCGTCAAACATAAGCTAAAGTGTAACTTTTACAAAAGTACAGAAGTGCAACATGGTGTGCCTTTCACATACACTGGTTATGGCTTCTCATTCTTACCTTTCAATGAGATTACTGTGACCAAAGCTAGAGATAAAGACACCCTCAACATTGGTTAGTAAAATAAGTTTGTATGATATAGTTTTAAATGAAATCACTGAATACACTTTTGTGAAGAAATTACTGAAAGTTTTGTTATTTTGGTTACACAGATGTCATTGGTTGTGTAAGTTGGTGTGGAAATCTGGAGGTGTTCAAGTCTGCAACTCAAAACAACTAAGAGGTTCAACATGGAGTTGAAAGATTTGGAGTAAGTTTTTTACCAACCTCTACCTTATATGATTTTGCAGAGTTTTCAATGTGCAACTTTTTAAAGTTAGATTTGTATTACATGTGTTTTAGATGTTGGTAAAAGTCAGTTTATGAACACATATGTAGTATACTATATAAGTACATGCAAATTCGGTTATTGAATGTGTCAGTTGATATAAATGTGGAAAAAAACACTTTTCAAGCCAAACCAAAGTTGGGTGCTATTGAATGTGCATGTACCTGTCATATACATAGTGCTGCGATCTGATAATCCATTTATATACTATGATTGGTAATTATTTAATGATATATATATTTCATTACCAGTTCCATGTACTATTAGATTGTGCTTGTCAGGTGAATGTAATAACTTAATGTATATTGCAGTGGTAGAACACAACGTTGCACTTTGTGGAATGATTATGCAGTTCAGTTTAATGAGTTTGTGGAGAAGAACAAATCTGAAGAGCATGTCATCACCATCATGCAACATGCCCTCATTAATGAATGGAAGGGTAAGCTTCGATTATCTAAGTACACTGTTTCTCATTCCATGCTAATGTCCTTCATGTTTTCATTTGTGGTCATTCAGAAAACTTGACAGTTAAAACTGATAAATTTGGTACACGAATTTTCATAAATGAAGATATACAAGAAGCTAATGACTTTAAGAGGAGGTATCACAATTTTCCTGCATAAAGTTTGGTATATATGTTTACTTTTAATTATTTTCTGGATGTTATATTGGTGCTTTTTTCTGTACAAACATGTATAGGTTGATACTTAAGGAAGGAGCTAATGAAGGCTCACATACAACTCTGTCAACACAAACCGTTTACCCCAAATCGCTTAGAGTTTATCCTAAACACCGATAAGAAACAATTGGATGAAGTGAGAGAATCTGAAGAGGTAAATTGTGATCATCATGTATTAACTTATAACCATATTCCATATTACTTATTAGATTTTTGATGTTCATATTGACCAATTTCACAGACTGGAGACTTTGTTGTGGTGGCCACAATAGCTATGCTTGAGCAGGAGTTTGGATGGTTTTTTGTGGGTTGCCGCAACTGTAGTAAGAAAGATATAAGCAAAATGGACTACTTGGAAGTTGCAGATGAAAATGAACTCACTGATGAGCTGATGAATGATCCAGCTGACAGTATATGGTGTCGAAAAGAAAAGGCAATCGCAACAGAAGTTGTACCCAAGTAATACTGCTTAATCGCTGAGATAGTTTTAATTATTTTATCAATTCTTTATTGCAAGGATTATGTTGTTTTCATTGTCTTATACACACATTTCCACACTTTAGGTTCAGAGTTACCATGAGAGTCCAAGACAGCACCGACAGTGCATCCTTTGTCATGTGGGATAGAGATGTCCAAAAGTTACTTGGTTTAAGTGCAAATGATATCCGTCAAAGGCAATTGAACAACAATTGAAATTGTTGTATTATACTGTCCAAAAAAACTAAAAGTTAACCCAAACATGAGATAATAATATATACATCAAGTAGATTACATACCCAGGATTTAACCCAGTAGATGCATTTAAAATGCTAATGTCACCGGCCAAGAGAATTAAAGTGTTTTAAAAACCGAGTTAACACCAGATAGTGTACTTACATTATACACATGCTATATATATTACAGTACCAAAATCAGCATGGATTCATATCGAGTTTAGTAGTAATCAAAAGAAAGTCCCCCATACGATACCAACCACTTGGATGATACATAAACCCCATTATCAACGGCTTCAACACACATGAAATTCCACAGTAGCCCCATCAAGAAATTGCACCACATTCAATTCAAATCGGAGTTCCTTACCCCCACATGAACTTGAAGGGCTGCTAAATGTGAAAGTGGCATTTAAGATCAAAATTGACAAATACAATCTCAAACACAAGGGCAGTGCTTATACTGTTAACAAGATGTGTGATGATCCTGATATCATTGCTGAGTTAGAAGATCAGGAAAACAACAATGAGGTAGTTCACTATATAATATCCTAATACAACTCATATATGGTGACCTATATTTCATTCTTATCGTCTTATGAATATCACAATATGGTAACATACCTTATTGATGTTTAGGTTCACGAACAGCAGGCAATGCCAGAGGTGTCAACTGTTAAACTTGGTGAGGAGTCACAGGGTGCACCGGATTCCAAGGTATTTTGATGTATAGGTCATTAAGACAGTCGCTTTTTTGATCATTCTTATAACATGGGAGGCTAATATGTGCATAGTTCTTATGTGGTGTCTTTGCAGGATGCATTCTCGGTTACTGGCGACTCTTTAGCCGCCGAGATTGAGAAAGATACTGAGGCCAGTCCCTTGCAAAAAAGAGGTAATGACACTCCCGGTGTTGAATCAACAACTAAAGCTTCAAAAAGGATTCGCAAAGCCAAGCTCTACTAGGAACCAAGAAGAATCATTTGGATTCAGGTAATTGTCTTTTGAAAGTGTGTAGATGTGATGAACCTTCATCAATCTACTACTTTATGTGTTTGTTGTATTTGATTTCAATTTTCGAACATAAACATAGTAAATGTCGGATTTGGAAGGTGTTGTGGTAAAATTATGTAATGTGTTAAACTTATGTGATGTGTTAAACTTATGTTATGTACTATATTTGTGTTCTGTTGTTGTTTTGCACTTAACGTGAAACAAGACGTTTAAAATTTATTATAACAACTCCAAAAATATAAACACCATAATGTTGATTTTAATTATAGTCAAATCAAACAAAACACAAGTATGTATATGTTTAAGATTTACCAAAAAGGTCACCTTATAAAAGACCTGATTCTGTATTTTGTGGAACAATAATTGAAATTGTTGTATTATACTGTCCAAAAAAACTAAAAGTTAACCCAAACATGAGATAATAATATATACATCAAGTAGATTACATACCCAGGATTTAACCCAGTAGATGCATTTAAAATGCTAATGTCACCGGCCAAGAGAATTAAAGTGTTTTAAAAACCGAGTTAACACCAGATAGTGTACTTACATTATACACATGCTATATATATTACAGTACCAAAATCAGCATGGATTCATATCGAGTTTAGTAGTAATCAAAAGAAAGTCCCCCATACGATACCAACCACTTGGATGATACATAAACCCCATTATCAACGGCTTCAACACACATGAAATTCCACAGTAGCCCCATCAAGAAATTGCACCACATTCAATTCAAATCGGAGTTCCTTACCCCCCACATAACCAGTATTCTTGGAAACCTTCAACCAGTCTGTCATCAGAACCACATGACTTTGATCACCATCCTTGCGAGCATCATACATGATATCCAACTTAGCTTTGAACTTCAAACTTCCAATATAAACACATGCCTTTGTATAGCTATCCAGTTCATGGCGACGAACAAAATGATTAGGCACCGTCTACAAACAACAATGTACATGATAATGAGACACACATATAACTACAAAAAAGTTAGTCTAAAATATAATATAAAGAAATGAAGTTATTTAATTATACCAGCATGTTAGTGGTAAAAGAGTGCTTAGTCTGTTTCTTGAAGAAGCACGACCTGTCATTATTGTGTTGGTGCCCAGCAATCTGGCAGCTATGATGTAAACTTTCCACGTCTTCACCTTCGCTCTCAGTTATATAATCCGCTGACAAAGTTGGTTGAACACTCGGTGGTGCTACCCTGGCTGTAAGATGAACATTGTCATCAACATTTATAACGTAAACTTTCTACTAAACAACATTTATAACGTAAACTTTCTACTAAATGAACATTTATAACTAATGTAGACTGATAATTACTTACATACTGGAGTAGCTGCATCCGATCCAATCCCAAGCTCATTAAAGTAATCAAACAAGTATCTGCCTTGACCAAGATTGGTTAACATGATGTGACCACCCATGCTAACCTCATGCTCATAGCAAAGATTTGTCCACTTGGAACCAGTGAATCCTACAGCACGCCAAACAGTCTGCTCTACTACATCATCTTCAACCTTTACATCCTCATCAATATCAGGGAAAACATTGATGGCCTGCTCACTTTCATCTTCATATATGACCTCCACGTCTTCAATTTGATGTGCTCCAAAGATTGTAGCAGTCTTGTCAGTATCACGGCGGAAGCGGAGATTCAGCTCATCAAGAAAGAACAATGGTGGATACTGTATTGATCATATTATAAAGTCATTAGCAGGTAAACAAATCCTATTTATTAGCATTAACAAATGAGTTCAACAATCAAATAAAAAAGCAATTGCTTACCTCTGTATGTGTTGTTTGACCAGAGACTTCAATGATACATCTGTTCACATATGCATCTCCATTGCCATCCATCAAAATCTGCTTTCCAGCAGCATCAAACACAACAACATCAAAAGTGTGGTTATTCCTTAATCGGAAACAAAGTTTCCTTGTGTCTGCTTCGATACAGGTACCAACGAACTCTTTCCAAGCACCACCAGTCAGCATGATTTTTGAATTTGAAAACGTAACCACACGCACTATGTAAGAACGTCGGTTGAAATCCACCAGTCTAACTGACTTACATCTTGGTGCCAGTTTGTTCTTAACCACTCTTGGTAGCACCTAAGTTAACAACTAATACTTTTATACATGTACTTATATATGACCAATAATTAAAAATTACTATCAAAATAAGGCTGTTCATATGTCATATATCCAGTATACTTTTTAATAAAACTTACCAACATTCTGACAAGGTATCCTTATTCGAGACATCAACCAGAACTTGGAAAGTTATCTATCGACAAAGAGTTTGGGTGGGTTCCAACATTCAATAAACAAAAAACATGTTAGTTCAGAGTTTCTTGCATTCTAACATTCAATATACAAAAACCATGTTAGTTCATATATTATATTCCAACCCCACTTGTGGTCCTATACCCAAAAAGTAATAGTTATCGCTATCAACACATATACAAACAATATACTAATCTTTACTCTGAAATCAATAAAAACTACCCTACAAGAAACTTATATTAAGGTATCACATGTGCGGTATACAAATAAAAAACATAACCCAATACATATATAATCTAATTAAATATAAACAAAATCACAAACCCTAACTGATTCACTACTTTATATTAAATATATATATATACATATTGTAATCTCACATGGACCAACATAAATGTTCTCTAAAAACTTAGCCAGAACTAGATTTAACATATACTTTTCACAACCCACAAAAATACATTCAATGTCCAGAAAATAATACAAGGTAAAAGAAATATTAGACTATGAAATGCAGTAGATCTTACTTGATCCGCCATAGTTGTTGTTGTAGAAGACGTTACAAACTAGATAAGAAAGTGAGAGGTTAATGATTGTAAGTAGTTGTAGGAGGTGAACAAGTGAGTGGGTGTAGATATTATTACATTTACCCGATGTAAATTATATTATATTTAATTTAATCCCTATGTAACTAAATAGTAACCATAAATACATGCAGTAACGAAATAGTAACCCGGTTTGTTTATAGGGATATGGACTCAATTACGTGAATATACATGCATTTTTAGTCAACAAATAAAAACTAAAAAAGGTACAAGTCCATACCAAGTGTAATATACAAATGTTACCCAAAAATTTTCATCAATTAAGGCGGCAATTTCAAATATCTAAAAATTTTTGAAACTTTTTTTGCATCTTTAATGAAGTAAACTTTCCAAAACATATTCAAATATGAAAACAATACCCTCATTCAAGTAATAAGTTGCTAAAAGAATAACACCCATATTTGAGTTTCTTTGACTTCAAATTAGAAATGTATGAATCTCAAGCTTCAATAAACCGGAAGAAAAGGAAGAATTTCTTGGATGAGCGTAAAAACAATGTTGTTAATCGTTCTTCTCCCACACAGAACCATCCACTTACAACTACTCCTTTATCCAATATCACCAATGGTATGTTTTCAAAATCTACATATATAATCTAATTAAATATAAACGAAATCACAAACCCTAACTGATTCACTACTTTATATAAAATAAATAAATAAATAAATATATATATATATATATATATAACATAATATATGTATATATAATAGTATATACTGTCTATATATATATATATATATATATATATATATATATATATATAAACATAAAACAACATATATATATATATATATATATATATATATATATATATATATATATATATATATATATATATATATATATATATATATATATATATATATATATATATATATATATATATATATATATATATATATATATATATATATATATATATATATATATATATATATATATATATATATATATATATATATATATATATATATATATATATATATATATATATATATATATATATATATATATATATATATATATATATATATATATATATATATATATATATATATATATATATATATATATATATATATATATATATATATATATATATATATATATATATATATATATATATATATATATATATATATATATATATATATATATATATATATATATATATATATATATATATATATATATATATATATATATATATATATATATATATATATATATATATATATATATATATATATATATATATATATATATATATATATATATATATATATATATATATATATATATATATATATATATATATATATATATATATATATATATATATATATATATATATATATATATATATATATATATATATATATATATATATATATATATATATATATATATATATATATATATATATATATATATATATATATATATATATATATATATATATATATATATATATATATATATATATATATATATATATATATATATATATATATATATATATATATATATATATATATATATATATATATATATATATATATATATATATATATATATATATATATATATATATATATATATATATATATATATATATATATATATATATATATATATATATATATATATATATATATATATATATATATATATATATATATATATATATATATATATATATATATATATATATATATATATATATATATATATATATATATATATATATATATATATATATATATATATATATATATATATATATATATATATATATATATATATATATATATATATATATATATATATATATATATATATATATATATATATATATATATATATATATATATATATATATATATATATATATATATATATATATATATATATATATATATATATATATATATATATATATATATATATATATATATATATATATATATATATATATATATATATATATATATATATATATATATATATATATATATATATATATATATATATATATATATATATATATATATATATATATATATATATATATATATATATATATATATATATATATATATATATATATATATATATATATATATATATATATATATATATATATATATATATATATATATATATATATATATATATATATATATATATATATATATATATATATATATATATATATATATATATATATATATATATATATATATATATATATATATATATATATATATATATATATATATATATATATATATATATATATATATATATATATATATATATATATATATATATATATATATATATATATATATATATATATATATATATATATATATATATATATATATATATATATATATATATATATATATATATATATATATATATATATATATATATATATATATATATATATATATATATATATATATATATATATATATATATATATATATATATATATATATATATATATATATATATATATATATATATATATATATATATATATATATATATATATATATATATATATATATATATATATATATATATATATATATATATATATATATATATATATATATATATATATATATATATGTTTATGAAAATGTGTTACACCTTATAGCACTTGAATTGTATGTATACATTTTTAACCCAAACTTATAATTTGCCCATTGAAAAGTTCAAACCAGGAGTATTGCATCTACCAGGAATAAGTACAAAATTTTCGAGAATGCAACAAAAGCTCTAAACACTGGTAACCTATTTTGCCGCAAATTTAGTGTGCATTGTCAAATGAACCTGTCATGTATGAGTCTTAAATTTTAATCCAAAGTTAAAAATAGGTTCAGGAATCACTTCAACTTTTGATATTGGAAGTTCAAGCAACAGCAATGTAACACCTCATTATGTACCTTACCAAGCTACTCCCGACCAATTCTCGATGATATACAATGGTAATATAACTTGAGAATGTCTTTTTTGGCTATTACTTATCACTATTATCTTATTGATTTTAACATAATTGTACAAACCTATATCAAGGTACACAAAGGAACCGTAATTATGGTATGAATGAATTTAACAATCCAATATCAATGTGTTCTACCTGTAACACCCGTTTCGTAAAAATATGGATTTCCAAAAATTTTCGCCTAACAGCGTCAATAAAGCGGAAACAGTTTATTAAAAACCTCAACCAATGAAAACAGTTGAGAAACATAAGTGGTGTTACTAATAGCATCAAATCAGTAATAAAAGAAATCCATAAGATTGCCCAACAATAAAGCAACCATAACATAGTCATTACAATAGTTCCATAAAGGAAATCATTAACATTAAGTCTATGCGAAATTATTGGGTAGACTAAAGCCATCCTGATCATCTACCCATCTCTCGCCAAAGCTTCACACGACATCTCACTGCTTAACCTGAGGTGTCAACACATAAGAAGAAACAAGTGTTAGCTATAAAGCTAAGTAGGATAACACCAGGTTTAAGCAAAACATTTCATCCATTAAACACGTCACTTTAAAACATTACGTCATTTGATTTAGGCATTTATATCACCACATAACGTATCCATATCACACATAAGCATAGAGTCCATGACCCTAAGTGTGCCTAATCAATTTCGTCATTTCATCTCATCTCATTAAGTTGTGACTAGGTCACCGTTAAGTTGTAACCGAAGTTACCGTTAAGGAAAGACAATGTCGATCCATGAGTAGCACGTTATGTTCACGACATTAGGTGGGTCATCAGGCCACCCGAACTACTCGCCACATATGACTTGTTGCAAGGAGCCACCGAGCAACCATTTTAACGTACCCTCCCACATACGGGCACTACGTACTCTCCCACATGCGAGCACGATTTATACGTACCTATTAACGTACCCTCCCACATACGGGCACTACGTACTCTCCCACATGCGAGCACGACGTACTCTCCCACATGCGAGCACGATTTATACGTACCTATTACCACCGCCAGGCACGGGTTATGCATAACTCTTAACGTCTAATTAGCTCGAGCATTTACCACGTTTAGTTTAGGTTTCCACATTAATCCTAAACTAATCCACATCTATCATCTTTTCACGTTAGGGCCCTTAAAACGTGCACGTGTCATAGCAACCTAAAAAGGTCTAGTGTTCTAGATGAACAAGCCACATATACATGCACATATCATCATTACATCATATCATTAACCACCATTCATCATAACATATCATGTCGTTAAACAGATCATCACATATCATATCATAAACGTATTTACGGGGAAGCATTTTAGGCATAGGCTTCGTCATCTTTAATCCCCGTATACCTCCCATATCAACCCAACCACAATATAGGTTATACATTACCGTTATGGAGGTTATAGTTTATGAAACCATTTTTGTTGCACCCTCAGCGTGACAAAAGTAGTGTATCTTACCTGGTAGTAGAATGTGCGCGCAAACAAAAGCTAACAGTGCTTAATAGTAATCCCCGACACCTATCGTACATTAATATATGAAATATAAGTCATTTGGGACCTTAAATGGACTTGAAAACGAACTTAGTTTTGTTCTTACGAACTTAATCCCAGAAAACGAACTTAACTGCTTTCTGATAACAAACGAACTTTAAATTCGTTTGCCAAACGAATTTAATCATCCACAAACGAATTTAGTCCTCAAACGAACTTAGATTTCCAGAAAACGAATTTAGCCAACGGATTTAACAAACGAAATTAGTCTTCTTTTAAACGAAAATAGCTTGAACGAAGTTAAACTTCATTTTTCAAACGAATTTAGCATTCCAGAAACGAATTTAACACTTAAAACGAATTTAACTCTATTTTCGTCCAGAACTCATAAAACGGCTTTAATCTTCATTTTTCCAGAAATCGATCGACTTAGGCTTCACCCAAAACATGTTTTTGACATAATTGAACATCTCTTGATCATAAAGATCGATTATAAACTCGTTTAACACCATTATGAACATCAATTGACCAAAACACATAATAAACCCTAATTCTTTCAAACTTCTTTTAAAATCAGATTTGATTCAAATAGAAACATCTTTAGATCTGAAATATAGCCAACGAATCATTGATTACCTGTAGCAAATGATGGCCGATTGATTTCCAATATAAAACACTCAATTTATTGACCAAAAACTTGAAGATTTGCTAAAGAAATCAATTAAGGAATTGAAGGAACTTTTGTATTTGTTTTAATCATGATTAATGGCTGCAAAATTAACCTAGATTAGGCTAATCCCATGCCAAACCCGTTTTTAACTTTTCAACTTTAGCAAAATTGGTCCCTGGACTTCATATTGACTTTATTTCGCTTAAAAACACCTATTGGGGATACATATAACACGCTAAAGCACTTTCGCACACTACAAAGTGAAAGTGCCTGTGATCGATCGATTCGAGATTCCTACGACTATGTAAGTGCGGAATCCAAACATAATCGTTATTGAGGCAATTGAATGAATCACATATATATGAACACGAAATCAATAGAACAGGAGATAAATTCAGATGTAAAACAAAACTCATATCTTGTATTAATCATAAGATTACAATACATAAAACGAGTAGACATCTGATTCTTTGGGCGGCATCTCGAGGTATAGATCTCTACCTCGAGAACCTAGTGAATGAAATCTGTTGCAACTAAAATCATCAACTAAAACCGAAACCTAAGAACAATATATATAGGCTACAAATGGGCTGGGCTTCAAACTCCTGGGCTTCCAAACACGTGCTACAGTAACACGTGTTTAGTCAAACTCGTGTTACTGTTCACACGAGTTTGTCCAAACTCGTGGTTACTGTTCACACGAGTTTGTCCAGTTATCTGGATAATCTCTGTAAAGTAACAGCCCTTTAATTGAGATGCATCGGACACAAATTGTGCACCAGAACGTGCACTTACAGTCTCCCCTTGACCGATGCACTCAATTCATTCACCGATAATCATTAGCAATCGAAAACCTGCAAAAGCAAACTCCCCCTTAACTAATGATACCGGGTCTTCTTTTGTTGAGACTCGATCTTCTGACACAACACTCTGATCTTCAAACTCCAAAATCTCTGTATCTCTGTGACAACCAACTACCATTGAAAGTTCCTGTGATCGATCGATTCGCGATTCCTACGACTATGTAAGTGCGGAATCCAAACATAATCGTTATTGAGGCAATTGAATGAAACACATAAATATGAACACGAAATCAATATGAACAGGAGATAAATTCAGATGTAAAACAAAACTCATATCTTGTATTAATCATAAGATTACAATACATAAAACGAGTAGACATCTGATTCTTTGGGCGGCATCTCGAGGTATAGATCTCTACCTCGAGAACCTAGTGAATGAAATCTGTTGCAACTAAAATCATCAACCTAAAACCGAAACCTAAGAACAATATATATAGGCTACAAATGGGCTGGGCTTCAAACTCCTGGGCTTCCAAACACGTGCTACAGTAACACGTGTTTAGTCAAACTCGTGTTACTGTTCACACGAGTTTGTCCAAACTCGTGGTACTGTTCACACGAGTTTGTCCAGTTATCTGGATAATCTCTGTAAAGTAACAGCCCTTTAATTGAGATGCATCGGACACAAATTGTGCACCAGAACGTGCACTTACAAAAGCTTTAAACATCATTTAGTCCACTTTATTGTCACTCATTAAAGATAATTAAATCTCACATATAGGGCACATAAACATATAAACACACATTTTACCACATAACATATCACGGACTTAGAATTTGACCTAATGACGTTAGTCAACATATACGATTAAGTTTTGGGTGTTCTACCAGAAGTACTTTGCCATGTGCCATTGATCCTCTAGGTAAAGTTATTACATATGATTACCTTCTTAATTATGTGTAGAAATCAATTGCCATTTGTGATTTAATTGACACTTTTTATTATTGGACATTAAAGTAGGTTCAACATCAAAAACAACAACCTCAGCTGTACCTAAATCATCTAACAACAAAGGAAAGCAGAAATCTCAAGAATCACATAAACGACCTAAGGGCCTGTAAGAAATGTAAAGAACCTTCAAAAACAGAAATCTCAACTTTTAAATAGTATTCAGATTCCAAGAATAGATTTGGAGATTAATGATGATATGTTGGAAGATTCATATGTCAAAAGGAAAGGTCTGTCATTAGATAAGGATCATTGTAACACTAATTCATATTTGTATTTTTCCAATTAATGTCCCTAAAAATATAATTGAAGACTTGGCCAACTGATTTCAGCATATAAAGATCATGGAGATCCAATATACGAATGCTCAAAGTGTCATGCAATGCTTTGGGAAGCAGAAATGTTAAGGGGTAATCAGGATGGGAAGAAAAGTGTGTTTAGTTTCTGTTGCAAAGGTGGTGATGTCGAGCTACCACTAGTTGCCAAACCTCCACATGTGTTATACAATTTGTATACGAGCAAGAATCCGATTTCCAATAATTTCATGAAACATATACGAGCATATAACATGATGTTTTCATTCACATCTATGGGAGGTAAGGTAAATCAAGGTTCTTTAAAAGGAAGAGGACCCTATGTCTTTAGATTACAAGGTCAAAATTATCACTGAATGGGTAGTCTTCTACCTGCCCAAGGTGATCAACCCAAATTCTCACAACTTTATATATTTGATTCTGAAAATGAGGCGGCGAATAGAGAAAGAGCTGTTAGGTAAATACACGCTTAGCATTATTATTGCTTTAACTTACAAATTATAGCACATTAAGTTTGTTAACACAACATATCATTTATTTACAGTTCTGGCACTAAAAGCTCAAGAGCCCCAAAAAATGAACTGAAACGTGATACAATCAACATAATAAAGATGATGTTAGATGCTTGCAACCCTCTTGTGAAATCGTTCAGGATGGTAAGAGATTGTGTTAAAGACAATGATTGGCAAGATGTAAGTCTAAAACTTATTGCCAACAGAAATAAAGATGGTCGAGTTTACAATTTGCCAACAACTTCAGAAGTAGCTGGATTAATAATTGGAGACATAGATTCAGTACTTGATTCACGGGACATTATATTGAGAAAGCAGTCTGGTGGTCTTCAAAGGATAAGTGAATTGCATCCTTCTTATCTGGCTCTTCAATATCCACTCATCTTTACATTTGCAGAAGATGGTTTTCGTCTAGGTATTAAGCACAGAGGCATTGCTGAAAATTCAGAGAAAAGCAGAACAAAACTTACTATGAGGGAATTCTTTTGTTACAGAATACAAGACAGACCTAGGGAGTTTTCACTGTTACTTCATTCAAAGAAACTTTTTCATCAGTTCTTAGTTGACGGTTACACAATGGTAGAGGCTGATCGATTGTCATACATTAAGGGTAACCAGAAAAAACTCAGAACCGATACTTTCAAGAATTTTACCGGTGGGAGCAGGTACATGATGCAAAAGTACTTAGATGCAATGGCTATATGCAAGTCAGTGGGCTATCCAGATTTGTTCATTACTGTTACTTGTAATCCCAATTGGCCAGAGATTTACCGGTGTTTAGTTGATAAAAATCTCACCCCCGAAGACAGGCCGGATATAATTTCTAGAATGTTCAAGATTAAATTGGATGAAATCATAAACGATTTTGTGAACGAGCAATTCTTTGGTCCAGTACAAGCAGGTATTAATGTGGATCTCCTATGTATAATATAGATATATAATTAACTGTTATTCTAAATTTGTAGTTATTTGTATCAAATTGCACGTACAAATTTATATATTTAATAATGGATTTTTCTAAACTTGCAGTTATTTATACAGTGGAGTTTCAAAAAAGAGGCCTTCCTCATGCTCATATTTGTTTGTTTTTAGCTCCCTCAAACAAGTTTCCACGTGCAACCGATGTCGATAAATACATTAGTGCTGAAATACCAAACCAAAAAGAAGACCCCGAGTTGTATGAACTTGTGAAACAATTCATGATGCATGGACCTTGTGGAGTTGATAATCCCAACTGTCCATGTATGGTTAAAGGAAAATGTACAAAGAATTTCCCAAAGAAATGGAAGGATGAAACTGCTGTGGATTCAGAAGGGTATCCTGTATATAGACGTCGAAATAATGGGAATACCATTGAAAAAAATGGTATCCCTCTTGATAATGGCATGGTTGTCCCTTATAATGCTACACTTCTGCGAAGATACCAGTGCCACATTAATGTGGAATGGTGCAACCAATCAGGCTCAATCAAGTATTTGTTCAAATATATAAACAAAGGTCCCGATCGAGTTACAGCAACTATGTATCAAACTAATACAGATGGAACAACAACTGATAACAGCAAACCCAAAGATGAGGTTAAGAATTACCTGGATTGTAGGTAATTTTAATAACTTTTAAGATTCGCCTTGCACATTGTATTTTATAATAATATAAATGCCTAAGCAAATTGTACATAACTAACATTTGTTTCACATAATTTAAATTAAGGTACGTTTCGGCTTCTGAAGCAGCTTGGCGAATATTCGGCTTTGATATTCATCATAGACATCCTCCTGTGGAAATTTTGCCATTTCACAAAGAAAATGAACAGAGCATAGTTTATGATGACCAAGCCCAATTATGTGATGTGGTTTCGAATCCAACAGTCAAACGTTCAATGTTCCTGGAATGGATGAAATTAAATGCGGTCGATAGCTTTGCAAGAACATTGAAATATGTCCAAATCCCTGAATTTTATGTTTGGATACGTAAGACTAGGAAATGGCAACGAAGAAATGTGGAAGGACGTGGTTCTATAGGGAGGATATCCTATGTCCCCCCGTCCCTTGGTGATGTATACTATTTGAGAATCCTGCTGAATCATGTCATTGGACCCAAATCTTTTGATGAACTACAAACGGTCAATGGACGTAAATGTGAAACTTACAAAGAAGCATGTTTCGAGTTAGGCCTTTTAGATGATGACAAAGAATATGTAGATGCAATTTTGGAAGCATCTCATTGGGCAAGTGCATCGTATCTCAGAACCTTCTTTGTCCAATTGCTACTTTCAACCTCCGTAGCACGGCCAGATGATTTATGGAACAAAACATGTAAAGTTCTAAGTGAAGATATCTTACACATGCAAAGGAGAATCTTAAACTGTCCAGGTAATTTCATTAACTCTTTATATACATGTTTCAATATAATTATTTTCAATAAATTAAGCATAAATCACTCTATTTGTAATACCAATTTTTCAATATTAAAGGTTTGGAGCTTCCAGAAGAAGTTATTCTAAATCTCTGCCTTTCATATATAGAGCAATTGTTAACTAACAATGGCAGTTCACTCAGAAACTTCCCAGATATGCCTTTCCCGAATACTAATTATGTTTCATCACTCAATAACCGTTTAATTGCCAATGAAATGTTGTATGATAAAAGGGCTCTGGCTATTGGACATCAGCAGTTGTTAAGCTGCTTAACTGTTGAACAAAAAAACCTTTATGATACCGTTATCAACTCGGTTGGTAAAAACGAAGGAGGAGTTTACTTCGTTTATGGATATGGAGGCACCGACAAAACTTATCTTTGGAAGACTTTGACAGCTGCCTTACGTTCACAAGGTCAAATTGTGCTGAATGTTGCTTCAAGTGGAATAGCATCACTATTACTAACTGGTGGACGAACCGCACACTCAAGGTTTGTTATTCCAATTAACATCACTGAAAGCTCAATTTGTTCCATAGATCCAGGCAGTGAGTTGGAAGCATTAATCAAGATCACTAAATTGATAATTTGGGATGAAGCTCCTATGATACATAAACATTGTTTTGAAGCTCTTGATCGAACAATGAGGGATATTCAAAGATCAACCCAACCCAATAGCGAAGACCAAATTTTTGGAGGCAAAGTAGTCGTTTTTGGCGGTGACTTTAGACAAATCTTGCCAGTTATACCAAAAGGAACCAGAAGCATGATTGTCAATGCAAGTCTAAATTCCTCATATATATGGCACCACTGTAAAGTGCTTAAATTGACAGTCAATATGAGGCTAAAAGTTGGAACACAACAAACCGACTTACAAGAGGTTCAAGAATTTGCTGAATGGATTTTAAAAGTCGGAGATGGGGTTCTTGGGGCTGACAATGATGGCGAAGCAGAAATTGAAATACCAAACGAGTTGTTAATCACTGATTTAGATGATCCCCTTGAATCACTGATTAATTTTACATATCCAGATATGCTTAACAGTTTGCAAGATCCCATGTTTTTTCAACAACGGGCTATTCTTGCACCAACTCATGATGTGGTTGGAACTATAAATGAAAAGTTGTTAGAAATGATGTCGGGTGAGGAGATGACATACCTAAGTTCGGATAGCATATGTGAATCTGAAGATACTAATGCAATTGATGCCGCTTTGTTCTCAACAGAAGTCATAAACGGACTTAGATTGGCCGGATTACCCAATCATAAGTTGGTGTTGAAAATTGGAGTCCCAGTTATGTTACTGCGGAACCTCGATCAACAGAATGGCTTGTGTAATGGCAGACGTTTACAAGTGGTCAGATTGGGAAAACATGTGATTGAAGCCAAAATCATAACAGGAACAAACATAGGCACTCACACTTTAATCTCAAGATTAAAGATGACACCATCTGATAAAAGGATTCCAGTTAAGATTTGTCGAAAACAATTTCCTATTTCAGTATGCTTTGCTATGACAATAAACAAGAGCCAAGGACAATCACTCGATCGTGTTGGTTTGTATCTTCCACGACCAGTTTTTAGTCATGGGCAATTGTATGTTGCGGTCTCGAGAGTGAAAAGCAAGAAAGGATTGAAAATTCTAATACAAGATGAAGACTTGAAAGTGAAGAACACAACAACAAATGTCGTCTACAAAGAAGTGCTTCAATGTTTGTGAAGATCAATATCTCAATATGAAAGGTTGTAGTTTTTTAATTGATGTAAAGATGTCATTGCAGAGTAGCGCATGACACCATTTTGCAACATAAATGGAGGTTTGACTGTATAACATGGTAATCTTAAACTATTTCTTTTCGTAATGCTTATTCAATGACTGTTAGTATTGATAGTTGTAATCGTGAATTCAAATACAATGATCATCCTACTTCTTTTGTAATCTTTTAATTATCAAATTTACATCAACTGGAAAAAACATAATTAGAGTACTCAAAATACAAACTTCAATACATTACAGAACACTAACAAAAGGATAAACAATTCAGCATTCCAGACTAAATAAACACTTGAAAGTTACAAAAACATCATTCTACTGATAAATACATGCTTAACAAACATCAAGAACAATAACTTCTCCAGGTACACATTTGTGAACATTCACTGCAAACCTCATCAAATCACATGCCTTTAACTTTGTTCTTTCAATAAAAGAACGCCAATCCATCACCACAAATAGGTAGCTTTCATCACCATAGAGCTGCCTATCAATACACAATTCAAACGACGCACTGAACACCATTTCACGATAATGAAGAATAACCTGTGGATAAGTGAACAATTTGTGTGTGCTAACAAAGTTTTTGGGCACAGCCTGCAAAAAAAAACGTTTATAAAGTTAATCCCCAACCAGCAAAAGTTTTTTACATCAATTGCAAATATACAAAGAGCACTCATTTTACTTATCAAAAAAGGTGGGAAAAGCATAAAGTCTTTGTACCAGAATGGGTGTTTGAACACCATGATATTGAAGCTTTTAGAAAAAATATGGCTTAAGGTCTTCATGATTCAAATGATAAGCCCTACAATGATGGTTACTTATGTCCATAATATGTTCATCTTTGGACACCAACGACAGGTCATCATCAATTGCCTCTTCAGGACCTCCATTAAGAAATAAATTAAAATCGCATAACTCATAAGTCCGTTTATGATAATGCTAACAAATCATACACAAATTGGAAAACTTACTTAAAACAAGCGCATCTACACCAATCCCATGATTATTGAATACATCAACCTTGAAACTCAGATTCTTTAACTTTGTCAACCACCTGCAACTCTTTCTTCTTCACCCACACCATGAAAAATGTTTTTAACATTATCTTCAAACCTTTTGCCAATAACCTTGGTAAAGGTTTCATCATAATTTGAAGCACCTGCATTTAAGTCCCACAACAACAATGGATAAAATACCTACATGGGAAGACTGATTTAAAGACATACACCATACAATCACATAAACACACACACATATATATATGCTTAATTCAATATACCTGCTTTAAATATGTAGACTCAGTAACCTCAATAATACAACTGCTAACGAAAGCAGAATCAGGAAACTGGCGGTACTCCCGACCTTCTGGACTGAAAGTATCAACTTGAAATGTTTGCTTATGTATCCAAGTGAAACATAATCTACAGAAATCTTGGTATGGTCTTAATTCCAAAAATGCAGGCCACTGACCACCATGAATCTTTACACACTCATCTCCAACATATTCAACTGAAACATAGTACCTATGCTTATGGTAATCGACCAATTTCAATTTCTTGCAGTTTGCTGGTATGAACCTCGTGAACTCTTTCGGTAAAATCTATATTAAATAAATAAAGACACCACAAATTATAAACAACTAAACAATCATACATTGTTTTTAATATTGAAATCAACGATAATGACAATATATACTTACCACTCCTTCAACAAACTTCTTATCATCACCCAGCGAAATTAGAATTTGGAAATCCAAATGCTGGTATTTAAATACAGATTCATTAGGACGACAAACTATTTATGTATAAAACAAGTTGTCGATTTAAACTAATTGGTAATTCGATATGAATCTGAATCTAAAAAGCAAACCAAAATTAGGGTTCAACATATCACCTACTACAATTTCAATAGTTATTGCAAATACAAATACTAATTAAAGAAAGTAGGGGAAATAAGAATCAGTAGGGGAAATACAATTTTTTTTACCTCAATCGACATCTTGGATAACAAAGTAAGTAGGGGAAATAAATCAGTTGAAGCATAAATATTGGGGGAGGGGGTGGGCGTTCGGTTTAAAAAAATAAATATACAAGCTATATGGAGGAGTTGTAGTGTACATCATCAAATCATTTTTATTTGTTTTAAAAAAATTGTATAAGAGGTATTTAATAGATACAAAATTGAAAATATAGTTGTAGTTATGAATATACATTTTTTACCCTATTTACTAATTATGTAATTATTATGTCTTAGTAATCGGTTTTTATCTAATATATTAAACTTCTAAACTAATTACTTTATTTTCTCAAATATAATTTTGTATTAATTTACTAAAATCGATTTTTTAAAACTTACCCGCGTTTTTCGCGGGATAAAAATCTAGTACTTTCTATATCTATATCTATATCTATACTACTCTATAAAGCAAACTACCACTCCCCCTTTAAATAATTAAGATTTTGAAATGACCATATTACCCCTCTTCTTTATTCACTAATTTAAACATCTTCATCTATTTACCTATAATACCCTTAATGAAATAAATTACAACATAGATCCTCCAACCCTTAAAGAACCATATTAACCCTTCTTACATCAATTAATTTACATTCACCACCACGCCACCACCACTGTCACCGCCGCACATCGCTGCCACCATTGCTGCCGTCGCACACATTCGTTGCTACCAGCATCACCGCTGCATCGCGCGGGCATCTGTCTAGTATGTAAAAATGTGAAAAAATTAAAAAGGATTTTGTTAGCCATTTTTTCTAGATTTACGGTTAATATGCAGAAAGAACTATACAATAGCAACATTTAATAGAATTCAATACTATTTTGGTTACAATAATATAAAATGAGATATGTGTATGCGTATGAATATATGATGTTCTGGTTAAATTTGATATTTTATCCTTTCGAGAAGTACATATTGAAGAAAACATATTTGAGCTTAATTATTGTCAACTGTCAAGTTACGGAATGTATTCATTTCCTGTAAGTAACACAAATCACTTTCATGTTTAATTAATGAGAAATTATAGGACTTGAGAAATTAAAAAGAACAGTTGCAAGAATACAAATATATAATAAACACTAGTCTGAATAACATATTGGATTTATCAAGAGTGTAAGCTCCATATGCTACTACACCACAGTGGCGGAGCCAGGAATCCAGGTCGGGGGTGCCAAAAGTTTTATCAAATACATAAAAGTGCGAAAATACGTAATGACAGATCGAACGTTTTTTTACTAAGTCACCATGGTTGTAAAAATTTTACAAACCACATAGTAGTAGTAATTTAGCATGAATTTGACGGTTTCAATGTTTCATAGTCTCGTAAATATCCATCTATTTTACATGTCAAACTATATGTCTATATTAATCATTAAATGAACTAGTTTACTGTGAGTGAAAAGATTATAAAGCACAAAACCTTGACCGCAAATTACAATTCATAATCATCATTAGTAAAATTATGATAATAACTTATGAAAGATGTTATTACATTTCTAATCAATAATTACTAGTAGTAAACTATAATAAACATATACAATAAAATTTAAAAAATATGAAAAGTTGATAAATACTCGTACCAATTAATTGATTGTTTTATTAGGAATAAAAAAAATCCAAAGTGAACTGAAAAATGGAAGGTGTGCACACGCCAAAGCCCGATCCTCTAAAAAAGTGATTGAAGGAATGCAATAGAGCTTTCCATTCCTGCCTTATTCCCGCATAACAAACGTACCCTAATAGAAAACACTCGATTTTTGGCTGTAAAAAAACATAGCTATCGGGCTATTAAGGCTGGGCCAATATTAAATTATGATGGGCTGATACTTCTAATAACTAATATCTAAGCATAAAATACATGTCGGTTAGAATTTGGGGGTGGGCGTTGGCCACCCCTACACCATATCATCCTGAACACACTATTTTATATAAATGATTTTTCTAATGATAGTCTTAAGAGTTGTCGTTAATTTGCATGAAAATATTATAAATAAATGATTTTTCTATTGATAGTCTTGAGAGTTGTCGTTAATTTGCATGAAAATATTATATCTTTCATATCAAAAGTCTACCCCTTATATTTTGGTAAGTTTACAACTAATTTATGTACACCCTTATATAAAAGAAAACTTAAATTAAGACAAAACTATTTCCACCATGAACACAGTTTGACATATTTCGAACTTGTCGGAGCCCCCGTTTGCCATGGTAGAAATTATCTCCAATTGGTCTCAAAGTCGACAAAAAATAAAAATTATGTTAGCAAAGGGCGGAAAAATCTAAATTAAAAGCATATCACTACAAGAAAAATTGCCTTTTGTGAGGACGGATGTCCTCACAAGTCGGAATGTCCTCACAATAAGGTTTTAGTGAGAAAATGTCCTCACAAATAGCTTCGTCACCGAAGCCCCGTCACAATAGGTAATTAGTGAGGACATTTGGAGGATATTGTGAGAACATTGACCAATAAAATAGAAAAGGAAAAATAAATTAGAATTATGCTTTTGTGAACAATCCTTACATTAAAAAAAAAATACTTTTATTTTCTGAAAACTTATTATACATGTATAAATGTATTTTATATATGTATAAATGTATGTATATTGCTACAGTAAATACACAAATATTGTGATGACAGTCCTCATAATAGATATATTATAAATTCCACATAGTCTCCTTTTGCGATTCAGTGTTTTCGGTTGATATTAGTTGTCCGTTTGAGCCCTAATTCACTCCTGTCATCAAGATCAGGTCTAAGATAGTAATTCTTTTTTATTAACATTGTTTCACATGTCTTAATTATGTGGGTAACTATGCGGGTTAGAGTCAAAGGTTTGTTAATTGATTTGTTTACCGAAAACTAACGTTTTGAAGTCAATTGATGCACTGTTTGTGTTGCAAAGTCACGATTGAGTAATAGCAGTTTTTATCTTCAAATAAATAGTTATATTTATATTTAAAAACAATCCCATGGGTTTGGTATTGATTCATGATCGTTTGAAAACAGTTGAAAAACTAGATTTTCGGTTAATAATTGTCGAATAGGTGAATGTAACCGTTAATAAGATCAGTTGGTGACATCAAGTTACTAACTTGATTCATATTTTATGTTATATATTATAAGTCAATACCAAACATTCCAAAAATATAAAATCCTAAAAAAATAAATATATATACATAAATCTTAAAAAAAAAAATATGTAAAACCATTATGCAATGACAGTCCTCATAAAAGGTTACCCGTTTTTTTTTTACGATATGGAGGGAACTGAAAATTTTAAAAAATACGTGAAATGAAATTATTTTTTTTTACTGAAAAAGCTATTGTGAGGACAGTCTTCTCAAAATATTAAACCGGGAATTTTAATATATTTGGTGGGAATTGAAAATTTTGAAAGAATATAAAATACGTATAAATATGATTACACAAATATATGACAGTCCTCATAAAAGGTTACCCGTTTTTTTTTTACGATATGGAGGGAACTGAAAATTTTAAAAAATACGTGAAATGAAATTATTTTTTTTTACTGAAAAAGCTATTGTGAGGACAGTCTTCTCAAAATATTAAACCGGGAATTTTAATATATTTGGTGGGAATTGAAAATTTTGAAAAAATATAAAATACGTATAAATATAATTACACAAATATATTTCTATATATATATTTATATATATATATATATATATATATATATATATATATATATATATATATATATATATATATATATATATATATATATATATATATATATATATATATATATATATATATATATATATATATATATATATATATATATATATATATATATATATATATATATATATATATATATATATATATATATATATATATATATATATATATATATATATATATATATATATATATATATATATATATATATATATATATATATATATATATATATATATATATATATATATATATATATATATATATATATATATATATATATATATATATATATATATATATATATATATATATATATATATATATATATATATATATATATATATATATATATATATATATATATATATATATATATATATATATATATATATATATATATATATATATATATATATATATATATATATATATATATATATATATATATATATATATATATATATATATATATATATATATATATATATATATATATATATATATATATATATATATATATATATATATATATATATATATATATATATATATATATATATATATATATATATATATATATATATATATATATATATATATATATATATATATATATATATATATATATATATATATATATATATATATATATATATATATATATATATATATATATATATATATATATATATATATATATATATATATATATATATATATATATATATATATATATATATATATATATATATATATATATATATATATATATATATAAAAAAATAAATATATATAAAAACAAATTACTTTGCATTGCTAGAAATTTAAATAAATATAAATACATAAATCTTAAAAAAAAAAATATGTAAAACCATTATGCAATGACAGTCCTCATAAAAGGTTACCCGTTTTTTTTTTACGATATGGAGGGAACTGAAAATTTTAAAAAATACGTGAAATGAAATTATTTTTTTTTACTGAAAAAGCTATTGTGAGGACAGTCTTCTCAAAATATTAAACCGGGAATTTTAATATATTTGGTGGGAATTGAAAATTTTGAAAAAATATAAAATACGTATAAATATAATTACACAAATATATTTCTATATATATACCAGTTTATATATAAAAACAAATATAAAATATTATGCTAGAAATTTAAATAAATATAAATACATAAATCTTAAAAAAAAAAATATGTAAAACCATTATGCAATGACAGTCCTCATAAAAGGTTACCCGTTTTTTTTTTACGATATGGAGGGAACTGAAAATTTTAAAAAATACGTGAAATGAAATTATTTTTTTTTACTGAAAAAGCTATTGTGAGGACAGTCTTCTCAAAATATTAAACCGGGAATTTTAATATATTTGGTGGGAATTGAAAATTTTGAAAGAATATAAAATACGTATAAATATAATTACACAAATATATTTCTATATATATACCAGTTTATATATAAAAACAAAATAATAAAAATAGTTATCGCAAGAAAAGTCCTCACTAAATGTCTAGTCAACAAAAGTCCAACGTCATTTTTCTGTTTTTGACTTTGACTTTAAAAAGAAAATCAAAAATAAAACTAAAAATAAGTTTTAACGAGGACCGTCCTCACAAAAGATTTGGTCAAACTAAAAATTCAACACAATCTCTTTTTTGTCATTTAGTGGTCTTTAGTGAGGACATTACAACAAAAATTGTCGCTAAAAGTGATTTTTCTAGTAGTGATATTCATGTAATGCGTGACAAGTTATTAAAAAATAATAAAAAGGAAAAAAAAACCCGAAATGTTACATTTTACACACTCGTAACATCACCGAATTTGCAAATGGGAATACTTGCAAAGTAAGAGATGTATATACGCGTTTCAACACCGTGATTCTATATCTATATCTATACACTTTTTTTTTCCGACCATCACAACTCACCTTACCACCACTATAACCTCCATTTCACCCCTCATTATTTTAAGCTCCCCTACCACCTAACTAATATAATTTTTTTTACCAATTCTGGATTAAATAATAATAAAAAAAAGAAGTCAGACGGATTTTACATTCATTCGCGCCAATTTCAGGTACGCAACCGCAACAAATATATACTTGATTGAATTTCCTAGGGTTTTTATACAATATCGATCTGATTATATACATATATATGTATAAATATATTTGATTATAATTGAGTATTTATTGTTATAATTATAGTTATATATAGATAAAAATGACGGATGAAAAAGTAGATATAGAGGAAGAGAAGAAGAAGAAGAATAAAAGAGGCGGAAGTATTTGGTCAAGAGTATGGAATGGAATATTTAGGTTAAATAATGGTGATGATTTTGAGAAACGCTTGAAATATATATCTAAAGAAGAAGCTACACTTTTAGCTCGAATGAAAAGGCGATCCTCTACTTGGCGATCAACCGCTCGGAATTTAATCCTTTTCTCCGTTTTACTCGAGGTATATATATGTATTTACTCTACCTTTTTTGAAAATTTTTATATACGATTGTAGGTTTTTGTGTAGAAATTGTGTTATTTATTCGTTGATATGTTAGATAGCATAGGGACTGTAGACGTTTGATCTACATTGTCGAATAATGTGTGCTTTTACTTGACAACTAAGCGAGTTAAGTGTTATCGTATGTATTCTGTTTTGAAATTTGCTGTTGTGTGTATCAAATATTATTTAGTTTTTGCCGCTTGATGTATATGATGTTATATGGCTTGTGAATGTGTGGCTTAGTGCCGGTTTTGATTGCTTGGCAACTTATATGGCTGTTAAGTTAGAATAATATTGGTTTATAATGAAGATGTCGCCATATACATATAATAGTAGTGATTAGGGGAGTGAAAGTTCAACACATACGAAAACAAGTTTTAATGTCCCTCGGTCTTGTTTGAAGTTTTCGTAATACTTTCTCTTAAGTGGACATATTGAAGTAAAGCTTGTTTCTATCTTGCGTATTGCAAACATTGCTCGATAAATGTGAGTTGGAGACACTAAAGCTCTCTAGACAAAGCAGTTTCATGTGTTGATTGTATTTGAACCGCGCAAGTTATTGTAAAGGTGATTATACATCATTTCAAAGTTTGGTAGAAGGTGCTTTTAAATGATGCGAAATGCAATTTTTTTGTGTTAACTTAGGTTTGAATTGTATTAGTAAAGATGCGAAGAACGCAGTTCAAGGATTAGCAAGAAAAAATTGTTAGGTTTAATTGGTTTGTGAAAATGGTGAGTATTTATAACATGTTGACTTTCTGTGGTTACAGCTCGTGGCATTGGCTTATGCTATAATTACAACAAGAACGGTGGGCTTGGACTGGCAAATGAGGGCATTGCGAGTTCTACCTATATTTCTTTTGCCTGCTGTATCATCAGCTTTGTACTGGGCACTATTTAGATTCACAAGAATGCGTAAGTTCCCAAACTTTGACCTAGATTACCATAAAGAAGTTTTGTAATCTTATATTGTTTAATTCAATGATTTTACATCAATCTATGTGATGCGTCGTAAAGTCTGATCATGGTGCTAAATGACCATTTCTTAATCAATCTTCTTCTGATCACCACTGTAGGCGATGGCAGGGATCAGAAAACTTTAGATAGGCTTCGGGCTGAAAGACAAGCAAAAATTGATGAACTTAAAGAAAGAACCAATTATTATACTACTCAGCAACTCATTCAGGTATTGCTTAGAGCTGCTTATTAGCATTACTTTGCTTATTCCCGATAATACACTAGTATGCTAAATCAAAAAAAAGATTTTCAAAATTAGTTTAATGTTCGTTGCAGTTTGAATTCCTTTTGTATTTGAGTATCTGGAAAACAGTTCTTCGGATAACTCGAGATTTTTAATTACCAAAATAGTTCTCCTGTTAATATTATCTTTTACACATAATTGGTGTATCATGGGACATCACACTAGCATTATGAATTTATGTCTTTACATGACTTGTTAACTGATAAACGGAGAAAAGATTAAGAACCAGTGTTCAACTATTTAGAGTTTCTTTTCTTGCTCAGCCATATGCATTGTTCACTACTAAGTATTTTTGGTGGATATTGGTGTCATTTGGGCATTTTGATGTGTGTGTGCTCTAGTGGTGACATAAGGGGCGGGTTAGGATTCAAAAGGATCGGGTAATAGGCCAAAACAAATTAGGCCATGCTGACTTGAATACTTTTTTGGTCCATATTATTATTTTTCTTAAATATATGCCTTATTTGTTTATTTACAAAAGTTATATACCTTGAGTTAAGTGATTTAGAATCTGTATGCATGCATTACAAATACAAAGAACCAAATACATTTTGGCAACTTTTTAAACCCCTCTGACCTGTATCTTATTTAATCCATATGACCTGTTAGTGTGTTAGAGAAAAAAACTGAGTTGAACCATGAAGAATTGAATAGGTTGGAATATGCCACCTCTTGTTTATATCCAACTTCTTTGAGAGACAGGCTGTCTTATTTGCTATTATTCCTTGATGGCAATACCACATTTTCTTGCAGAAATATGACCCTGACCCAGCTGCGAAGGCAGCTGCTGCATCTGTACTTGCATCCAAATTGGGTGCAGATTCAGGGCTTAAAGTGTTTCTAGGAGATGAATCGCCACATTCTCCTGAAGCTACAGGGAAGAGCCATGATGTTGAGCCTTTGAAATCAAGTGGTCTTAGGAAACGAAATACATCAGAAGCCACATCTAAAGGAGGCAATGACATGGAAATGCTTTCGTATGTGGAAGATGAGGTATCTCCACATGGTCAGGTTGTCGTTGAACATCACAACCCTGCTGCTTTTGGATCTCAAGATGGGGGTTGGCTTGCTCGACTTGCTCAATTGCTTGTAGGGGAGGACCCCTCACAATCTTATGCACTTATATGTGGCAATTGCCATATGCATAATGGTAAGTACATCTCCTCTCTATGTTATGCCCTCCTGTTATCTAAGGAATTACATAATAATCGCATAAATCATGGCTACTATTGTAGTCTAATAGTTTTTGTTTTAGAATGTTGCATGAAGTTTGCAAGATGTCCATGTTAGGGAAGTTTTGCTGTTCAAAATTCTTTTTCTATTTTTTTCTGAAAACATTAAATGCTGATTTGAAGAGGTGGCAGTCTCAACTCAATTACTCTTGAATGGGGTTGTCTGGGTTATGTTATATCTTGAATGGGTTAAATAGAAAAATAGAGCTCAAAAGGAAATGGGTCAAATGGATCAAGTGAAAGTGAATTTTTTTTTGGGTAAATAAGTGAAAGTGAATTTCTAATGCATGTAAGTGTAAAACCTTGTAAATTTTTTGTTTAGTACTGTGTATCATCATTGAAATATTATAGATTTTTAACATTTTTTTCGCACCAGTTATTTGGAGAAGTATCAGTTTTTTTTTTGGGGGTTAAGTATATTGGGTCTTGACCCAACCTGTACCAAGAAAGGACCCATTAAGAATGTGTCCGTTTTGACTTTTGCCACCTCTACTGATTTAGTATACAAAGTTTGTATATCTCGTCATTATTGACCAATACATTCATAGCATGATCTTTAACAAATCCTAAGCTGCAGAGGAGGTGCGTGTTTTTGTTGTCTCAATATTACCATATACCACACACTAGGTAGAACAAAATGAGATCTAGTCCTTTCCTGTGTAACGAGGATTCACCATAATGATGGTTAAAGATGATATGTGTTATTTACAGGTCTTGCAAGGAAAGAGGATTTCCCATTCATTACATACTATTGTCCCCGGTGTCATGCTCTGAACAGACCAAGAAACTCAGTCCCCAGTTCTCCAAATACCAGTACCCATGCTGTTACGTCTCCAAATACCACCACCCATGCTGTTACATCTCCAACAATGGAAGGATCGGGTGTTAATTTGATTAAACAAAATAGCGGATCAATGAAAACATCCCCTGTTAGCAGTCCCGTGGCAGAAGCCCTGTATATGAGTGAGAAAGTATCTGCTACCGACAGTCCCGTATCAGAAGTCGTACATATGAGTCAGAAAGTATCTGCAACCAGCAGTCCCGTGGCAGATGACGTGCACATGAGTGACAAAGTATCTGCCTCTAGCAGTCCCACGGGTGAGATAGAAGCAAGCGAGAAAATAGTTGCTGAGGATCCTTCTAGTCAATAGGGTATAAGTGGGGGTGCTCTCTCTTTTTTCGAGTTATGTCCTTGTTATGGGTGTCGTGGTGTGTGAAAGTGTTTGTATTGAGGGTTTTATTCTTTCTTTATATTAATTTTTTTGAATTTTGTAAGATACATCTTTGTGGGAGGACTTGGAGAGGAACAGAGGGCACTGTTAATATGCACAGGTCACACACATGAATCTTTTTCCTGTTAACGGATTGATATCACAAGTTTTGAGCAAATAGTTTTGGTATATGAATCAAGATATCTTTGAGATCCCTTGCCTTAAGTTACAATTTTTACACCCCTGGTTTTAGCACGAGAGCTACAATACATATAAGTTTGGGCTCGTTTGATTTTACAGGCTAGTTCTTGGTAACTTAGCCAGGCTCCAAAAAGTCTTAACAATGGTTCTGTCCTTTTCTTCTCCAGTTGTAACTCGATTGTCGGTAGGTTGACAACAAAGTACTCAACTAGGAACTTTATTGTTTTGAAAATGATGCACTATCGACATGAATTGTTTCCTCGTTTTTACTTTGAGTTTTTCTAACGATAGAGCAAGCATTACAATTAAATTAGGAACATCATAGTTGTATGTTTGATGTCAGTAAGTTCTCTGCACTTATCCCTCTAATTCACCCACTATAGTTACACAAATTAAGACTATAGTCGCCTCTGGATTTCTATAGAGATTCATGATAGTTTCAGTTCATGCCAAACACATATAGAGATTCATGATAGTTTTAGTTTCAGTTAATGCAATTTCAAAGAGAAATTTAAATGACAAAGACACAAATATTTAGCGAGGCCTAGTCCACAGCAGGAAGCAAAGAAGGATTTTATTAACAAATATGACGTATTGAGGTTACATTGTATCTCTCAAAACCTAGGGTCCGAAAATACCCTTGATAAGTATTGGGACACTCGGCTAGATTTAGTCACTACCTCACTAGTATAGAATTTCATAAGACAATCCTATACTACATTTTTCTTTCAACTATTACAAGAGCTTTTTGATACTCTTTCTTGTTTTCGGGTCGGATTGATTCTCATGGCTATCACCACCCCTCTATTTATAGAGGAGAAATACAAATCCAAGTTGATTTTAAATTATGTTGTTTAACAACTAAGCAATACAATCGACTTAAGTTGATTAACAGCTAAGCAAAACTAGAAACTTTTTGGCCGTCTTTGTTGACCAACTGTGAGAAACAAAGTTCAACTTGGATACCAACTCGAAGGAAAAACTTTAAAACTTGACACTATCTCCAAGAAACAAAGATCGACTTGGATTCTTCAAACTAGTTATCAGTTTAGACTTTGCAAGCCACACATGGTAGTCATTCTTTTTCCGCTAGTGAGATGACATTTGGAGTCCCTATTTGATTTCTATTTCAAATCCTTCTATCTCATCGTTACCATAGTTATCACAAATTTAGGATTCACATTACTGTTTAAATGACATTTTAGTTTTGATACATAAAAATTCAAGAAATTAATGTAAACTTTGAAGTTTGTAAGATGAGTCTTGCCTTCTGTACATTAGCATGATACAATAGTTTAAGATTTGATCTACGCTAAATTAATGTAAACATGACCTGAGAGCTGAATGCTTGCTTAGATTTTATGATAAGATCATGTCAAAATTTATTTGTTTTTTTTATTATTATTTATGTTTGAGTCAATTACGCCATGACGTCATTTCCACATAATTCAAGCTTTGAAGTAAACACCTTAAGGGTGTGTTTGGTAGGAGGAGTTGGGTTTAGAGAAATGGAAATGAAATTATTTCCCCCGTTTGGTAGGTCGGTGATTTAAGAAACACGGAGAAATGAATTTCTTGAGAAAACCATTTACATACGATTGCATTTCCTCTCTTTTGGCATGGAAATGAAATTCTCCCTATTTCAAAGGGAAAAAAGTAGAACACGGAGAAAACAATTCTTTCTCATTTGTTCCTACAAAGCAATGATATATAAGTCAAGCACGTGAGCAGCACATTCCAGAAAAGCCTTTTGACTAAACCCTTCAAACCCTATCCTTACTCTTTTCATCGTGATAATCACAAATTTAACAATCCCATATCTTTACTTTTTCAATTAAATCAACACAGCTATGTTTTGGATTTCTTTTTCTTTTTTCTTTTATTTGTGTTGATCGACTAGATCAGACTACAAATCCATGGGCATGAAAAACTTATTTCACCAAAAAAGAAAATCTGAAACGATTCCGGCCACCACCACGAGTTATAAGACTGCTAGAAACTTTGCAGTAGTCACTCAGGACGTCACGAGGTACACTGGTCCAGACCCGAGATGTAACAGGTGTGGTCTCCATCACCGGGGAAATTGTCCTACTTGTAACCGTTGTAAGAGAACAGGACATCTGGCAAAGTTTTGTAAGAACAATGCACCGGCTTCATGTTACGAATGTGGCAGCGAAACCCATATGCGACCCGATTGTCCACGACTCAATCTAAACCCGAACAACAATGCTATAGTTCCCGTGAGGAACAATGCTAGGGACAATCAAGCTAGGAATCAAGAAGGACAAGGCAGAGGTCGAGTTTTTGCTTTGGAGGCTGCTGACGCATGACGTGGTCCCAAATGTTGTGATAGGTACATTCATACTCAATAAACATTATGTCTTTGTGTTATTCAACTCCGGTGCTAATAAAAGCTTTATATCCTTAGAATTTAAATCTCGAATCAATATAGTAGCTATCCCCATGAAAGAAAATTTTATCGTCAAATATGTGAACGGTCAAAAGTATGTTGCTAAAGATCATCTGGTAAATTGCAATTTAACATTTTCTGGTAAAATCTTTAAGATAGATCTTATTCCCATAGAACTGGGAAATTTTGACGTAATAGTCGGTATAGACTGGTTGTCTAGAGTTCGCGCTGATATTAGTTGTTACGAGAAGGTTGTGAGAATACCTCTACCGAATGACGAAACATTGATAGCGTAAGGAGACAAGTCAGGGAAAAGTCATTGCTTACGCTTCAAGACAGCTCAAAAATCCACGAAAGGATAGAGTTTTGGATGATCAAAAAGAGGCCCTACAACCAGGGCGTATCGAGGAAGAAGCATTGTGGAATACCGAACATTTATTTGAAGTGGATGGTGATGGGATCCGACATGACAAAGACAGGGTGTGGATTCCAAAGTAGAATGGACTTAGAGAACTCGTGATAAATAAGAGTCATCGATCGGATTGCGAGTGTTTACCATTTTCCTTCAATAAAATGGTGGAGTCGATAAGCGCAAGATAAAACAAAAGCTCGTCGAAATAAGGCTAAAACATATCTTCGTAACATAAACATCTCGTAAGCCCTACTACACTCGCACTCATCCCAACCCATCCTACATCACATGTCATCTCTAGCTAAGGCATCCTACGAGTACCTAGCATGCACACCTTAAGTTTAAGTCCAAATCCTATGGTTAATAGGCCTTGGTTCACTTAAACTACTTCTCTGATACCAACTTGTAACACCCGTCGTTTAAAAATATGGGTTTTCAAAAACTTTTCACCTAATGGTGTCATATTGCGGAAGAAAGGACCTTAAAAGTCAAAACCAATAAAACATTTTGGTTTCTGCATTTAGTTGGTGTTACTTGCGACATCATAAAATAGTTCAAATGAAAACCCAACGGTTGCCCAACATAAAACAACCGTCCAAACGTCATTACATAAATTCGACATTAAGTACTGAATGTAACAAATGTCTAAACAAAGCGTCTATAGGGTAGCTAAGGCTCCTGCATTGCATCTACCCAAGCTCACACGTCCTGCATCTAGATTCCATCAAGCTAAACCTGAGGGAACAACCACATTAAAAGAAACAAGTGTTAGCTATTAAAATAGCTAAGTAAGATAACACTTAATTTAAAAGCAATTGTCCAATTAAAACAATCTTCATTATTAGACAAGTTTTATTAGGCACCACACACATCACACGTTCACACATATACTGCATTTCAACTTCGTTTCAATTAGGATAATCATCCTAAATGTGCCTATCCTGCATTAGTTCCCACATTATCACACATATCTTCGTTATCTGCATTATTAGTTCACACATAGTCACACGTATCTTCGTTAACTGCATATAAGTGTGCCCTGCATCACACCCGACTGGATGGTTAGTCAAAGACTACTCATCTTACGTCGTTAAGGAATGGCAAGCCAATCCTTGAGTAATCCGTATGTGGAGGTTGGTCAAACCCCTCGTATTACTCGCCCTGCGTTATAAAGACCATGTTGCGAGGAGCCACCCAAGCAACAACTGCATCTACGCACTCGCCCGGCTAAGGCTAGTACGGGTTAAGCTTAACACTGTTCCCTGCATTATATTTTATGAGCTCAATTTCACACATATAGATTGGGTCCCTGCATTCCCAAACATTCACACACATATAGTCTAGGTAACACACATTCCTAGACAATCACACACTTTAACTTCATTACGTTTGGATCCTTAAACGTGCAAGTGACATAGCAACCTAGCAAGACTAGTGAACTAGGTGTACAGGTCAATCATGCATATCACACATCAACTTCATTTCTACATATATCATGCGTATCAACATACTTCATTAAACTACATTAACTGCATAGCTACATACTACATTAAACATTACTGCAATACACTACAATAGGGACTGCATCTCAGGTCTCATGGTCAACTGCATAACCCATAATACCTCCCAAGTAACCCTTAAACCCACATACAATAATAAGGTACCGAGTGGAAGTGTATATAATTTGAAACCTGCTTTTAGTTGATCCCCCAGCGTGACAAAGTAGTGTATCTTACCTGATTGTAGTATACGTGCGCAACCAAAAGCTAGTATTGCCTATAGGTAACCTCCGACACCTATTGTACATTAACATAATGAATATAAGTCATTTAGGACCTTAAATAGACCCTCGTACGAATTTAAGACTGGCTACGTAAAATTCCAGAATTACACCTAACGAATTTAAACTTCGTACGAACTTTATCTTCGTTTCAATTGTTCTTACGAACTTAACCTTTAAATTCGTTACTTTACAACTTACGAATTTAGACCATAACTTCGTTCGATCTTCTTTACGAATTTAACCAACGAATTTGACTTCAAACGAATTTAACAACGAATTACACCTAACGAATTTAAACTTCGTACGAACTTTATCTTCGTTTCAATTGTTCTTACGAACTTAACCTTTAAATTCGTTACTTTACAACTTACGAATTTAGACTGAAGGAACGAACTTAGCACCAGCAAACGACTTTAAACACAATTTCGTCCAGAAATCTAAAACGACCAACTTAAATCGATTTTCCAGATTTTGATCAATCAAGGCTTCTTTCCAAACATGTTTTTGACACAACTAAACATCCCTTGATTAAATGGATCGATCATAGACTCGTTTAACATCACAATCGATGTTAATTACCCCAAAACACCACATAAACCCTAATTACTTGCATAATCTCTTTTTAATCAGATTTGATTCATAAATACCAACCTCTAAATCTGAAAATACAATCAATATATCAATGATTACCTGCTTGACTCGATGATCGATCGATTACAACACCAAAACACACAATTGTTAGCCCCAAAAACTAGATTAATTGCTTTAGGATTCAAGAAAGGATTTAATTGCTTTGTTAAACACTAATGGCTGCTTAATCACATCTAATGGCAGCCCTAAACCCTTAATCCCGTTTTTCACTTTCCACCTATGTCAAAATCAGTCCTCGGACTTCTATATCCTTCATTATTGGTCACAAACTGCATTATTGACCATATACAACATTAGTCCTTCATTAAAAGGCACTACATAGCCTTTAAGCGACATTAATCACACTTTCATTCGTCATTAGTATTTAGGCTCTCAAACCTAACTACTTTATCTACGTTAATCACACATAGTTACATTCAAATATTAAGTAAAGACTTAACGACACCCCAAATTGACTTAACGGCATTAGTCAAACATTACATAAAAGTTCGGGATGTTACAATTACCTCCCCCTTAAGAGGATTCCGTCCCCGGAATCTCATCAGATAGGAACAACTCGGGATATTTCTCCTTCATTACTGCTTCAGTTTCCCAAGTCAAGCTTTCTCCATGATTATGCTTCCACTTTATCAAAACAAGATCTATCACTTTCCTGCGTAACTTCTTTTGCTTTCTTCCAAGTATCGCTACCGGTTCATCTATTATTCTCTTCATTACTGCTTCAGTTTCCCAAGTCAAGCTTTCTCCATGATTATGCTTCCACTTTATCAAAACAAGATCTATCACTTTCCTGCGTAACTTCTTTTGCTTTCTTCCAAGTATCGCTACCGGTTCATCTACTATTCTCTTCATTGGGTCAATACTCACGTCTTTAATAGGAATCACACTCGACTCCTCAGCTAACATTTCCTCAAGTAGGATACATGGAAGGTGTTGTGAATCCATCCAATTCTGGAGGTAATTCCAACTGATATGCCACATCTTTAATGCGCTTCACCACTTTAAAAGGTCCAATAAATCTTGGACTCAACTTTCCCTTCTTTCCAAACATGTTTTTGACACAACTAAACATCCCTTGATTAAATGGATCGATCATAGACTCGTTTAACATCACAATCGATGTTAATTACCCCAAAACACCACATAAACCCTAATTACTTGCATAATCTCTTTTTAATCAGATTTGATTCATAAATACCAACCTCTAAATCTGAAAATACAATCAATATATCAATGATTACCTGCTTGACTCGATGATCGATCGAACTTAGCACCAGCAAACGACTTTAAACACAATTTCGTCCAGAAATCTAAAACGACCAACTTAAATCGATTTTCCAGATTTTGATCAATCAAGGCTTCTTTCCAAATCGGATAACTCCTTTCCATGGTGATACTTTCAGCATCACTAAATCACCCACATTAAACTCAATCGGTCTCCTTTTCTTATCTGCATATGTTTTCTGCCTTTCTCTGGCCACACGTAAGGCTTCTTTAGCTACATTAACCTTTTCAGAGGTAATTTCAATAATTTCGGGACCGGTCAACTGCTTTTCACCGGGCTCCATCCAACAACTTGGAGTCCTACATCTCCTTCCATATAACATTTCAAATGGTGGCATTCCAATACTTGCATGGTGACTATTATTATAAGCAAATTCAATCAACTTCAAGTGTTCATCCCATGCTCCACCATATTCAAGTACACACGTTCTCAACATATCCTCCAAGGTTTGAATAGTTCTCTCACTTTGCCCATCGGTTTGGGGATGATAGGCGGTACTCAAATTTATTCTACTACCCAACTCCCGTTGAAGACCCTTCCAAAAGTTTGACACAAACCTCGAGTCTCGATCCGAAACAATAGATAAGGGAACTCCATGTTTCGCTACTACTTCATCAATGTACATCTTTGCCATCTTCGTTAAAGGCACATCTTGTCGGGTAGCTAGAAAATGAGCACTCTTCGTCAATCTATCTACAATCACCCATATCATATCATTCCCTTTCGGCGTTTTAGGTAGCTTCGTTACAAAGTCCATCGTGATATGATCCCATTTCCACTCGGGAATTTCTAATTGATGCAACAATCCATACGGCTTTTGATGGTCCGTCTTCACTCTTGCACACGTCAAACACTTTGCTACAAAATGAGCTACTTCACCTTTAATATCCGGCCACCAATAAATCGGCTTCAAATCTGCATACATTTTGGTGACACCGGGATGCATCGAATACCTACTTCTATGGACCTCTTCAAGGATCAACTCTCGGTTACCACCAAGCAGTGGCACCCAAATGCGACCCTTGTATGTTTTAAACCCACGACTATTAGTCTCCATCACAAGTCGTTTCTTCTTTCCAATACTCTCGTTATCAATATTATCCTTCATTAATGCCCTCTCTTGTGCTTCTTTAATTCGATCTAATAGACCCGACTTGGCCTGAACTTGCATGCTCATCAACTTACAAGAAGAGCTTTGCACTTTCCTACTTAGTGCATCCGCCACTACATTGGCTTTACCCGGATGGTATTTGATTTCACAATCATAGTCTTTAAGTAACTCCATCCACCTTCTTTGTCTCACATTCATCTCCTTTTGAGTAAACATATATTGTAAACTCTTATGGTCGGTGTAAAGTGTGCATTTAGTACCATATAAGTAATGTCTCCATAATTTCAATGCAAACACAACCGCCGCTAGCTCAAGATCATGGGTAGGGTAATTCTTCTCATGAGGCTTCAACTGACGCGAAGCATAGGCAATCACTTTGTCTCTCTGCATTAAGACACAACCCAAACCCGTAATAGAAGCATCGCTATATACCACTAAATCATCAGTACCTTCAGGCAAGGCAAGGATAGGAGCTTCACACAACTTCTTTTTCAACGTTTGGAATGCATTTTCCTGCTTTTCAGTCCACTCGTACTTCACACCCTTCTTTGTTAATTCCGTCATAGGCTTGGCTATTCGGGAAAAATCCTGAATAAACCTTCTATAATACCCAGCCAAACCAAGAAAACTCTTAATCTCGGTAGGTGTCTTTGGCTGCTCCCACTTCGAAACAGCTTCTATCTTTGAAGGGTCTACTTTAATACCTTCCGATGTAATAACATGACCAAGAAACTGCACTTCTCGGAGCCAAAACTCACATTTAGAAAACTTTGCGTACAACTTCTTCTCCCTCAACACCTCCAAAACTGCTTTCAAATGCTCTCGGTGTTCATCCTCTGACTTAGAGTAGATCAAAATATCATCAATAAACACAATAACAAAATGATCTAGAAAGGGGCGACATACCCGATTCATTAAGTCCATAAACGCGGCTGGAGCATTGGTCAACCCAAATGGCATGACCAAAAACTCATAATGACCATATCTAGTCCGGAAAGCTGTCTTTGCTACATCTTCCTTCTTTACCTTTAACTGATGGTAACCGGACCGCAAATCAATCTTTGAAAAATACGAAGCACCATGTAGTTGATCAAAAAGATCATCAATTCTCGGGAGAGGATACTTATTCTTGACCGTTCGTTTGTTCAACTCACGGTAGTCAATACACATGCGCATTGATCCGTCCTTCTTCTTAACAAAGAGAACCGGAGCTCCCCAAGGCGAGGAACTAGGTTGTATGAACCCTTTGTCAAGTAACTCCTGTAGTTGCGTCATTAATTCCTTCATTTCTGTAGGAGCTAATCGGTAAGGTGCTTTAGCAACGGGTGTAGCACCGGGAACAAGATCTATCTGAAAAGTAACTTCACGATCGGGAGGAATACCTGGTAGATCATCGGGAAACACATCGGGAAAATTGGATACTACCTCAACACTAGCGATTGAAGACTTCTCTTTTCTTGCATCAATAACATAAGCCAAGAAATGGCTCTTGTTTTTCCTTATACATTTAATAGCTTTCATCATACTAATAATCTTTATTCCTCCTCTCTTCTTGTCTCCATACACCGTTATCACTTTACCCTCGGATATAGGCAATCGAATTATCTTTTGGGAACATAAAATACTAGCTTCATTTCTAGCCAACCAATCCATACCAATCACTACGTCAAAACCACCTAAGGTAGTAGGCAATAGTTGAACCGGAAAAGAACAACCTTCAATCTCAATCTCACAATCGTCATAACCCACACGTATATTATTAACCGTACCATTAGCAATTTCTACCTCTATTGAGCAATCTAAGGGAGTAGTGACTCTTTCTAGCTTAGGAGCAAATAATGTGGACACAAACGACCTATTTGCACCTGAATCAAATAAAACAGAGGCAGGCTTTGAGTTAACAAGGAAAGTACCACTTACCACTTCATCGTTGTTCCTTGCGTCATCAACCGTCATTTGAAGAGCTCTCACTTTTGTTGCTGTCGTGGCGGTCTTCTTTCCAGCATTCTTCATCTGTGGACAATCGGCAATGAGATGACCCGTTTCTTGGCACTTGTAGCAACGAGTCTTGTCCCTACATTCAGTTGCAAGATGCCCCGACTTCCCACACTTGTGGCACCTTCTTGTCTTGTCGGTACAATGCCCTTCATGAATGGTCTTGCAAAATATACACCATGACCCATTCTTCTTTTTATCCTTATCACTGCTTGAACTACCACTTCCGCGGAACTTCTTATTATTATTGTTGTTGGAAGACCAATTTGACCTTCTTTTAAATCCCACTTTCTTGTCGTCGACTTTCTCAACTACTTTCTTGTCCGAAGCAAAATCATCGTCAAGCTTTTTAGACTCCTTGATAGCTTCAGTCAGAGTCTTGTGCTGCCTGCAGATACCTCGATAACTCGGAGGCAAACCATCAACATAGCAAGCAACCTGATCTGCATCAGTACGGAACAGATGGCCTACGAACTTCATCTTCTCCATAAAAGAACGAGCATAATCATTAATTTTGCCAACTTCAGCTGTCAAAGCACGGAACTCTTTTTCCATTTTACGCTGCTCATGAACTCCAATATATTCTTCAATGAATTTCTGCTTAAAGTCAGCCCATGTAATAGCAGTTACCATTGCCGGAGTCATCGAAATAGTCATGCTCTTCCACCAGTCTCGAGCACCTTCTTTCAACATTCTACTTGCACACAACACTTTCTTATCCTCAGGACAATCACAAGCTTCGAAAACCATCTCAGTATCATCGAGCCATTCCATGCAACCTACTGCATTAAGTGTTCCATAGAATTTCTGTGCTCCACACTTCTGGAAACTTTCAAACTTGAATCGAGGGGCGCGAACATCATTAGGATGAACCACATTAACATTAGCATGAGGAATAACAACATCATCGACCGGTGGCTCAGTGTAGTGAGAAGGCACAGAGTGACTGTTACCAGTTCCTTCTGCGTTAGCTGCCAACGCCTGGTTCAACTGTTCTTGCGTTTGGGCCAACTGGGCCTGAAGAGTTAGCACCAGATTATACATCTCCATCTGATTGGGAATCTGATCTACAGCTGCATCGTTAACTCTCGGAGGATTGCCAGGTGGTGGAGGCATCGGACCCAATGAGCCTGGTTGATTAACACGGCGGGGGTTCACACGATTCACATTAACATTAGCATGAGGAATAACAACATCATCGACCGGTGGCTCAGTGTAGTGAGAAGGCACAGAGTGACTGTTACCAGTTCCTTCTGCGTTAGCTGCCAACGCCTGGTTCAACTGTTCTTGCGTTTGGGCCAACTGGGCCTGAAGAGTTAGCACCAGATTATACATCTCCATCTGATTGGGAATCTGATCTACAGCTGCATCGTTAACTCTCGGAGGATTGCCAGGTGGTGGAGGCATCGGACCCAATGAGCCTGGTTGTTGCGGTTGCGAGTGTTTACCATTTTCCTTCAATAAAATGGTGGAGTCGATAAGCGCAAGATAAAACAAAAGCTCGTCGAAATAAGGCTAAAACATATCTTCGTAACATAAACATCTCGTAAGCCCTACTACACTCGCACTCATCCCAACCCATCCTACATCGCACGTCATCTCTAGCTAAGGCATCCTACGAGTACCTAGCATGCACACCTTAAGTTTAAGTCCAAATCCTATGGTCAATAGGCCTTGGTTCACTTAAACTACTTCTCTGATACCAACTTGTAACACCCGTCGTTTAAAAATATGGGTTTTCAAAAACTTTTCACCTAACGGTGTTAAATTGCGGAAGAAAGGACCTTAAAAGTCAAAACCAATAAAACATTTTGGTTTCTGCATTTAGTTGGTGTTACTTGCGACATCATAAAATAGTTCAAATGAAAACCCAACGGTTGCCCAACATAAAACAACCGTCCAAACGTCATTACATAAATTCGACATTAAGTACTGAATGTAACAAATGTCTAAAGTAAGCATCGTCTAAGGGTAGCTAAGGCTCCTGCATTGCATCTACCCAAGCTCACACGTCCTGCATCTAGATTCCATCAAGCTAAACCTGAGGGAACAACCACATTAAAAGAAACAAGTGTTAGCTATTAAAATAGCTAAGTAAGATAACACTTAATTTAAAAGCAATTGTCCAATTAAAACAATCTTCATTATTAGACAAGTTTTATTAGGCACCACACACATCACACGTTCACACATATACTGCATTTCATCTTCGTTTCAATTGTTCTTACGAACTTAACCTTTAAATTCGTTACTTTACAACTTACGAATTTAGACCATAACTTCGTTCGATCTTCTTTACGAATTTAACCAACGAATTTGACTTCAAACGAATTTAACAACGAACTTCATCTTCGTTGGGGCAAACGAATTTAGACTGAAGGAACGAACTTAGCACCAGCAAACGACTTTAAACACAATTTCGTCCAGAAATCTAAAACGACCAACTTAAATCGATTTTCCAGATTTTGATCAATCAAGGCTTCTTTCCAAACATGTTTTTGACACAACTAAACATCCCTTGATTAAATGGATCGATCATAGACTCGTTTAACATCACAATCGATGTTAATTACCCCAAAACACCACATAAACCCTAATTACTTGCATAATCTCTTTTTAATCAGATTTGATTCATAAATACCAACCTCTAAATCTGAAAATACAATCAATATATCAATGATTACCTGCTTGACTCGATGATCGATCGATTACAACACCAAAACACACAATTGTTAGCCCCAAAACTAGATTAATTGCTTTAGGATTCAAGAAAGGATTTAATTGCTTTGTTAAACACTAATGGCTGCTTAATCACATCTAATGGCAGCCCTAAACCCTTAATCCCGTTTTTCACTTTCCACCTATGTCAAAATCAGTCCTCGGACTTCTATATCCTTCATTATTAGACAAGTTTTATTAGGCACAACACACATCACACGTTCACACATATACTGCATTTCAACTTCGTTTCAATTGTTCTTACGAACTTAACCTTTAAATTCGTTACTTTACAACTTACGAATTTAGACCATAACTTCGTTCGATCTTCTTTACGAATTTAACCAACGAATTTGACTTCAAACGAATTTAACAACGAACTTCATCTTCGTTGGGGCAAACGAATTTAGACCATAACTTCGTTCGATCTTCTTTACGAATTTAACCAACGAATTTGACTTCAAACGAATTTAACAACGAACTTCATCTTCGTTGGGGCAAACGAATTTAGACATAACCGTGATACGAATTAAGACTGGCTACGTAAAATTCCAGAATTACACCTAACGAATTTAAACTTCGTACGAACTTTATCTTCGTTTCAATTGTTCTTACGAACTTAACCTTTAAATTCGTTACTTTACAACTTACGAATTTAGACCATAACTTCGTTCGATCTTCTTTACGAATTTAACCAACGAATTTGACTTCAAACGAATTTAACAACGAACTTCATCTTCGTTGGGGCAAACGAATTTAGACTGAAGGAACGAACTTAGCACCAGCAAACGACTTTAAACACAATTTCGTCCAGAAATCTAAAACGACCAACTTAAATCGATTTTCCAGATTTTGATCAATCAAGGCTTCTTTCCAAACATGTTTTTGACACAACTAAACATCCCTTGATTAAATGGATCGATCATAGACTCGTTTAACATCACAATCGATGTTAATTACCCCAAAACACCACATAAACCCTAATTACTTGCATAATCTCTTTTTAATCAGATTTGATTCATAAATACCAACCTCTAAATCTGAAAATACAATCAATATATCAATGATTACCTGCTTGACTCGATGATCGATCGATTACAACACCAAAACACACAATTGTTAGCCCCAAAACTAGATTAATTGCTTTAGGATTCAAGAAAGGATTTAATTGCTTTGTTAAACACTAATGGCTGCTTAATCACATCTAATGGCAGCCCTAAACCCTTAATCCCGTTTTTCACTTTCCACCTATGTCAAAATCAGTCCTCGGACTTCTATATCCTTCATTATTGGTCACAAACTGCATTATTGACCATATACAACATTAGTCCTTCATTAAAAGGCACTACATAGCCTTTAAGCGACATTAATCACACATAGTTACATTCAAATATTAAGTAAAGACTTAACGACACCCCAAATTGACTTAACGGCATTAGTCAAACATTACATAAAAGTTCGGGATGTTACGGCTCAAGATCGTCAAAAGAACTATGCCGACCGTAGACGGAAACCACGTGAGTTTCAAGTGGGAGACAAAGTCATGTTGACTAAAATTCGGGTTGAATTGGGTCGAGTTAAAGGGGTTTTGGGTTGGTTTTCTGCACTTAGAACTGCTGGTGCTGGCTGCAGAACCTGGCCACTGCGGCGCAGTGGGGTTAGCCCCACTGCGGCGCAGTGGGGTGCTTTTCCACTGCGGCGCAGTGGGGATTTTCCCACTGCGGCGCAGTGGGTAAATTTCCCACTGCGGCGCAGTGGGGTGTCAAATTTCCCACTGCGGCGCAGTGGGGGAAATTCCACTGCGGCGCAGTGGGGATTTCCCACTGCGGCGCAGTGGGGTGAATTCCCACTGCGGCGCAGTGGGGTGAAATTTCCCACTGCGGCGCAGTGGGGGAAATCTTTTCCCACTGCGGCGCAGTGGAAACTTTCCCACTGCGGCGCAGTGGGGTGAAATTTGCTCCCACTGCGGCGCAGTGGGGTGACTTTCCCACTGCGGCGCAGTGGGGGAACTTTTCCCACTGCGGCGCAGTGGGGGAAACTTTTCCCACTGCGGCGCAGTGGGGAAACTTTTCCCACTGCGGCGCAGTGGGGGAACTTTTCCCACTGCGGCGCAGTGGGGTGAAACTTTCCCACTGCGGCGCAGTGGGGTGAACTTTTCCCACTGCGGCGCAGTGGGGTGAAACTTTTCCCACTGCGGCGCAGTGGGGTGAAACTTTTCCCACTGCGGCGCAGTGGGAAACTTCACTGCGGCGCTGGGGCATTTTGCTCCCACTGCGGCGCAGTGGGAGTAACTTCCCACTGCGGCGCAGTGGGGTATTTCCCACTGCGGCGCAGTGGGGACTTTTCCCACTGCGGCGCAGTGGGTAATTCCCACTGCGGCGCAGTGGGGTGAAATTCCCACTGCGGCGCAGTGGGGATTTCCCACTGCGGCGCAGTGGGGTGATTCCCACTGCGGCGCAGTGGGGTGAAATTTCCCACTGCGGCGCAGTGGGGTGAAATTTCCCACTGCGGCGCAGTGGGAAATTCCCACTGCGGCGCAGTGGGGTGTTTTCCCACTGCGGCGCAGTGTGACACTGCTGGTGCTGGCTGCAGAACCTGGCCACTGCGGCGCAGTGGTATGGGTTAGCCCCACTGCGGCGCAGTGTCCATAATCTGGTCTGGTCTCGACTTTGGCCACTGCGGCGCAGTGAGCTTGGATATAGCACACTGCGGCGCAGTGTAAACTTCCCACTGCGGCGCAGTGGGGTGAAACTTTTCCCACTGCGGCGCAGTGGGGGAAACTTTTCCACTGCGGCGCAGTGGGTGATTTCCCACTGCGGCGCAGTGGGGTGACTTTTCCCACTGCGGCGCAGTGGTGAAACTCCCACTGCGGCGCAGTGGGGTCTTTTCCCACTGCGGCGCAGTGGTGAACTTCCCACTGCGGCGCAGTGGGGTGAACTTTTCCCACTGCGGCGCAGTGGGTGAAACTCCCACTGCGGCGCAGTGGGGGACTTTTCACTGCGGCGCAGTGGGAAATCCCACTGCGGCGCAGTGGGGTGAACTTTTCCCACTGCGGCGCAGTGTGAAACTTTCCCACTGCGGCGCAGTGGGGTCTTTTCCCACTGCGGCGCAGTGGGTGTCAAACTCCCACTGCGGCGCAGTGGGGGCTTTTCCCACTGCGGCGCAGTGGGAAATTCCCACTGCGGCGCAGTGGGGGAACTTTTCCCACTGCGGCGCAGTGGGAAACTTCCCACTGCGGCGCAGTGGGGTGCTTTTCCCACTGCGGCGCAGTGGGAAACTTCCCACTGCGGCGCAGTGGGGTGAACTTTTCCCACTGCGGCGCAGTGGGGAAACTTTTCCCACTGCGGCGCAGTGGGGTGAAACTTTTCCCACTGCGGCGCAGTGGGGTGAAACTTTCCCACTGCGGCGCAGTGGGGTGAAACTTTTCCCACTGCGGCGCAGTGGGGTGAAACTTTCCCACTGCGGCGCAGTGGGGTGAAACTTTTCCCACTGCGGCGCAGTGGGGGAAACTTTCCCACTGCGGCGCAGTGGGGTAAACTTTTCCCACTGCGGCGCAGTGGGGTGAAACTTTTCCCACTGCGGCGCAGTGGTGAAACTTTCCCACTGCGGCGCAGTGGGGTGAACTTTTCCCACTGCGGCGCAGTGGAAACTTTCCCACTGCGGCGCATGGGGTGAACTTTTCCCACTGCGGCGCAGTGGGGAAACTTTTCCCACTGCGGCGCAGTGGGGAAACTTTTCCCACTGCGGCGCAGTGGGGTGAAACTTTCCCACTGCGGCGCAGTGGGGTGAAACTTTCCCACTGCGGCGCAGTGGGGTGACTTTCCCACTGCGGCGCAGTGGGTGAACTTTCCCACTGCGGCGCAGTGGGGTGACTTTCCCACTGCGGCGCAGTGGGGTGAAACTTTCCCACTGCGGCGCAGTGGGGTGAATCTTTTCCCACTGCGGCGCAGTGGGGAAACTTTCCCACTGCGGCGCAGTGGGGGAAACTTTTCCCACTGCGGCGCAGTGGGTGAAACTTTCCCACTGCGGCGCAGTGGGGTGAACTTTTCCCACTGCGGCGCAGTGGGAACTTTCCCACTGCGGCGCAGTGGGGTAACTTTCCCACTGCGGCGCAGTGGGGTGATTTCCCACTGCGGCGCAGTGGGGTGAATTTCCCACTGCGGCGCAGTGGGGGAAACTTTTCCCACTGCGGCGCAGTGGGAAACTTTCCCACTGCGGCGCAGTGGGGTAACTTTCCCACTGCGGCGCAGTGGGGTGAACTTTTCCCACTGCGGCGCAGTGGGGTGAACTTTCCCACTGCGGCGCAGTGGGGTCTTTTCCCACTGCGGCGCAGTGGGGTGAACTTTCCCACTGCGGCGCAGTGGGGTAACTTTTCCCACTGCGGCGCAGTGGAAACTTTCCCACTGCGGCGCAGTGGGGTTTTGCTCCCACTGCGGCGCAGTGGGGGAACTTCCCACTGCGGCGCAGTGGGGACTTTTCCCACTGCGGCGCAGTGGGGGAAACTTTTCCCACTGCGGCGCAGTGGGGTGAAACTTCCCACTGCGGCGCAGTGGGGGCTTTTCCCACTGCGGCGCAGTGGACTTTTCCACTGCGGCGCAGTGGGGTATTTTCCCACTGCGGCGCAGTGGGGTGAAACTTTTCCCACTGCGGCGCCTGTATTGTAGTTTTACCATTATGAGATTTTAATGGTAGTCTTGTCAGCTTTTGTACTGACAGTCTTGTATAAAAGGTCGGATCTAGATATACCGACTGATTTTGAAATAAAAGTATTGTTAGATGTTGTATTCTAACTGCGGCAGGTATATTATCTTTGTCAGACTTCGGTCTGTACAGTCATATATTATCTTTGTCAGACTTCGGTCTGTACAGTCATATATTATCTTTGTCAGACTTCGGTCTGTACAGTCATATATTATCTTTGTCAGACTTCGGTCTGTACAGTCATATATTATCTTTGTCAGACTTCGGTCTGTACAGTCATATATTATCTTTGTCAGACTTCGGTCTGTACAGTCTTAATATCCTTGTCGGACTTCGGTCTGTACAGTCATATATTATCTTTGTCAGACTTCGGTCTGTACAGTCATATATTATCTTTGTCAGACTTCGGTCTGTACAGTCATATATTATCTTTGTCAGACTTCGGTCTGTACAGTCATATATTATCTTTGTCAGACTTCGGTCTGTACAGTCATATATTATCTTTGTCAGACTTCGGTCTGTACAGTCATATATTATCTTTGTCAGACTTCGGTCTGTACAGTCATATATTATCTTTGTCAGACTTCGGTCTGTACAGTCATATATTATCTTTGTCAGACTTCGGTCTGTACAGTCATATATTATCTTTGTCAGACTTCGGTCTGTACAGTCATATATTATCTTTGTCAGACTTCGGTCTGTACAGTCATATATTATCTTTGTCAGACTTCGGTCTGTACAGTCATATATTATCTTTGTCAGACTTCGGTCTGTACAGTCATATATTATCTTTGTCAGACTTCGGTCTGTACAGTCATATATTATCTTTGTCAGACTTCGGTCTGTACAGTCATATATTATCTTTGTCAGACTTCGGTCTGTACAGTCATATATTATCTTTGTCAGACTTCGGTCTGTACAGTCATATATTATCTTTGTCAGACTTCGGTCTGTACAGTCATATATTATCTTTGTCAGACTTCGGTCTGTACAGTCATATATTATCTTTGTCAGACTTCGGTCTGTACAGTCATATATTATCTTTGTCAGACTTCGGTCTGTACAGTCATATATTATCTTTGTCAGACTTCGGTCTGTACAGTCATATATTATCTTTGTCAGACTTCGGTCTGTACAGTCATATATTATCTTTGTCAGACTTCGGTCTGTACAGTCATATATTATCTTTGTCAGACTTCGGTCTGTACAGTCATATATTATCTTTGTCAGACTTCGGTCTGTACAGTCATATATTATCTTTGTCAGACTTCGGTCTGTACAGTCATATATTATCTTTGTCAGACTTCGGTCTGTACAGTCATATATTATCTTTGTCAGACTTCGGTCTGTACAGTCATATATTATCTTTGTCAGACTTCGGTCTGTACAGTCATATATTATCTTTGTCAGACTTCGGTCTGTACAGTCATATATTATCTTTGTCAGACTTCGGTCTGTACAGTCATATATTATCTTTGTCAGACTTCGGTCTGTACAGTCATATATTATCTTTGTCAGACTTCGGTCTGTACAGTCATATATTATCTTTGTCAGACTTCGGTCTGTACAGTCATATATTATCTTTGTCAGACTTCGGTCTGTACAGTCATATATTATCTTTGTCAGACTTCGGTCTGTACAGTCATATATTATCTTTGTCAGACTTCGGTCTGTACAGTCATATATTATCTTTGTCAGACTTCGGTCTGTACAGTCATATATTATCTTTGTCAGACTTCGGTCTGTACAGTCATATATTATCTTTGTCAGACTTCGGTCTGTACAGTCATATATTATCTTTGTCAGACTTCGGTCTGTACAGTCATATATTATCTTTGTCAGACTTCGGTCTGTACAGTCATATATTATCTTTGTCAGACTTCGGTCTGTACAGTCATATATTATCTTTGTCAGACTTCGGTCTGTACAGTCATATATTATCTTTGTCAGACTTCGGTCTGTACAGTCATATATTATCTTTGTCAGACTTCGGTCTGTACAGTCATATATTATCTTTGTCAGAGTTGGGATTGATCGTGATGAATCGATGGTATAGAGTTATTAACTGGTTGTTATTATTATTATTCGCAAATTTAATAATTGATTGATGGGATCGATCACGAGTTTCTTCTGTTGTTGTTGTTACTAGATTGCCGATGTTGTTTAACTTGGCACATAATTTGATTGCTTGCAATAAACCCTTCAATTCTAGTTTGAGTTACTTTTTGTTGTTGGTGAATCTCTCTTTGTTGTATATCGTATTTTATTGCAAGAATTCCAAGGTTGTGAAGTTAACTCACTTAAAAAAAGCTCATTTTCATTTCTCTGTTTTTATGTTACCAAACACTGTATTTGATTTCTTTTTGATTTCTCTGATTATTTATTTGTCATTACCAAACGAAGGAGTTCATTAAATTTCTCATCCAATTTCATTTCTCTATATTTCATTTCTCTGCTCCATTTCATTTCTCTGGATTTCTCCCTAACAAACATGCCCTAAAAACATTCAATACACATACAAGGCCCAAGGGCTAACATGATGGTTCAATTATTTATGGCCCAATAGTAAAGGCCCAGCTATTCTGATTCCATATCGAAAACCCTAGCTAGCACTATTTAAGCTGAGCAGCTATGATTAAAATATTTCTGCTGCTGCTGCGCTATTTCTCCTTCACAATCTTAACAAAAAAATAAAAGATAAAATTCTAAAAATGGGGGAAGAAACAGAAATAGAGAAGAATAGAGTAGTAATATTTAGAGATATAAGAAGATATAGTTGTGAATACTGTGGTATTGTTCGCTCTAAAAAATCCATTATTACTACTCACATCTTTTCTCATCATCAGGTACTCACTCACTCTTCATTTTAACCTACTTTATATATATCTGTATCTATCTATATATATATATATATATATATATATATATATATATATATATATATATAAGGTTTTTATATTTATATATAATAATTGAGTATCTTTAGTCATATATTTAATGTAAATATATGATAATAATATAAATGAATATAAATAAATTCCTATTTCTATCTTATATATATATATATATACACATAAATTCTTTCGATCAGATTTTAGGTTACTACTAGTAATTCAATTGTATTCGGATCTTAGCTGTATATATATGTATGTATATGTAGGTGCAAGTTATTTTAGGACCAATTAGGACATGTGTAAATTGTAACATACACATCATCATCATCTTCGACCACCACCATGATTTTCGGCGACGGCGACCACCGGAAAATCATGGTGGTGGTCGGTGATGATTATGATGATGTGGTCCTAATTGGTCCTAAAATAACCCACCCCTGTATATGTATATATATATGTGTGATTCTGTGTCTATATATATATATATATCATATGAATAATTGAATATATATATATAATATATATATATAATATATATATATATATAATATATATATATAATATATATATGTATATATACACATAAATTCTTTCGATCAGATTTTAGGTTACTACTAGTAATTCAATTGTATTCGGATCTTAGCTGTATATATATGTATGTATATGTAGGTGCAAGTTATTTTAGGACCAATTAGGACATGTGTAAATTGTAACATACACATCATCATCATCTTCGACCACCACCATGATTTTCTGGCGACGGCGACCACCGGAAAATCATGTTTAAGTTAACTTACATACAACTTACACATGTGTAGGATGAACCTTTTAGTGGTTTCCACTTGTCCTACACATGTGTAGGATGAACCTTTTAGTGGTTTCCACTTGTCCTAACACATGTGTAGGATGAACCTTTTAGTGGTTTCCACTTGTCCTACACATGTGTAGGATGAACCTTTTAGTGGTTTCTACTTTCCCTACACATGTGTAGGATGAACCTTTTAGTGGTTTCCACTTGTCCTACACATGTGTAGGATGAACCTTTTAGTGGTTTCACTTGTCCTAACATGTGTAGGATGAACCTTTTAGTGGTTTCTACTTTCGTCCTACACATGTGTAAGTTATTATTCTTTGATGTCCTACACATGTGTAGGATGAACCTTTTAGTGGTTTCCACTTGTCCTACACATGTGTAGGATGAACCTTTTAGTGGTTTCTACTTTCCCTACACATGTGTAGGATGAACCTTTTAGTGGTTTCCACTTGTCCTACACATGTGTAGGATGAACCTTTTAGTGGTTTCACTTGTCCTACACATGTGTAGGATGAACCTTTTAGTGGTTTCCACTTGTCCTAAACATGTGTAGGATGAACCTTTTAGTGGTTTCCACTTGTCCTAACACATGTGTAGGATGAACCTTTTAGTGGTTTCCACTTGTCCTACACATGTATAAGATGAACTTTTTAGTGGTTTCTACTTGTCCTACACATGTGTAAGTTAACTTAAACATGATTTTCCGGCGACGGCGACCGGAGGACCATGGTGGTGGTCGGAGATGATCATGGTGGTGGTGGTGGTCGGTGATGATTATGATGATGTGGTCCTAATTGGTCCTAAAATAACCCACCCCTGTATATGTATATATATATGTGTGATTCTGTGTCTATGTGTACTATATACTTAGGTATTACCAGATTTTAGGTACTACAATTGCAGCCATATCTAATATATATATATATGATAATTATTATTTGTGTGTTTGCATATATATATATATATATAGGTATTCAGTTAATTAGGTCATATACATACTACTATATAGTATATATATATACAATATATATATATATATATATACACATAAATTCTTTCGATCAGATTTTAGGTTACTACTAGTAATTCAATTGTATTCGGATCTTAGCTGTATATATATGTATGTATATGTAGGTGCAAGTTATTTTAGGACCAATTAGGACATGTGTAAATTGTAACATACACATCATCATCATCTTCGACCACCACCATGATTTTCTGGCGACGGCGACCACCGGAAAATCATGTTTAAGTTAACTTACATACAACTTACACATGTGTAAGTTATTATTCTTTGATGTCCTACACATGTGTAGGATGAACTTTTTAGTGGTTTCCACTTGTCCTACACATGTGTAGGATGAACGTGATGGAAAAAAACGACATTTAAAAAGTCTTCGAAAGTATTTATGATGACCACTCTAATGAAAGAGGACAAAATACTAAATGAACCTTTTTGTGGTTTTCACTTGTCCTACACATGTGTAGGATGAACCTTTTAGTGGTTTCTACTTGTCCTTACACATGTGTAAGTTATTATTCTTTGATGTCCTACACATGTGTAGGACATGTACTACACATGTGTAGGATGAACCTTTTAGTGGTTTCCACTTGTCCTAAACATGTGTAGGATGAACTTTTTAGTGGTTTCCACTTGTCCTGAACGGGCTACCGCCCGTACCGTATCCATCCGCCATCTGAATTAAAAAGTCGTCGAAAGTATTTATGATGACCACTCTAATGAAAGAGGACAAAATACTAAATGAACCTTTTTGTGGTTTTCACTTGTCCTACACATGTGTAGGATGAACCTTTTAGTGGTTTCTACTTGTATGTGTAGGATGAACCTTTTAGTGGTTTCTACTTGTCCTGTCCTACACATGTGTAGGATGAACGTGATGGAAAAAAAACGAAATTTAAAAAGTCTTCAAAAGTATACCGAATTGCATCTCTAATGAAAGAGGACGAAATTTCAAGACTACCCATGTTTTTTTTTCCGTCTAACGATGTACGGTTTGTGAGATAAAAGTTTTTTAATGAATTAGATATTTTTTAATTTAATAAGTGGAGAGAGAAAGAGAAAGAGAAAGAGCTGGACAAGTTTTTCATAATGACAGCCCTTCCTGATCTTGATGAATGGAGGGGTGAGATTGGTTCTCGCGTTTTTTTTTTTAGTGGTTCTCAAAATAACTCACCCCGGATACTCAAATAAGAATAACCTTAAAATAAGAACACGGTGAGAACACTTAAAAACTACATTTTGATGCATTAAAAGTCCATAAAACTAACATAGTGTATAACTAATTATCATTATTTAAGTGTTTAACAACACATTGGTCTCTCAAAATTGAGAAAATCATGTTTTTTGTTTTGTGCATCCATCTTGGATGCATATTTTCATCAAAATGATGCATCCAACAAAAAACGTGATTTTTTCGATTTTGACGGATCAATGTGTTGTTAAACACTTAAATAATGATAATTAGTTATGCACTATGTTAGTTTATGGACTTTTAATGCATCAAAATGATGTTTTTAAGTGTTCTCACCGTTCTTATTTTGAGTGTTCTTACCGGAGTGTTACCTATATATATATATATATACATTTATGTAATGATTTGTAACCTGTGATGTGATTTGATGGTTTAGCTACTTATTGTTAAGTAAGTATATAGAGGCTAAGTAGGGGCGATTGCTGAGGTTATTAGTTTTGAAATATTGTTGTAATTTATATAGGATAAAATTGAAGAGCAAGAAGGTGATGAAGAAGAGTTAGAAAAAAAGGGTGGGAAGATGAATGTTTGTGAGGAATGTGGAGCTTCATTTCGAAAACCGGCTCACTTGAGGCAACATCTGTTAAGCCATTCATTTGAGGTATTTTTCAAATCTTACTTGTATGCTTATAGTTTATATATCTATCTTGTTAGCAACTGTTCTTACTGTTATTAGTTTTGTTACAAATGCATATTATTTTTTATTTTTTTTGGTAAAAACACGTGTGATTATTAAATTGTTAATTTTTCTTAGTCTTGACACTTTTGCAGGGTTTAATAGGTATATATTAGGTATTTGATTTAGTGAAAAGAATGGATTTTTTGTTGCGTGAGGCATTGGATCCCAACAGAGAACTCCAAAATGCGAGACCTTGATTGGATTAGTATCAGGACGGGGGACCTCCTGAGAAGCTCTATCAAGTGAGCCTCAGTCACGCCCTTGATTGAATATTGTTGCGTGAGGCATTGGATCCCGCCAAAGAACTCCAAAATGCGAGACATTTGATTGGATTAGTATCAGGAAGGGGGACCTCCTGAGAAGCTCTATCAAGTGAGTCTCCATCACGCTCTGAAGTATGAGGTTTACATTTCGTTTAAATATATTTCACTATCATATATCTTACATTTATTAGCTGAAGCGATATTCTCATTAGTAAATGCTCTTTGTACTGCAGAGGCCCTTTACCTGTCAGGTTGATGGCTGCAACTCTAGTTATCGTAGAAAGGATCACTTGAATCGCCATATTGTCCAGCATCATGGTGAAAGTTCTGGTTCTCCTACTGAAAAATGCAAGAGCAAATCTTCTGTTCAAGTAGACAAGACAGAGCATGTGAGAAAAACCCATGATGACTCTAACACGAACGATCATAAGCAACATGTGTGTTTGGAACCTGGGTGTGGAAAAGGTTTTAAGTATGCATCACAGTTAAGAAAGCATGAAGGCTCTCATGGTAAGTGGTTGGCTTTTGGTTGCCAATTTAATTTATCTTTCTTTTCTGATCATTAATAATTTGATTTTGATGGATTTATTTGTTAAATATTGCAGTTAGATTGGAAACAGTAGAGGTGTTATGTGGGGAGCCTGGCTGTATGAAATATTTTGCCAATGATCAATGTCTAAAGGCTCACGTCCAGACTTGTCATCAGCACATTAACTGTGAGATATGTGGCGGCAAACAACTCAGGAAGAATATTAAACGCCATCTCCGAACACATGAGAAAGCGGTTCCTAAGGAGAGGATCAAATGCAGTTTTGATGGATGTGACCTTACCTTCTCAAATGTAAGAATTAGAAATTTATTCCCTACTTGTGGTAAAATGGATATGTCTACGTGGGTCGGGTTTGGAGGGCTCACAACCATTTTCATAAATAATTAGCACATGTCCAGTATTATTTCAATGATATTATTATCTTCATAAGAAATGCTACTTGCTTTAAATAGAATGATTTAGGATGTTGTATGTATTAAAAGCAAGGGTTTTGATGTTTTTGGTTTGGAAATATAACTGGAACTGTGTGTTTTGTAAGTGATTGGGATGAAATTGCAGACTCTAGTCCTGTATCAGTATTTCCTGAAACAAGTTTTCCCTTAAACAGAGAACAGATGTAACTTAAAAAGCATTTGAAAATTGCAGGGTTCAAATCTTCAACAGCACGTAAAAGCTGCACATCTTCAACAGAAACCATTTGTATGCAGCTTTTCTGACTGTGGTATGAGCTTTTCATACAAACATGTGAGAGATAAGCATGAGAAAACTGGTCGTCATGTTTACACAGTGGTAAGGGCTCTATGCTTGAATTACATTAGAAGCAAATAAATCGTTCACCTATTTTCAACCATCATGTGATATGACCAGATTGTTGTTTTTTTAGGGAGATTTTGTTGATACCGATGAGCAATTTCAGTCGAGGCCAAGAGGTGGTATGAAAAGGAAATTGCCACCCATGATAGACATCCTTATGAGAAAGAGAATAGCTCCGCCTGCCCAATCTGATCAATTATATGGCTCGGACTACATCTCTTGGTTACTTTCGGGAGATGAAGATTAATGGACATTTAGTATATTTTTGTTTATCTAGGACGTGTGATGTTCTGAAGTCTTGGTTACTTGTAAGTATGTCCATATGACAATCAGTATGTTGCATCTAGTTTTGTATTCCTCTGTTGCTTGTAAGTCACGGCTAATGAATTACCGATTGATCAAATATTCTCAATTTTTGAATCCTGCTCTTTTTTTTTCTTTTTTTTTTATATATCAAGCTATCAAAATTCCTTTAATTCTCTAGGTGATATTGCTAAATTACTTGCAATGTGTTTAGTCAACGAAAATGTATTGATGCTTCTCAACTCTCCTTGCTGTTCTAAACTTCTAATTCTTATGTTGAATGTGTTTATATGACTTGATTCTTAGTGAACCCACATTCGAGTTCTTGATCAAACTGCAAAACTTGGCCTACGCCATGGAGGTGCACCTTTTTCAATTTAGAAAAAAAATAAAATATATACAACCTATCAGCTCATGTTTGTAGCTTAATCTATTTTTCTGACGTGGCTAACACAAGTTAGTGATCAATTTACGCCACAAACCATTTCACTGGATATTCTCTCAAATCTAGAATGTTCTTCATTTGAGAGCTTCAAATCATCGTTTTGGTTTGGATCATCTTTAAACAACTCCTTGCAGCTAGTTTGCATCATCTTATCTTCTCGCGAGAGCTTCAAATCATCATTTTGGTTTCGATCAATTTGAAACAACCCCTTGCAGCTGGTCTGCATTATCCTATCTCCTGCACTCGAGAGCTTCAAATCATCATTTTGGTTTCGATCAATTTGAAACAACCCCTTGCAGCTGGGCTGCATCATCCTATATTCTTCATGATCAAAATTGTGATGTGAAGCTATGATCTTCTTTGGAATACCTCCATGAAGGAGATTATAGGTTTAATATAACATAGCATAACTTTTGTTTTTAGAAAATCGATCGAGGGAATGGAGGGCAATCTCAAAGGATTTATGCGAAAATTGGTTATATACTAGATTATTATAATATAATTTGGTTACTAATGGATCAAATAGGTAAAGTTTAAATACGAAATGTGCCAAACAGTCGAGTAACTCAAAACATACTAAATGGTTTATAAATTGGTATTGGTGGCTCTCGGGTTTCTAGCTAGAGTATGCCCTACTGTGACAAAAACAAAATTTGGATGCATACCCAAACATTCTTTGGATCAGCCACCGACTCTAAAAATAGTTTTTATAAAGATATTTCATGAGTATTTCTATTAATTATATTCAAAGTAAAAAAATGAATATAAATCATGGTGGGTTAACCATGTTGGTTTGAGTAAACATGATAAGATTCCAATGTCTGGATATATATTTGAATACTGTAGTATCACTTTCCAAAAACAATAAATCGGCCCTATATTATGCTGGGTTACATGAACCGTTACCCAAACCATCCAGGCCACCCATTTTGTAAGATACAGAAGTGGGTTAAATAACTTACTCTGGATTGACCCTTGGTACATGGACTTCTTGAGCCATACTGTTCCTGGGAACACCATCATGTTGGTTTTGCTCAATGTTTTCTTTTCTTCAGCTTCCAAGTGCATGAAACCAAAACTATTTGTCCATGTGTCAACCAAACTAGGGATGGCGGACAGCACCAGCTTCTCGATCTTTAAGGATTTTAGCAGCTACAAACAGCAAAGCAGAAGATGATCAGTCAAACATACAAATAGACAGGCTGGCACTAACGTGAAAGAACAATTGTAATACTAGGCACTAGCTACACGTGCCGATTTGCCCTATTTACTTATGAATGGGTCAATCCGGGTGATGTTTTATCTCTAATACGTTGAATGGGTCAAACAGAAAATCTTAGCTTAGAATAAGACCAGTCACGAGTTAGATGTCACCAAAAGTGTATTTATATAATGCATAAAACCTCAAAAAGTACAAGCTATATGAAAGAATATAGTTTTGTTATCGTATTTAACACACTCGTTATCTATAAAAAGATCAAAACTTTTGGACACATATATCTTAGTTACATCTAGTTATTTCGACCCATTATCTGCAGAAAAAATTAGCCACTTTGACCCGTTACCTAGCTTCCTCAACTTGCCCATTTTGACACATCAAGTCAGATGACTAAAATAAAACAACTACCTCTTCAATAGCATTCATGAGACGCCTACACATTCCTTGGCGCTGATATTTGCTGCATGTTGCAATGAGGGGCAACTCTGCAACCCCTATCCCATGGATCCTGTATGAAAAAGCAAACATATCTTAAAGTGGAAACTGACCATATGGACTAAAGTAAATAATAGACAAGACGATCTGGCTCATGATCTATCTATGGAATCAGTTAGCCAATGTGATCCAAATACTGAGATACCTACATGACAACAATACTATATCCATATTGGGATTCATGAAAATCACAACTCAAATTAAATTGAGCACTAAAACAGTTAGATTGTAATGATAACTTGATTGATGAGGTACCTTATGGATGCTACACTTAGTAGCAAGTCATCTTTTTCCAAGACCATTGTGTAGAATCCCTCATAATCAAGACGTGTGACTTCTGATCTGCATATAAATTAGGAAAGTATTCATGTTAGAATGTTGGTAATGTAAGGAAGCAATCAGAAAAGAAAATTTTACTCACCCTAGGTTGTATAGTACATGCGATATCATATCGATGCCAGTTCTCTGATCCACCATGGGAAGAAAGCACTCTTCCATGATTGTGAGGGCAACAGCTAGTTTCAAATTGCATTCCACCTTAAGAGAAACAAAATGTTTAGCAGAAAGAGCCTTTTGGTCTCCATGAGTGCACCTTAAAAGCGTCCATGAGTAGCCATCAGAGATGGTATTCATAATTCCAACCCGTGAATCAAGTCCCAAGTGAACCTGTAAAAGATGAATGTAAAAGACAACCCCAAATGAAGGTCCGAATGAATTCTGCCATTATTCGTAGATTTTAGAGGTGGCAGTTTTGATTTGACACTAAAAAAACTGGTTGATTTGGGTACTGTCCTATTTCATGTGGGTCATATAAACTTCTTTAGCTCAAAGGAGAACAAGTCAATTTGGTAAATCGGATTGAAATGTGGTTTATTTTGAATGCATACATCCTCTTAAAACTTTGTTCAATAAATGATTAATATTAACCACAATATATTGTTTTTATCCATAATTAATGTACAAAAAATATTTGCGGGTCAACTCAACCCTGTTATCTTGCTACCTCTAGTAGATCAATTAAATATTACATACTGTACCTCCTTACAACTTTCACCACAAAACCAAGTAGAAGGTATTGTTCCAGTTCCAAGCTCCTTCATCCTCACACAGTTCTCGTGGTCTGTTTACAGGCACATAATTGTCAGCAAAACACATGGATTGATACAACAAAAATAAAGAAATGTATACATTCTGAAAATTGTAGGCAATAGATACAACAAAATGACAAATTTAAGATCAGTTAAATTGCAACAAAAAATACAATTCAAAACGTAATAATACAAACTCTAGTGGCTAAGTGAAGAAAAGTTACATTTATGCCTGCACTGCAAACATTTCAGAACACCCAAGATCGAGGCTTCAGTATTCACAACCAAATCCCCACAACTCCAGCAAGAGCAACTTGAACAATACCAATCCCCTTCAGGTATATCCTAGAGAAGCAAAATCATAGACAAAATGACAATGTAGAAGAAAGCCAATCACGTCAACTGAACTACAGGTTGTAACATGAATGAGTCATGACCCAAAACACTTTTTGTCTTATATTATGACTAATTAAGTGATAAATATGGTTAGAAACGTTATATAATCAAATATTTACTATAACAATCTAACTTCTAAATAACACTATTTAGATGGCCAGATGCCTTTAAATGCACTTTAGGTGGACTTTCGACGCACTTCCATTTTTTAGCTAATTGTGACATGTTACCCATATGACCCGTTTGAGATAAAACAAAGCGTAATTAATCGCAGCAAACCTGCACAGCCAAGCACGCTTGATGAAAGGTTGATGGGCAGTTATCACAGCATATCAGCAAACCTCCATCCCCACACAGCCCACAACTATCATCATTTTTGTCAATTTCTTCAATGTGTACGGGGTGTTTGATTCCCTTTTTGACATCATATTCAGTTGACCAAGCTTCCAACTGGCACACATTGTAAGCCTTTCCAGATTCCATATAAAGATTCAAACATGGACAATTTAAGCTAAAACCTGCATGATGCTTAAACTTAGAGACAGAAAACACCTTCTCACAACACCGACACATAATACCATCTCGGGTAATTAAACCATCCTTAACCACTGAATTATCCCGTGGGTTCCTGTACTGGATAACTTCCTTGATTTGAATAATCCCAAAATCTATTAACCAAGATAATACCGTTCTTACACCATGGCAAGACCAATTCTCTTCCACGTCATGCTTACGTGGAAGCAACCTGCAACCACTTTTTCGATTTTTGTACCTTTTTTGGACATTTCTAACACGAGAATTGCCTTTTCCACCCTTTTCACGTTTGACCGATTTCTTGAATTTTGACTTCAATTTCAACTTCAACTTCTTGCTACGGTTATCAAAAGAGTGAAAGGACAGTTTTCTGCGACTTCCATGTTTATGTATTGTTGTTTTCGATGTTAGCCGCGTGATACTCTCACTAAACTCATCTTCATCAAGTTCCAAAAAGGAAGAATATTTCCTTATTTTCCTGAAACTTTTAACGGGTTTTGGGCTATTAATTAAAAGCTTGCTAACATGACTCTCTTGTGAAGCAGGTGAATCATTAACCTTAATTACACTATTTACTCTTATAGAACTCGTGTCAGAACAATATAACCTACATTTTTCGGCATCCCGATCCCCGATATGTCCTTTAAGCAAATAGCATCTGGATTTGACACCGTTAACAGATGATTCAACTAGGCGACATGTTACAATCGAATCCGGTTGGCACAAACAAGATTCAACAGAATTAACTACCTTCTCTAAATTAGATTTAGTGCTACAATCTTCTAGAACTGATACCTTCCTTCTCTTAACTTCAACAAACTCTTCGGTATGCTCCTCCCGTTTCATCGAGTCATGCTGACTTGTCATAACCGAACGCTCACTATTTGGTGGAAATGATATGTCTTTAGGTTTATTATCATCACTTTCAAAATTGATTGCTCCAGTTACAAGGCACTTTTTACTACTTCTGTCATCTTCATGCCCCAAAAACACGTCTTTGAAAATGTAATTCTCGTCTAGTGAACCTTCGAAACCATCATCTTGCAACTCCTTGATACCCCGACTCAGGAACATCTTTATGGACTTGTAGTATTGCCCCATCATATTAAGTGTCCTGATCACATATGGTCTCTACAGATGAACGTCACAACATCTGCAGTAACACAAGACTAATTATTAACTAGATAGAGAAATGTGTAAATAACTTACTTTACCCAGTTACATTTTAAAACCTAGAGGTATCTCGACATTGATTATATATGCATGTACGTAGTGTTGCAGTTGCTGAATTTAAGATTCAAGGAATTAGATAATTAACATGCACCAATTTATTTATTACATACAGATATGTCAACTTGAGTAGATTTCAAAATCTGTCATGCTACCATAATCTCTAAATAAAAGTTATTTACAATGATATCCAAAAATGGGAAGAATCTCGGAGACTATTAACTAAATAACTTTTCACACAAACACTAGTAGGCAGAACACGATCCCAAATCTTCCAATAACCAAGCATTTAGCCACTAACACCTAAGCACAAGTGCACAACCAAAACATAGCTCATCATGTGGATAAAGAGTCTTATCCAGCCAAGATTACGAACTTTTGCCAAAAATGAAAAACCACACTTTCCAAACAAGGAGCCATCTGTATGTCCATGACATCAATAACAGAGAAAATATAATTGACAATAACCCAAAAAAGCAACAATATAGTGACCAAAAACAAGTACATTACCAAGTAAGAACACAAACTAATTTACTTGTAGTTTTGTCTCAATACATGCAATGAGCCCAAGTACACAAACTTAATAATACTTTTAACCAGAAACGCTATAGCCACACCTATGTAACAGTGTGGTGACACAGGTTGGGGTAATCATAACATAACACAGTTTCAAAGACCAATGACCATTTCAGAAACAACATTTCACTCGCCCAACCAGAAGCCCGTTACCACAACGATTATATCATAACCAAATTTATAATTCCAATCGCTACATTGGCACTTCGTTGGATTTCATTAACTACATTGGGACAAAACCGTAAGTACATTGCTATTCTACATCTTAAACTCAAAAACAATATAGCGGACTACTGCTCTACAACATTGGCACTTCATTGAATTTTATTAACTACATTTTAACAAAACCGTAAGTAGACATCTTAAACCATAAGTGAGTCGGGTAGACCCGGGCATTATGGATATATAATTGATTGTGGGCCAGTCTGGGTTGCTGGTTATCAACTTTTTATTTTCCACAAATATACACCTCTAAATCATGCATTAAATCATTAAATTTCATATTATACAAAATGAAATAATTAATAATGATGCAGCATTTCATCCATTATCAATTCCTCAACAAATTCAATATCAATACACCAATAATAACTCAAAACTATAAATAAAATCCCACAATATATACATATACATTATACACACACACATATCTCTTCTACCTAATTCATTTCCAAAATTTACTCAAAAAATGCAAATAAAATTTACCTTCATCTGCATTCAGAACATTTGCATTTTTTTAATATAATTTAAATAGAAAGTAAATTATTCTGAGAATTGAAATGATCAAAGCACACACACAGTGTGTGTGTGTGTGTGTGTGAGAAAGTGCAAAAGAAGTGGCGGAAGGATTGGGGCTTTGGAATGACCAACCGAATAATTTAATTAATTAATAAAATTATGGATTTTTTAAAGTTTTTTAACAGATGGCAGGCATGAGATGAGGTGAAATGATGATGATGCTGTCAATTTGTTCGGTTGATTTTTTACAGTATTTAATTAACAGTTTGTTAGTTTTTTCACTATTACTCCTATTTTTTAAAAATTCCTTTTTGGTACTTTTTGTAACGGAAAATTGAATTTCTTTACCTGATATGGAAAGTCTAAAGTTTTTGTTATTACGGAGTGTTGATGTGTTATTATTTTGGGAGCGATTAATCTAACCTAAAACTTTAAGAATTTGACACGTGGATTCTACTAATTCTATTTCTTAAACTTATCCCTTGATTCTTACCCATGTCATCATCTTATGATTAAGTTATTTTTTAGGCATACAATTTGAAATGATGTCATACTTGTGTATGATCTTATATGTATTTTGACAAGTAGTAATATTTTTTTTGTTGCCAGTTTAATAATGATACATATATTATATATTAGCGTTTTTGTATTATTATCACTAGATAAATTGTTTAAAAGGTTATTGTTTGTATTTCCAAGTCAAACCGTGTTTTCAAATAAAATTTTAGATGAGACGTCCATTTCATCCTACAAATTTCATGTTGGAAATTTTATGTATTTTGTTATTTAATATGTTTAAATAATATAACATAAAATATACAAGTGAATAGATATGTTAAAATGAAGTTGAAAGTGTGTTTAACTAATGTGGGTTTGTCCCACATTGGTAGAAGTATAAACATTAAGTGTGTTTAACTAATGTGGGTTTGTCCCACATTGGTAGAAGTATAAACATTAAGTGTGTTTATAAGGAGGAGTGTTGGAGGAATAATAATTCCTTATAAGGGGCTACACCCCAAGTGGGCAAGGAGGGTGCGAAGCACCCGACGCGCCCGGGACCGGGGTCGGGGTCGGGGTCGTGGGCGATGAGGCGTAATGTGGCGTTTTAGTGGCGCACTTAGCACGCTCGCATCGCCGCGAGCCGCTTCAGAGCCGCCTTTGTTTTTTGCTAGCTCGATTATGGCTTACATGGCTCAAGTGTTTTATGGCTCAGGTTTTTGGCTTCATGGCTCAGTGGGTTATGTTGTTCCTGGTTTAACACCTGGAACAACACTTGCTTAAGTAGTAAGTGTGACACCTGGTTATTGATCATGCAAGCTAACAAGTGTAATACACTAACTAACTTCTCCTTGTTTAAAACAACTAACACTTAGTTGTTTTCAAACATTCTGAGATTCAATCAGAAAAACACACACTTCACTCTGGATACTTTCTCTTCTCTTCAAGCTGTTCTTGAAGGTAAATTATGGGTTGTGGTTAACTCCGGCAGTACAATCTGCTTTGGCTGTTGTACCCTGGGAAACTGACGGGTTCACTTGGGTGGCCCGAAATCAGTTTTAAGGGACCTTGGTTTAACCATATCCTCAGCCCATTTTGCCTTCTTCTTTCTGTTTTATGTTTCTGTTTCATTTATTTTCTTGTATTGATTAGTTAGTAGTTAATTTACTTGTAATCTTTCCTGTTGTAATTCGAATGTATATCAATAAAATGTTATTTTCTTGAATGGTGTTCCTACAATCTTAAAACTGATTTTGCTTCTTCACCATTCTATTAATTCGAATTACAAATCTGTTTTCTTAAAACTTTTGTAATAATTTACTTTTCTGTAAAGTTACTTCTTTAGTTTATTTTATGTTCATAGAAGTTTTTTAGTAAAACTTTGCCTATTTCATTTAAGAAATGGCTACTGAATTTAACTTCTCAACAAATGGAACTTCTGCTTCTACCACCACCAACACTGTTGGCACTTCTGTTTCTCAATCTGTAGGACATACTATCTCTACAAACATGGGACCTTTGGTGGGTACCCAAGCTGCCCAAATTGTGGCCAACCATGCTGAAAAATCAGAGAAATTTTCTGGTTCACACTTTAAAAGATGGCAACAAAAGATGTTGTTCTACCTCACTACTGTGAATCTTGCGAGATTCTTGAATGAGTCAGCCCCTGTAATTCCTGAAGGATGCACTGATGTTCAAGTAGTGAGTGCTGTTGATGCTTGGAAGCATTCTGAATATCTCTGTCGAAACTATGTGTTGAATAGCCTTGTTGATTCACTTTACAATGTGTATTGTAAGATAACCACGGCCAAAGAACTCTGGGAATCTTTGGATAAAAAATACAAAACCGAAGATGCCGGAACTAAGAAGTTCATTGTGGCAAGATTCCTAGAGTTCAAGATGGTTGATTCAAAAATTGTTGTGTCTCAAGTTGAAGAATTACAAATCATCATAAGTGATATTCTATCAGAAGGAATGGTTCTTGGTGAAACATTCCAAGTTGCTTCCATAATTGAAAAGTTGCCCCCAAGTTGGTTGGATTTCAAGAATTACCTTAAGCATAAGCGAAAGCAAATGACCGTTGAAGAACTTATTGTTCGTCTTCGAATTGAGGAAGACAATAGAGTTGCTCAAAATGGTGGTCATATTGAAGGACTTGCTAAGGCCAACTTTGTTGAGCATGGCCAAAGTTCCAAGGGAAAAGGTAATTACAAAGGCAAAGGGAAACGTCCTGAGAAGAAAAACAAGGGAAAAGGTAATTACAAAGGCAAAAGGGAAACGTCCTGAGAAGAAAAACAAGGGAAAAGGTAATTACAAAGGCAAAAGGGAAACGTCCTGAGAAGAAAAACAAGGGAAAAGGTAATTACAAAGGCAAAAGGGAAACGTCCTGAGAAGAAAAACAAGGGAAAAGGTAATTACAAAGGCAAAAGGGAAACGTCCTGAGAAGAAAAACAAGGGCAAAAGGTAATTACGAAGGCAAAGGGAAACGTCCTGAGAAGAAAAACAAGGCAAAAAGGTTGGATTTCAAGAATTACCTTAAGCATAAGCGAAAGCAAATGACCGTTGAAGAACTTATTGTTCGTCTTCGAATTGAGGAAGACAATAGAGTTGCTCAAAATGGTGGTCATATTGAAGGACTTGCTAAGGCCAACTTTGTTGAGCATGGCCAAAGTTCCAAGGGAAAAGGTAATTACAAAGGCAAAGGGAAACGTCCTGAGAAGAAAAACAAGGGAAAAAGGTTGGATTTGAGTCCTAAGTATGGTGGTGTGAAAAAGAAGGTTGGGATGTTCAAAGGAAAGTGTTACAATTACGGTGAATCTGGTCACCGAGCTGATCAATGCAAGAATCCAAGGAAGGAAAGGGCAAACATGGTCGATGATGACATGCCTCTTGTTGCTATGATTTCTGACCTCACTGCTAAGTTGGAAGAGGTCAATCTTACCACCGATGGAATCAAAGGATGGTGGGTTGATACGGGTGCAACCCGTCATGTGTGTCCGGATAAGACTATGTTTCATACTTTGAAAGAAGCATCCGGTGAAGACAAGTTGTATATGGGAAATGCCGCTACTGCCGAGATCAAGGGTGAAGGCGATGTGATCCTCAAGTGGACTTCGGGGAGAGAGCTCAAGTTGACTAATGTGTTGTATGTTCCCGAATTGCACAAGAGTCTTGTGTCGGGATGGTTACTCAACAAAAATGGGTTTCGTTTAGTGTTTGAAAGTGATAAGTTTGTGTTAACTAAACGTGGTTTGTATGTTGGTAAGGGTTATGCCCTTAATGGTATGTTTAAACTTAATGTAATTGCCATGAAGAACATGAATGAAAATGCTTCTACTTCTGCTTACTTGATTGAGTCTTTTAATGTTTGGCATGCTCGACTTGGTCATGTGAATTTCAATTCAATGTGTCGTTTAATTAAGTTAAATTATATACCATTTTTTACCATTGAATCTAATTATAAATGTCCAACTTGTGTTGAATCAAAACAAACCACGAAATCTTTCAAATCAATTGAACGAAACACCGAGCCACTTGATTTAATCCATACCGATGTATGTGATTTTAGAACGATTCCCACTCGTGGTGGTAACAAATATTTCATCACCTTTATTGATGATTGTACAAGATATTGCTATGTATATTTGCTAAAAAGCAAGGATGAAGCAATAAACAAGTTTACCTTGTACAAAAATGAAGTTGAGAATCAACTCAACAAAAAGATTAAACGAATAAGGAGCGATAGAGGAGGTGAATATGTTTCTCCTTTTGCTGAAATTTGTGTTCAAAATGGTATTATCCATGAGCAAACAGCTCCTTATACCCCACAACAAAATGGCATTGCTGAAAGAAAGAATCGAACTCTTAAAGAGATGATGAATGCCATGCTAATAGGCTCGGGTTTAGGCCAAGACATGTGGGGAGATGCCATTTTGTCGGCAAACTATCTTTTGAACAAAGTTCCTTTCAAGAATAAGGATGTTACACCTTATGAGTTATGATTTAATAGAAAACCATCCTATAAATTCTTGAAAGTGTGGGGGTGTTTAGCAAAAGTGGTGGTTCCACCACCAAAAGTTCAAAAGATAGGACCGAAAACTGTTGATTGTGTATTCATAGGATATGCTCAGCATGGTAGCGATTGTGAATCCTCATATCTTGCTGAACATAGTAGTGCATATCGGTTTCTAGTACACGAGTCTAAGAACTCCGAAATACACAAAAACAATATACTTGAGTCAAGGAATGCATCATTTTTTGAGGATGTGTTTCCTCGTTTGGATAAAGGAAAAGCTACTACATCAACTACAGTTGATAAGATTGTTCAAGATGAGAATCAAGAACAATCAGAAGATGAAGAAGTAGAACCGCGAAGAAGCAAAAGGCAAAAGATTGAAAAAATTTGGGCCTGATTTTGTTTCTTATACGGTTATGAGTGAACCTCAAACCTATAAAGAAGCGATTACTTCTGAGGAGGCGCCTCAATGGAAAGAAGCCATCAAGAGTGAAATTGATTCTATTTTACAGAATCATACTTGGGAACTAGTTCATCTTCCACCTGGTTGTAAACCACTTGAACATCGTTGGATATTCAACAAAAAGATGAAAGCTGATGGCTCAATTGATAAGTACAAGGCAAGGCTTGTAATCAAAGGATATAGACAAAAGAAAGATCTTGATTACTTTGATACATATGCGCCTGTAACTCGAGTAACTTCGATCAGATTGGTGCTTGCGATTGCAGCATTGAGAAATTTGGAAATACATCAAATGGATGTAAAAACAGCCTTTCTCAATGGTGAGCTAGATGAAGAAATATACATGGAATAACCTGAGGGTTTTTCCGCTCCTGGCCAGGAGGACAAGGTTTGTAAACTTGTCAAGTCTTTGTATGGATTGAAACAAGCTCCCAAACAATGGCACCAAAAGTTTGATCAAGTTATGCTCGACAATGGTTTCAAGATCAATGAGTGTGACAAATGTGTTTATGTCAAAGACATATCTAAGGGATATGTGATACTTTGTCTATATGTCGATGACATACTCATTGTGGGTAGTGATGATAGTATGATCAGATCTACCAAAGACATGTTGAAAGCGAGATTTGACATGAAGGATATGGGTTTAGCAGATGTCATTCTTGGAATGAAAATTACTCGAACCCAAGATGGTCTAGTGTTAAGTCAATCTCACTATGTGGACAAGATCCTTGAGAAATTCAGTCCCGAGGACTTAAGAGTAGCTCGATCTCCAATGGATAGCACACAACATCTATCGAAGAATTAAGGTGAAGGTGTTGCTCAATTGGAGTACTCAAGGGTAATTGGCAGCCTAATGTATCTCATGACAAGTACGAGGCCAGACTTAGCCTATGCTGTGAGTAGGCTAAGTAGATATACTAGTAATCCTAGTTCGGAGCATTGGAAGGCTATGACTAGGTTACTAAGATACTTGAGATATACAAGGAATTATGGGCTGCATTTTGGTCGAGATCCAGCTGTATTAGAAGGATATAATGATGCTAATTGGATATCCGATATAAAAGATTCCAAATCCACAAGTGGATATGTGTTTACTATTGGAGGAGCAGCTATAGCTTGGAAATCATCCAAGCAAACGCTCATTGCTAGATCCACGATGGAATCTGCATTTATAGCATTGGATAAAGCTGGAGAAGAAGCAGAATGGCTACGACATTTCTTGGAATATGTTCCTAGATGGCCAAAGCCTTTTACGTCTATTTGTATACATTGTGATTGTCAATCGGCTATTGGTAGAGCTCAAAATACAATGTATAATGGCAAGTCGAGACATATTCGTCGTAGGCATAATAGTATACGACAACTGCTCACAACAGGGGTTATCACTATTGACTATGTGAGGTCAAAGGATAACATTGCGGATCCGCTAACTAAAGGTTTAAGTAGTGAGGCAGTTTATAAGTCGTCAAGGGGAATGGGGCTAAAGCCCATTGAGTAAATTTGTACGAAGGAAAACCTAACCTAGATGTAAATGGAGATCCCATGATCTAGGTTCAATAGGACAACCTAATTGTACGAATAGAGGAGGTCACTGTGGGGGAGCACCCCAAAACAATCAAGGGAGTTTGCAGTCACTGTGGGGGGAGAACCCACCACAATAAAGTGAGTTGCAAGTTTCCTAGCCCATTCCTATATCAAATCAGTGATATTATAGAGGTTAAGCTTATAGCTTTTAATGATTGTGAGCAATCACCTATGTTAGAGAGAAGTGTGGTCGCTTCAAATGGAATTGTGGGGGTGCAATTCCTAGAGCTCTCGCAGAACCAGGATAGTGTTCCATGACCATAACGGACATGAAAGTGAGGGGTTAACCAGACTAGGGAGAGTATTGTGTGATGTGCAATAACGTCTACGTAAAAAGGAGTTAGTTCAAAGACATCAAGTTCTACTAACTGCTAGGAGACTAAGTGCACTCACAAAGGAAAGTTCAAAGGGTAAAATCTACTTCTCCTGCAATACTTGACTGTCAGAATTTATCTTTAAGAACCATATCTATTCATGTGGGGGATTGTTGGAAATTTTATGTATTTTGTTATTTAATATGTTTAAATAATATAACATAAAATATACAAGTGAATAGATATGTTAAAATGAAGTTGAAAGTGTGTTTAACTAATGTGGGTTTGTCCCACATTAGTAGAAGTATAAACATTAAGTGTGTTTATAAGGAGGAGTGTTGGAGGAATAATAATTCCTTATAAGGGGCTACACCCCAAGTGGGCAAGGAGGGTGCGAAGCACCCGACGCGCCCGGGACCGGGACCTCGGGGTCGTGGGCGATGAGGCGTAATGTGGCGTTTTAGTGGCGCACTTAGCACGCTCGCATCGCCGCGAGCCGCTTTAGAGCCGCCTTTGTTTTTGGCTAGCTCGATTATGGCTTACATGGCTCAAGTGTTTAGTTGTTATGGCTCAGTTTTTTGGCTTCATGGCTCAGTGGGTTATGTTGTTCCTGGTTTAACACCTGGAACAACACTTGCTTAAGTAGTAAGTGTGACACCTAGTTATTGATCATGCAAGCTAACAAGTGTAATACACTAACTAACTTCTCCTTGTTTAAAACAACTAACACTTAGTTGTTTTCAAACATTCTGAGATTCAATCAGAAAAACACACACTTCACTCGGATACTTTCTCTTCTCTTCAAGTTGTTCTTGAAGGTAAATTATGGGTTGTGGTTAACTCCGGCAATACAATCTGCTTTGGCTGTTGTACCTTGGGAAACTGACGGGTTCACTTGGGTAGCCCGAAATCAGTTTTAAGGGACCTTGATTTAACCATATCCTCAGCTCGTTTTGCCTTCTTCTTTCTGTTTTATGTTTCTGTTTCATTTATTTTCTTGTATTGATTAGTTAGTAGTTAATTTACTTGTAATCTTTCCTGTTGTAATTCGAATGTATATCAATAAAATGTTATTTTCTTGAATGGTGTTCCTACATTTCATCTTACAAATGTTCATGGGGTTGGATCCACCGAACCTAGTTCCTGAGCTATTCACTATTATTAACCCCTTATGCATAAACACCAGAGAATGGAACCATGGTCATCCCACATAATGGTTCAAAAATGGGTTCTATATACTATGGTTCAAAAATGGGTTAAAAAATATTTTCCCCTCACACTCTAAACGCCGGAACCTCTAGAAAATTTACTTGTTAGTATACAATGTCGTCTAACCCAATTGGTTTCATATTACCTTCATTTAACTCCTTAAGACCATCCTCATTCACAACCCAACCCAACGACACTATTCATTATAAAATTAATTTCTCTCTCTTATATCTATCCAACCCAACTAAACCTAATTTTTACACTCGCATTAACAACTCAACCAAACTACTTTTTTATAATAAATAATAATGTTTTATAATTAATTCTTTTTTATTTAAAGTTAATAAAAAATCAAAATAATCTTTTATTTAGAAAAATTAAGTTATTTAGCATCATTAATAAAAACAAATTAATCAGATTAAAAATACTTCAGATTTATTTAACAAAGTAAATAACTAATATTAATATAAATTAATATTATTTAAAACTAAATAAAAATAAAAAAGTGACACTATACTATCTACCAATAAACTAAAACAAGATTGAGATGTTCTTGAAACAACACGTGGCGTAATCCTTGATCGACACGTGTCCTTTTAATTTATTTATTTTATTAAATTAGCTTTTTTAATTGTATATAGATTCAATTTCCTTATTAGACTTAGAATTAAACTCTAACTCTTGGCTTTATAGATACAAAACACATTATAACCTTATTTGATTGATCGTTTTATCATTAATAAAATTGTTTCTTTTCTTTCTCAAAACTTCAACTCCTATTACTTATATTACTTATAATAAGTTATTAATTTCAAATTTTGAGTTTACGATCCGAAATCACAAGGCTATTTGCCGTCATCCACTATGTTTACAAGTTCCGATTTTGATATGATTGTAAAAATTTAAGGTAAATCCAAAACTCTAACTAAACATATATTATATTTATTATTACTTTTTGTTATAATTTAGTTTCGATCATCGGTTTACTTTAACCACAATTTATTTTATACTCACGAATCATGTATGTGGCATATTCGAATTTCTTTATGATACAATCTATATAGCTACGTACATCATACGGGTATTAGGACTAGTACTATTATATATACAAAAACTGATATGTATATTATCTGACAATAGTTCTATGCATTCACACTTCAAAAAATACCACCAACTGATATTGGATTCACCGACTAAGTTGGGCACGTGAAAGCCTTTTAATATATTTTTTATTAATTTGAGCCAACCGACCCAATTATTTTAAGGCCATCCCCATCCACAATCCAACCCAACAATACTATTTATTAAAAAACTATTTTCTCTCTCATATATTTCCCAACCCAACTAAAAATCAAATTTTACACTCCATTAACAACTCAACCAAACTACTTTTTTATAATACATTATAATGTTTTATAATTAACTTTTTTAATTTCAAGTATTTTTTTAATAAAAGAAATACTTTTTATATAACAAAAAATTAATTTATTTTATCATAAAAAATAAAAAATAATTAAATTCCTAAAATATTTCACATTCATCAACATATATTAAACAAAATCGATACCTCATTTTACAATCCTAACATGAAAATAACATAAATGTAGTACTCAAACAAAAAATTTACATAATTATCTATCAGTTGCAAATTTTTGCCATATGTGCTGACATCACTATTTTCCTCCACTTCATAAGGACGAGAACGTGTTCTGTCACGATCTATTTCTAAGTCCCACTTCGGGTGTTTACACATAACTTCGTTAAATACAATAGAGTCGTTAAACTTGCTCCCACCATTTCCCTCATAAATTTTGTGTGCGTCATTCTCAACATCTTTCAAGCTCATACCACTTTTTTTTTGGCGATATGCCTCACGGTATGCAGAAACCCACTTTTGGGCATTTTCGTTAAGTCGTTTCCAACGACCTCTCATTTGATCTTCGTTTCTCGTACCAATTTTTTGTGGATTTTCTGCCTGAGTTGCATCATACAATACTTTTACTCGTCCCCAAAGCGTGACTTTCGTTGACCTTTACCACGAATGTTATCTTCACTAGCCATACACCATGCCGACATAAGAGCTACATCTTCATTAGCATCCCACTTGATGCCTCGTTGTAAGCTTTGAGCACTTTCTGTTACGGCAGCTTGATCTGGAATTGAAGATGAAGCGTATTGTCCATGATATTAGACACTTGGATAATTTTCTGGATTTTCACGATTAAAAAAATTATTTGGATTCATTTTTAAAACTTCTAAAAAAGTTATGAAATTTTTTGGTTTTTAGATAGAAGTGTAAAAATATGGTATCGTGATAAAAAAAAAAAGCAATAAACGAACACATGTATATATTGATGATTCTTGTAGTGCACATATGGCTCCTAACATGCCACGTTAACCCAAACAATTGTTGGGCGAGCCGACTTGCTCGGTTGGATATGGCCATATTTAATACCTTTTACTTGAAAGATGTGCCAACCGAACAAACAAAACACTACCGATGGCAATGGTCTAAGGCAATGGGGATAGTCTAAAAACCGACATCGGGATTAATTAGATTTTTAATGATATTGGATGGTGATTTATAAACAAATTTAAATCTCAATCTATACGAGGGTTTTGGAGAAGGATTTGGAGCAGCAGGACCCAAATTCCCGCTCATCCCTCCTCCTATTTTTTTTCCCACTTTTATTTAATACAAAATAAAAATTTGGAGCCGCCAACATTCTCTTTATTTCTTTTACTTCTTTATTTACATCAAAATTGAAAAGAAAAAAACCTCAATCAAAATTCTTCCTCAACACCTTCCCACAGTTCAACCTAATCCTATTTTGGAAATTTCTGCAGCCAAAAACAGATTATTTTTTACTCCACATTCATTTTTGTATACAATTGATTATGAATACAATAAACTCTCATCCGTCAAAAAACCCTAATTCGGTGGTTGTTGATGGAGATGATGCGGCCGAGATGTTGTTTGCGCAGAATAAACACGATGCTATGCAAGGCTGCTGCTTCTTTGATTACTGAGGTATATATATATAGGTTTTAGGTAAAATAAAACAAGTATTAAATTTTCTTCACCGAAGATCACCGTGCATCATGGAAATCATCGTGCATCAATTGCTTCGTGAATCTTCGTGCATCAATTTAACCATGATCTATCTTTCTTATTTGTTTTACTTTAATACTTGTTTTACAATACCCAAACCCTTATATATATATATATGTTATAATTTGCGGACCACTCTTCCATAATTATAAGAAATTCACAAATACACTTGTGGTTTAGAGGTACTTATGTGAATACAGTTGTATCGTGGTTTAGAGGTACTTATGTAGCTATCAACTAGGATTAGGTTTCATTCAAAGTTTATTTCCTTTTTGAAATTGAATAGTAAGACTTCTGATCTTTAGATGTAGCAATTTCTTCTATGATTAGTAAGTGTATGTTGTTGGGTTTGGGTATGGTCTACTTTAAGCATCTGTTCTATATATACTTTATTTTGGTCTAATCTTTTGGGCTATTGTTATCAAGTAGTTCGTTACTTCTTCACTATATGTTTGTATTATGTAAAATTATTGTTGAAAACGTGGATATGGACAGTGGTCCATGAGGGTATGATTTTAAGCTAATTTCACTGTCAACAATGAAATCGAGATCAAGTATGTACACGATTACCTTTTCCAAAAAAAGAAGATTTTCATCTCTTTTAATTGGTAAAATGTGGTTGGTATTCTACAAGATTTTGACGCTCTTACGAATGTAACATTAAGTGTTTCGTAAGTTATATATTACTTAACTAAAACACTCCTTTGGTTTGATAGAAACAAGATTCTTATCATTCTCTGATTTATGTTTTTGTTTCAGTCAAGAATTCACTTTTCCTTTATGTTTGAGTTATTATCTATTCTTTTTTTTTTTTGTTGTTCTTTGATTCATCTAACTTGTTATGACGACTATTAAATTTTGGAATTTTTCTTGACTGAATTCATAGTACGTATGTCGATCATATATGACTCATGTAACACATTTTGTATTTGTTTTTTAGTTTCTGTTGGGAATAGTTTTACATATCTTGGTCAAAATAAATGAGGTCGAGACAAGTCAGGCTAGACAAGCATTGCATAAAAAGGTAATGTAATGGTGTTTCTACATGAATATCCACTTGAGCACTATTGTCATCCATTTGTTTGAGAATAACAGCAATACACATTGTTTTCATGTGGTAATTTCATATGTTAGGATTTTAACTCTCTTTATCTCTCATAAATGGGGTTCTCATAAACAAGTTTATTTTAGTATATTTGTAGTGAAAGATGACAAATTTGTATTATTTTTTATTTTAAAAAGTATTGAATGTGTGTTCAATCCAGAAATACAAAAATATGTTTGAACTTGATAAGGTATTAAGGTATATTTCATGTTTCTTTTAGATTGTATCAGCTATTCATATGAAGTACAATTACAAAGTTTAGAGATTCCACATACTGTTTTTGCAGGATACAATGTCTAATGCTCATATCTAACTCTAGAGAATGAAGATGTTGTTGTCCGGTTGTCCAACTAGCTAAGGTAAGTGTGTTTGGTATTGTTCAGTGTTGCCTCTGTAATACATTAATGTTTTGAAAATGGGTTAGATGAGTAGTGTTTATTGTTTAATGCTCTTCCATGCTAATAATCCTAGGTGTGGGTCTGCCTCCCATGATATTGTAAATTTTTATAGGATGGGTCGGTTGAGTATGGATTTTATCTACATAATAATATATCAACCTAACTCATATGTCTAAAAATTAACTTTAAACTTTAAGAATTTGACACATAGATTCCACTAATACTCTTTTTAATCTTATCCCTTGATTCTTTCATATGTCATCATCTTATGACCAGGTAGATTTTTAGACATACGAGTTAGTTTGATTTATCGTTATCCTTTTATTATATATACAAGGTACCAGAAATGGAATGATAAAATGCCTCGGTCAGCCATGTACTGTTGCTTATCCATGCTTACTACAATCCGAGTTATATGTTTATATTTACTAATAATTGAATTTGTGTTGCATGATCGATTTCTGGCAGGTCTGGATGAAGCAACATCCTGGCAAAGGGAGACATAATTCTTTATGGTCTTGAAGCTTACATGGGGTACAATTAAAGCAATGCTTATTCTATGTAGCAACAATAGTTTTTGTTCTTATACTTGGTGTTGTTTTTTTGGTACTTTGTCTTTTGATAGTTTTTATAACATAGTTCTTTAACTTGATATGTTTTTTTTTTGTATGTTGTTCGTTCTTTTACTTTGTAAAAATGTATATCTTAGCTTACCAGCTATAACTCATTGATATGAAATCTATAATACACATCATTTCAAATGAAACCTAATTTGCTTAAAATGAAACATGTAAGATATTTTTTGATTCGGTCTGAAGACTAGTAAAAGATATATAAGGAAAAAAGTAAACTACGTTGAAGGGTTTTTTGGTTTGGATGAATTTCATTACTCATCTTTTATTTGATAAATTACATAGATAATCCTCGTGGTTATTAGTTATCACTTGGCTTCATGGTTGGTCCAAAAATAAATGTTCGTCTATTTAGTTCGTTAAGTGCCCACGTGACTGGCACATGATTGTTCTGCAAGCACGTGACTAGCCATCTATCTTTGGTCTAGGGGCTTATCAAACTCAATTGAGTTAAAACTTATCAGTATTATACGTTTATTTGCATAATCTGAATTGAATATTACTTTTTCAAGCTCGACCAATGAACCCAATCAAATAATACTTTTCTTTTGAGTTCCAATAATTGTTCAATAGCAACTACCAACGTGATCATGTGGTTCACTGGTTTGGTATCATGTTTTTTTGAAGGGGTTCGTAGGTTCAAAAATTTTTAAAGTAAATATTGTATGGGACAATTAGGAGGTGGTTAAGGAAATAATAAAAATCACAATAATATCAAATTGCATATACTAGATTTATTTACATAGAAATTGAACAAATTAAAAATTATCAAGAATACCATAGTAGTAGTACTATTTTTGAAGCCTACTACTTACAAATATAGACCCCACGTACTTTTATCTACGTTCCATGGTCCGTAAACCTGAACCCGGTGGACTCACTCACTCACTAGAACCCACCGCGATGTTGTGATTCTGGTGCACCGGTCACTCGCTCACTCACCGACTCACTCTAGAAAGCCCCAAACCCACTCAACTTCTTAAAAATGGCACTACGTTTCCTCGCTCCACTCTCCCCTTTCACAAAACTCACTCGCCCTCCTCTTCCTTCATTTCATTTCCCTCACAAATTCTCTCGATTTTCATCTTCCCTTATTATGGCTTCCGCTTCAAAAAAGGTAAAATTATATCTCTCGTAATGATTATATATATATATATATATTCCCCTGTATAATATTATATGTATAATTAATTTTATAATACTTACAGGTACTTGTTCCAATTGCTAATGGAACCGAACCGATGGAGGCTGTGATTACAATTGATGTCCTCCGTCGAGCCGGCGCTGATGTTACGGTTGCGTCTGTCGAAAAACAGCTTCAAGTTGATGCTTGTCACGGCGTTAAAATCGTCGCTGATGCTTTTGTTTCTGATTGTGTTGATACTGTTTTTGATCTCATTTCGTTGCCGGTATATGCTCTCTCTGTTAAGTTTGTTAGTTGTTTGCCTATTATATTGTTTAAAAAGTCGGTCATTCGAAAGGTTTTGTTGTTTTGATAGAGTTCTAGTTGACAAATTAGAAGGTTTTGTTAGTGTTAAGAAAGCCGGAAATGGATTGATGAAAGTTTGAATGCTTTCCGATAGCGTATTTTTAGGAAACTTTGCTCTAATATTAGTGTGATTTTTAATTAGGGTACTTGGTTGTATTTGAACGATGATGTGTATTTATAAGCGCTTATCTGTTGGAAAAAATAAGCTGGTAATCTCTTGCTTATAAAAAATTGCTTATTCCTCAATTTTCATATAAATAAGCAGATAAGCGGGTTTTCAAAGGGTTTGTTGTTGCTTAAAAAACAAGCAGTAAGTAGATTAGCAGAAAAAAGAACAATCCCAAACATCTTCTTAATCACCTTTAGTGTTTGTAAAATATGTGGTTTTATGTTTAGGTTTTATTGGCACTTGTGATTTCACAGTATCTGCAACATAACACACTTTTCTGAGATACCACATTTTAAGCATCTCGAAACTGTTTTTTTTGTTATTCAATTTAGTGAAATACCAAATACTGCATGTTATACAAAGGATACAGGAACTGCCCACTGCCGTCTTCCACGGGTTTTGGGCCCCGATACCTCGATGGTGTATGGGGGAGGTTTGTTAGGAACAACAGGGTTGCACAACGAAAGCAAAACAGAAAATTAAAGAACAGAACACGAGAATTAACGTGGTGTCTCACACAATGTGTGTGAACTAATCCACGGTTGCAACTAGGGAATTTATTAAGCTCAATACAACCAGGAATTACAATGCATAGACTTAATATATATACCTAACAGATTAGGATTTCTTGGAGTAATGCACAAGAAAACCCGAATGGGTTTACTAAACAAAACAAAAACAGGCCTTCAAAAAGGACTTCAAAAAGCCTAACAAGGTTAAGATGTACACAGACCTTACCTCTACCTAGGTAGAGAGGTTGCTTCCAGGTTCTACTTAAATGGTAGAAAAGGACCTCCGGCCTTTGCATGGGATGAGGATTGAACCTCTGACCTCTGTCTCCAGAAGCCAGGGTGTTTAGCACTGATCCAAACCATGTTATACAAAGGATGTATGTGACTAATATAGTTCAAGTACCAACGGGTATCCTTAATTAAAAACAAATACACTAAAATTATGATGAATTTGTGCAAAAATGGAATCATGTTCATTGGCAAGGTATTCAGTGCTTAAACCTTTACATATCCACATTTTGTTCACCAGTCTGTTTCTATCCTTTCTTTGCAAGTATGAACACCTTAAAGTGAAAAAGAGCCCTGTTACACAACACCCCTTTCTCTTACGTTCTGAGTGAATGAATTTTTGAACATCATCGTAATTAAACTTTGTTCTTACAAGAATATTAGAAAGAAACTATCTAATATGCAAAATCTAGCGTTTTTGAAACGGTTTTGACAAACATGGCCTCGGGAACGTGTTTGAAAGGTTAATACACACATAAATGCTTTTGTACATTAACCATGACCACTTTGTAAGTCTACGAATTTTAATCATAAGTAACCTTTATGCATGTAATAATCTGGGGCTATTAATCTATTATGTTTATCAAAGCTCGATCTCAAAATGTGTTTACAAAGAGTTGATGATGAACTTGATGGACTTATAATACTTCAACGTTTGTGTATTGCACAGCTGATTAGTGCATAGCGTTTAGATTCATCCAGTGTATTAGATTGGCAGTAATAATTCAATGTTGCAGTTCATGCTTTCTTCATCATTGCTGCTATAATTCTCTATAGTCGTATGCTTGGATGAACATGCTGTTTTTGATGTATGTAGTGCTTCTGTGTTGTACTATTCATCTTATTGTGTTATTGGGTTGCGTAACTCTACATGAGTTCGTTGTCCTGTCTTCTGTGAATGTTATATTCTCTTATAGTTCGTTATCATTAGTTTGTGGCAACTATCAGCCTTTCTAAAAATTTCTGTACAGGGAGGGATGCCGGGTGCAACCACTCTTAAAGACAATAATGTTTTGGAGAGCATAGTAAAAAAGCAAGCGTTAGAAGGTCGACTGTATGCTGCAATTTGTGCAGCTCCTGCTGTTGCACTTGGGTCATGGGGCCTACTGAAGGGATTAAAAGTAACAAACGAACCATGGTTTCTTATAGTTCTTGATCGTGGTGTGCTCCATTGTTACCTATGAACTTTCTTTTCTGTAGGCAACCTGTTATCCAGCCTTCATGGAGCAGCTATCATCCTCTGCAACTACAGTCGAGTCGCGAGTCCAGCAGGATGGGAAAGCGATTACTAGTCGAGGCCCAGGAACAGCCATGGAATACTCTGTTGCACTGGTAGAGCAGCTGTTTGGGAAAGAAAAAGCTGGTGAAGTTTCTGGACCGCTGGTTTGTTCTGGATTCCATGCTTCAAGTTGTTTATAGCTCAAAATTTCTGTTAATTATGCTTATGCATGTATGTCACTAGGGCATAAATGTTTTCGACTAGGGGATAATCTGAATAACTCTTTCATACTGTTTCCAGCTGATGAATTCTAAGCATAACGATCAATTCATTGCTGCTGAACTGAATAAGCTGGAATGGACATCTAGCTCCGGACCTAAGGTGAGTTTGCAATCTTTAACGATTTGGTTAGTTTGCATTAAAATCTGTTAGTTTAGCTTGTTTTTATCCAAAGTACATTGAAGGATTTTATTGATATTCCTGCTTCCTTGTGCTTCTAGATTCTAGTACCTATTGCGGATGGGTCTGAGGAGATGGAAGCTGTTATGATCATTGATGTTCTTCGAAGAGCAAAAGCCGAAGTTGTGGTTGCATCAGTTGGGGATAAATTAGAAATTGTTGCTTCTCGTAAAGTAAAGCTAGTTGCAGACATGCTCCTTGACGAGGCTGCTAAACTTTCATATGACTTAATTGTGTTGCCAGTAAGTTTATATCAATTTATTTCATAAGCTATCACTTATCAGCACCATCTACTGTCTGTTTAATGTTTTCAACCTACTTAGGGCGGACTTGGTGGTGCCCAAGCATTTGCCGACTCACAAACACTTGTGAATTTGCTGAAGAAGCAGAGCGAGTCTGACAGATTCTATGGAGCAATATGTGCATCCCCGGCTCTTGTGCTGGAGCCCCATGGATTACTTAAGGTATCCACCTCTATTGACTACTGCAACATATTTGTGCCATTGAACTTATCTGCTATGAACATGTATGCCAAGTAATACATGTGAAAGTAAATATCCTCGAGTTAAGAAAACAACTTCTGTCCGGCTGACCCCTATAAGAGACAAATTTAACCTGATTTACTTATGCTTGGGTTGAATTCAGTTTTATTTTCTTTCCATATCAAATTGGTGAATAAGAAAACAGTCGCTAATGGGCGTTGGTTCTAGTGGTATGTGTGATGACCCATTAATCAATAGGTTGTGCGCTAAAAGGTCATCATTAACAGTATTACTCTGATAATATTGTTGTCTTGTTGATGTCATTATTAACTGTATTTTTTAAGAACCATTTTTGGGTCAATCCATACCATTTTAACCAGCACTGTAAATGAGTCCTTGACCCATTTGACCCGATCTCATTTTGACCCACAACCACACAAGTTCTCTTGACTCGTTCACTTTTCCATCTTTCCATTGTTGACAATCACACCAAATGGTGTACATGAAAAATTAGTAACTCAAACTTTGGGACTTAGTGAAAAAGGATAGCCATAAATTTTTTAACATGCCAGGATGTAAACTCTTATACAATGATCTGCATGTGACAGAGATCCTAATTCTGTTAGGGAGTGCTTGGTATCTAATGTGATATCGATGTAGAGAAGATTATTTAATGAGTGATATTGCTTTCTTATATTGTGTTTTGATCTTTCCATTCGGGCTTATCTTTTTAAGTACAGTTTTTGTCTCATTAATACACATTTACCAATTTCTTCATGCTAAAAGATAGAGGTGGCAATTCTGACATACTTCCTTACATATTGGTTGATTGTAGTTGTGTTATTATCTCAGCAGTCAAATGTGTAAAACCTTAAAAAAGTTGGTTAAAAGAGTAATGGGTCAAAAGTTGCCTGAAGTGTGTTTTCAATGTATACAAGTTTCTAAATTGCTATATTATTATTGTAACTATATAGTAGTTAAAGCTGGATTACTCTTTGTAAGGATATATTTTTATCTTCATCATGTTCAACATAAACTTTTCATGAAATGTGGGAAAATTGAGTTATGGGTCAACCCAACCTGCACTGAACAAAAACTAATGACTTGACCCATTACCAACCATGCCCGAGCAACCCAGTTTGCTATCTCTGCTGTAAAAATGTTGCTCATAGGTGTGTCTCTACTTCATTGGGATTGACACATGGTTTATGTGAGTAGGGAAAGAAGGCGACAGCTTTCCCAGCGATGTGTAGCAAACTGTCGGACCAGAGCGAAGTTGAAAACAGAGTTGTGGTAGATGGCAGACTTGTTACCAGCAGAGGGCCAGGGACTTCTGTGGAATTTTCGTTGGCCATTGTAGAGAAGTTTATGGGTCACGAGAAAGCATTAGAGCTTGCTAAGGCCATGCTTGTCGTGTAAGTGTTTTAGTTTTAGCTCCTTGTTTATGTGAATTTCAGCTGAAAAAAAATAAGAATGAGAAATGTGTAGCTTTTATATATTTTTCACATAATCTAGTTGTATGCTTGATGGTAACACAAAATCTCGATTATAATCAATAAATATCCCGGTCACTTGAGGTCGGATCAATGTGCTGGGAGTTTTGTATGTAAGGTCAATGGTGTTAAACTAAATTATTGGTTTGCTGTCTTCCTGTCAATTCTTTATGTATTATGTATACATACATGTGTGTATATACTATATAGGGTGTTGCAAATGGAGTTTGAGATTGGTATAAGTTTCACTTGGTTGATTTGGGTCATATTAACTTATATCCAACTATCCAAGGCAATCTTAGGTAAGACTTGGAATTGTTTAGAAGTTTGCTACAGATTGAAGGGGTTAACCAAGTTGACAAGTTGGATTTTGTTGTAAAAGTTTCAAACACTGATAACAGCTGTGTAATAATCAAATAAATTTCACTTAGTTGTCAGTGGCCCTGCAAGGAGGGAAAAGGTAGTGGCCCTGCAAGGAGGGAAAAGGTAATGGCCCTGCAAGTAGGAGGGAAAAGGTAAGTGAGCCGTCACAACGAGGATGGTGGGGGTAAGGCGAGTGACTGCCAACCGTGTTCATGTGCTGTTGACAAAGAAGAAGATGCACAAAAGGTTAGTCGCAGTTGAGAACTATGATGTCATGTAGAACAATGGAAACCCGTAAGGAAGACAGGTATATGTACAATGTAGCTAACCAGTACTTACAACCTATATTCGATGTTTTGAAACTGAAACCTGCCTCTGATCAGGCCAGGCCGTGGATTCAACGGTCAGATTGGACAACCAAACCTGATTAAGTTTGAGAAGAATGGAGGTCTTTATTCTTGTCAGAGAAATGGAGGTGGTCGAATCGGGTTCTAGATTTTGACATAGGTAGCAACACACATAAGGCAAACTGAGCGGCTTTGACTGGTAAAAGATTGAAGGATTTCAAGCCACACAAACACTACTGTTTTCAAAACTCCACCTTTTTGGCGGTTTAACCCTTGTCTAAATTTGACTCAAACACCTGTTCCTGGTTGAACCATCCGGGACTGACTGGTGTTTCAAACAGGGGCTATAAAGCTGATAGGCTGATCTTCCAAAAATGAGTTAAAATTTACAATGACCAAGTATCAACCAAATGACTAAACATTCAGGGTTGTGGGACTCCGACACCTTAGAAACAATGATGATAAAAACCCAACCAGTGAGGAAAAAGATCTTGATTTAAAAATTTGCTGAAACTATGCTTTGCCAAACATAGTCCTACCAGCCCTTGTAGTTTTGACGGAGGATGAACGCCGAACGAAGAGCTTTCCTCCCTTTTCCGGCAACTCTTTGGGAGAAACACGAAATCCTCCTCATCCCATCCCATGTTCTTCAAAACCTTCATCTCTTAAGTCAATAAGAAAACACTACTTCATGCAAAATATCTTTATTTAACAAGAAAGTAAAGGAAGAAATGAGTATTGCAACCTGTTGATACCTTTTTTAGTAATCATTATCCATGTTAACCCATCTTAGTACATATTATTTAGAATAATAATATGTTAAGATGACAACTTTAAGCAATAAAAATGAACACACAACATGAATGGTCATATTAACATGTCTTTCCAATCTATCAAATGAAAATCAAAAGACCTCAGTAAAAATAATTGTCAATATGATTACTAATATCAATACAATTATGCATATATGAGAAATAAATAAATAATAGAATAAGTAAAATAAATCATCACCTCTGTTCTTTATGCATACTGCTTCCATTTATGTTATGACAGAAGAAAAATATTTAACTTCTGGTTTTATGACATCTAAACCACAAAATCAAGAAACATAACACTCTATATCCAGTAATAAACCCCAACATCACTCCCAAATTACTCCATTTTTGTGTCTCCTTTATTTGTTGTTGTATCAAGAATCCATCTCCATACATTTTGCACTTACCATCTTGAGTTTCAACACACATACTTCTTCCATCTACACCTCCATACTCATTTATCATAAAACATTCAAATGGATACTTGAATAAACTCATGTAATGCATGAATATCCAATACTTTGGTATGCTATCTTTTGCTATAAAATAGCCCGAAAAAAGAAAGAAACAACCCATCAACCCTGATATCACTGATGTCCCCATGATGAAATTTGGCACCAATGCACTAAAACATGCTGTGAATGAATTTGACATCAAGATTACCATCCATACTATCAATCCAAAGTAGAAGAAGCTAGTGATCTCAGTGCGTAATCCGACTAGCCAGTAGACCGGTATCGTGTAAAGAATACCTATCATTAGAAGAAATGGAAGGAATATGAGAGTGTTTGCGATTACGTATGATGAAACTCTATATGCACCTCTTGATGTTTCTCTCATCAATATTCTTCTTTCTTGTAAGAAAATTGGTAGTCCTTCTGTTGATGAAGAGAGCAAGAAAGTGAGACTAAATGCAAAGAAACCTAGTCGAGCTTGTAGGGCGAGTTTCCCTTTATTGTTTGACATGTTTACAAAGATGGTTCCAAGGATTAGGCCTGAAAGTATAGCTTGTATGATTCTTGTGAGGAATAATTGTCTGGTTCTGAATATGTTCTTGAAGAATCTTTTACTAAGAATTGTTATTTCTTCGAAATGGGTATTTGGGTATGGAAATTTGATAGATTTTTCGTGTTTTTCTTGGATCTTGAATGTTTCGGTTGATGTAATTTTTGGGGTTTGTATGACCAAGGTGGTGGCAACATCAATGGCGAATTCAAGAACATTGACACGAGGTGGGATACAATGGCCGGAGACTTTTAGTCTATGTTCAAGTGATTTTAATGATCCATTATGGAGAACGAATCCGTTTGAGAGCAAAATGAGTCGATCTAGAAGTTCCAAGATCCGAAATCCAGGTTGGTGGATTGTTAACACAATTGTTTTACCTCGATTCATTGCCATTGATTTAAGGAGGGATATAACACCAAAAGCCGAATTAGAGTCTAACCCTGAAGTTGGTTCATCGATAAGAATCACGGAAGGATCATGAACTAACTCGACCCCAATTGATACTCGTCTTCGTTCACCACCCGAGATCCCATGGTTCGAACCCTCACCAATTCTAGAGCTAGATACGCTGTCCAAACCAAGGTCGTTTATAAGAATCTTGACACGATCAAAGGCTTCTTTTCGACCACATCTTAGCCTTAAAAAAGCACTATATAAAAGTGTTTCTTCAACGGTTAATGATGGGAATAAAGCATCATCTTGAGTAACATATCCAGCTAGTCTCCGGAACTGTTTTGTATCAATAGGGTGGTTATTGATCAAGACATGACCAGAAACCTGGCTGGATGATATATTTCCAGCAAGAATCTCTAATAGCGTTGTCTTGCCGGCCCCACTTGGGCCGGCAATAGCTGTTAGATCTCTTGGTTGAGCTTCACAACTCACATCATTTAAGATAAACTTTGGAGGTTTCTTGAAATATTTTTTAAGCAAACCACAATTGAACTCATCATAAAGGTTGGAACTTTTGTATGCAAGATTCTTGGTTTCAATCTTGTATGAAACTTTCTGGCCACGGCCGGTAACCGGTGATCTCACCGGCAGCTCCATTGTCTATATGTTTGAAAGAGAATGGAATGATGGAAAGAATGTGTTATTTGGAAGAGATGCATAGATTAAAAAAAAGAAGATGAACTAACACAACCAACTTTATGTTGTGTGTGTTTCCATGCAAAGTTTGGCTGACTATTTTGCCCTTGGAATAAATAAAATTTGGTGGGGGTAGGGTGGAATTTTGGTTGATATATAGGATACAAATAGAGAGTGTATATATGTGTGTGGTTTTACTAGGTGAACTGCTGGTTGACCATTTTGTAATAGTGTTTGGTGTGGTTGCTATCACCCAATATTTCCTGCTTTAGCAATGTAGGTAAATCAATATCTAAGTTTTAAGCCATAGATATTTCATATTTGAAAGAGTGTACATATATGGTGTTTTGAAAGAGTGTACATATATGGTCACTATGATACTTTTCAGCTCGAGTTAAATCAATATCTAAGTTTTAAGTAAAAAATACAAGTTCAAGTTAATGGAGTTTGACTAGAGTTGACTAAGTTTTTTGGTAAGCAATATGTAAGTTATTATAAAATCACACAGTTGATCTTTAACTTTAGGGTATTTTGAGCTTTCCCTTTAATATCTTTCGAGTAGAGGTTTGAGCTTGATATAAAAATATAAATAGGTTAATGCACATCGATTTCACTCTTTACTAACATGGATACTTAAAATATTAAAAAATGATTGTCCAGGTGAAACGGTAGAACGGATCAACCTATCCATTCAAATTAAGGCTAGTAAGTTTGTTATCATCTAATAAAAATGCGATTACAATCCAAAATGCAACAATAGTATAAACTTTAAACTTAAAGTTATACATAAAATCATCATCAAACTAAACAGTAACAATAATAATATTTATATTTAAATATAACAAAAAAAGGGTAATGGGGGAACCCTAGCCCCGATACCACAATTGGATACCCATCGATCCACCCCGTATGAGCCATATGATGCCGGTAAAATATTATAAAATATCCAACCACAACAGTTTTTCAAAAAAGATAAAAAGTTAAAAACTTAAAATTATCTTTAGAAAAAGTTTGCCTTTTAGTTAAGAAACTTTTTCTTTAATATAAAAAATCTGTTTTTTTATTAATTCAAGAAAACGATCCAACTAATCGGCCGGTGTTATTTTTGCCCGTAACTAAAAGTCCACTTATAAAGAGGTCGACCGATTGGGTCCTGATTCAACCGATTGAACTCACTGTTTCAAACCTATGCAGCATTGGTATTACTGAACTCGATGATTTTATGAAGAGAAAATCACATCATTAGCCAAATTTCATTGCGATTATACCAAATTAACCAAGTTTTTTTGAATTTTCACAAAATAACCAACAAAATCGCAATAAACTGACAAAATCGCAATGAGAACTTCAAAATTGCAACGAGATTCTGCAGAATCGCAACGAGATTCTGAGAATTGCAATGAGATTCTTCATAATCTCATTGCGATTTCATTAATCTTATTGTGATTTTGATGTTCTCATTGCGATTTTGAAGATCTCATTGCGATTTTGTCAGTTTATTGCGATTTTGTTGGCTATTTTGTGAAAATAAAAAAAACTTGGCTAATCCGGTATAATCGCAATGAAATTTGGCTAATCATGGATTTTCTCTTTTATGAAATGCTTTAAAATAAGTAATAACACGTTTATTCGTGTGGGTGTTTAATGTTTAAGTGTTTAGTCGTTGCCTTTTGCTGGATCAAACTGGGCCCAAAAATTGTTGGCCCAAATACACTTGGAATTTATCAATGCTATCTAGAATTCCAGACTATTAGTTTTAATATTTTATGGACTTTAGCATATTTTTTTTTGAGAAGGGGTTGGATAACTAGTTCATTCATGCACCGATCATTTACGAAAATGTTATATACTAGATGGCACATACACATACACATCCACATATTGCTTAATTATCCTAAATGATTGACCACAATGTTGCATATAAACAGACTGGATGTTGTACTTATTCGATCCAAGTCTTCCTCAATAGTCAACCCACAAACCGAACTTTTTTTTTGAAAGGTAAAAAAAAAAAGAAAAAGATGGCCCCTTAAATTGCAGTAATGTGACAATTTATGTAGCGCATTCAGTTTGTTTAGTAGATATCTTAACCGAAGATAATGAACTTTTTCTTGCACCTTTTTTTTTCTTTCCCTTTTCAGTTAGTTATTTGTATGTTGTTATTAATACTAGTCTTTAGATTCGTATGGACAATGTACGGTTATGATTATTCAAATTATTATAATTCATATGACACTATGATCAAAGGGAGACGGGGCATGACCGGTCAGTGGGAAGCCGAGACCTAGTACGTAGGTTATTCTTGAATACAAAATACTATTGAAGATTTTGTTTACATTATCAAAATTGGGATCTATATAGCAATAATTTGTTTGTTGGATGGTCAAAGCTAAACATATTTGTAAGTTTAACCGTTTAATAAAGGTGAATAAAATTATATAATGGCTTATAAGGGACATTTGAGAAAGTACAATATATCAGACCACAAACTCTATTATACTTATTTGAGGTCTTTGACTTTGATAGTTAGATGTAGGTAAATATTATCGTGACATTAGAATGCATTACCGTTAATTAAGTCACCTTTACATGAGGAGTGTTTTCTTTATATATATTTTAGGGAAACTATTTCATTTTATAGAATAAAAGATAAGTTGTAATAACTCTTTTATAAATCAAAATCAAAAGTATGATTTTCTTTATTTTGAAAAATTATTTTTTTAAAAACCTGTGAGAACTCCTAATATTTGTATTGAATCATATGTTTCTAAAGTTAATTCACATGTGAAACATTATAAAAATATATGTTGTGGAAGAATGTTTTTTTCAAAACTTTTAACATAGTCTTGTGTAAACTTATGAATAAATTTGTTCATGAAATGACTATATATAAGATTTTGAAAAATGTTTTGCTCTACAACATATATTTTTATAACGTTTCATATGTGAATAAATTTTAGAAACACACAAAGTTTATTTTTATAACGTTTCATATGTGAATAAATTTTAAAAACATGCAATCGAATACATAGTTTAAAATTTCTCACGATTTTAATAAAAAATTTTTCTCAAAATAAGGTCAAAAAGTATTACATATATCCCTTCCAAATACTCTCCGGTACATGTACATAGAATCCTAATCCTAGTCATATATGCATACCAACAAAACACAACATATAATATGAAGTCCTCCCCCCGTATAAAAGCAAAAACCCCATTTGCCGCGGACGACTGACTTTCTTTCTTTCTTTCTTATCATCTCGGAAGACGATCACCGGCGACTCATCTCCGGTTCCGGTAAGCTTTCTTAACTCACTTCTTTACTTCCTGTCTTCCTGACCATATTTTAGGCAATTTTTTCTATGATTTCGTCAAGCTGCCTTTTTTTTGTATATATATATATGTATATATTTATATTTATTTATTCATATATATATATGGATTATTAGCTGGAATTAGGAATTTGGAATTCATCAATATATATAAGTACCTGTTTTTGGAATTTGCAGTTTGAGTTTTAGGTGGAGATCATATGGGTTATGTTGATATAATTAATTATTTATGGGGAAAACATGTTCACAAATTTATGCTATGTATTTAACTTAGAATGCTTTTATTGTTTGTATACGACTTTCAAATATTGTTATTGTATGTATATGACCGTATATTTGATGACATATTGACATAGCAACTTTTATTTGATGCCCGTGGCAATAATATGTATATCATGTCAACAAAAGTACTGTCCACATACATACACTAGATACATACAATATATATTGTACCTTGGAAGACTATGTTGGAGATTAGGGACTTCGTTAAAAACCATGTTTTTGTGAAGATAGGAGATGGGCAGAACACTTCTATGTGGTATGATAAATGGTGCACTGAAGGCCCTTTATGTGAATTTATCAATAGAAGAGCTATATATGATGCTAGAATTGATGAGAATATCACTGTTGATAAAATGATATGTAATGGTAATTGGAAGTGGAAGTGGCCTAATGGATGGATCGAAGCTTACCCTATTCTGAGAGATTGATGTACCAAATATACACACTGGGATGGAGGACAAAGTATTGTGGAATACAAGTGATAACCAGAGAGTAGAATTCTCTACAAAACAAGCATGGAAGGATATGAGGGAGGAATGGCCAAATGTGGTGTGGAAAAATGTAATATGGTTCAGACAGTTTATTCCTAGGCATGCATTCATTTTGTGGTTGGCAGTTCAGGAAAAGTTGTTAACTCAAGACAAGATGGTCAATTGGAAGCAGAATGCAGAATATAAGTGTGTATTTTGTAGTGATTCTGCAGACAGCCATGAGCATCTCTTCTTTAAGTGCAGCTACATAAGAGAGATATGGAAGATTTTAAGCCAACTTTTATATAAAATGCATCAGGTGGACTGTTTACATGATGTGATCAGGATTTTAGCCAGAGATAAGGAAAACAACAATTTAGGAGTGGTGGTGAATAGACTTATGGTGGCTGCTGCTGTGTATTATATCTGGCAGGAAAGAAATGCTAGGATTTTCAGGAATCAAGAAAGGAATAAGGAGGGTTTATGCCAAATTATAAGGGACAGTGTTAGAGTCCAATTAATGTCCATCAAAGTGAGGAAAACTAGAAATGTGGAAAAAATTGCAGACATGTGGGAACTGAAATGGATGGGTAATTCTCTCAGAGCTATATGATTCATGATGGTGTTAGTTTTGTGGTATTGATGATTGTAGTATTGAGGTTGACTGCACTTGCGTATAGGAATAGTGAGTCATGAAAGATGGGACTACTTGGTCTTATACTGGTGCAGTCAAGTATCAAGGGTACTGAATTGTTTGAGGCTTTGCTACTGCTGTGCTCAGTTCTTAGAATGTTAGATGGCTGGGAATTAGTTTGAATTTTTAGTATATTTTGGTTATGAATTAGATTAGAATTTGATTCTGTTGCATTGTGATAGATGTTCTTGGGGATGTCCAAGTTACTTATATATGTAAATGTGTACATATTTTGGATAGTAATATAATTTTTCACCAAAATATATTGTACCTTGGATACATATAATAGAAATATTCAAAAGGTTGGATACACACAATAAAAATATTCCAAGTTATATACTTGCTATATATTCTGGACTACTATCTTATTTGTTGATCTAGTATGTACATATCTTGTAATCTTGTATGTCTTTTGGTTTATGATGCATCACCAGTCTTGATGATAGATCAATAAAGAGGGTTGATAAATAACGGAGAGTTGTTTTTTTATTTATTTTCTGGTAATAGGGGTTTAACCCTGGTAAATATGTTTTGTATTTTTTACTGCCTTTCGTGTTCATATGTATCGCCTTTGAATGGGATGTGATTTTGGTTTAACTCTATTGGTTTTCTTTGAAAAACGGTTATTTTGATGGAAATTAATAGTTGCCACATATTAACATTCTTGAATCATATAATTTTGCTCTTTCTCATCGGATGACTTATTTGAACATAGGCAGCCGCTGAAAGCTGCTGCAGAGTACATAGGAATACTTGTTGTAGTACTGGGAAGCGGATGCACTTTGAAATTCCATTTCTTTTACTCGTAAATTTTTACAATGGAGGAACTACACAAGAATGAAAGTTGGGTTGACAACTTGTGCCACAAGTTTGAGACTTTCTGGCACGGGCTTGAGGAATTCAAGGTAGCGTTTTTATGATTCTTTTTAACACATTTATTCTGTTATACGTGGCAACAGTTGACAGTTTTGATTATCTGTGTAGTTAAAAGCTCTGCAAGATTCTCATGTAATTTCCTTGCCTTTGCAGGAGCCGGCTGCATATTATGATCTTGTTGGTGATAGTGTGAAGAAGTTCTGGTCTGATGCTTTCGAAGACATTATTTGTCCTCTTTCAGTGCATCCTCTACAAGATAGTGCGCAAATAATACCTTCAAAGTTGAATGATTCGGTTGAGGCCTCCACAAGTTCAGCTGTAGCCACGAAAGAAAACTGTGTTGATATCAACACAACTAAATTAAGAGAGTTTCCGTTAGTCCCAACAGAATCATATGTGGAACCTTTAACTGCTGGTCCTGGCCTTCCAGAGAAAATCACCTCCGAATTTAGTGGATATCCTGTTGGAGAAGGTGATGGTATGATAAAGAAGACTTCTGATGATGACAGTGAAGTTCAACTAAACTATTGTACAGAACGTCAAGAAGATGTTGGTTCTCCTAAACATAAGAATTCTTCTGAATCATTTATGTATCATGCAAGTCCAGAGACTAATGCTTCAGTTTCTGAAGATGAAGCTTGGGGCATGCCATTTTTAGTTTATCAGAGTTTGGCTGTTGACAAAAAGATCGAAGACGATTCATTGATGAATTTTAAAGAAAAGAAAACGCTTCTGAACAGGTCCGTTGATGAATTTGAATGTTATTCCGATACTTTAACCACCCACCAGTCATCTGAATTGGAAAGTTGGATTTGTTGCTCTGAGAATCAAAAGGAGACTGCCGGTGGTATCTTTGATGGTGGTTTAGTAATTGAAAAGTGTGATGACGGTCATTTAGTTAAGATCTCACATGGGTCTATAGAGAACCCTCTTGATAACGAATCAGAAGAAGAGGGAATTCTTTCTGATGCAAGCTCAGAGACTTCTGCTTCAGTACTTGAAGATGCCGATTGGGGTATAGTTGCCGAATTGAATTTGTGCATTGACAAAAAGATAGAAGAAAATCCATTGATAAGTCAGAGAGAAAAAAACATGCTTCTGAACATGTCTAATGATAATTCTGAGTGTGATACAAGTGCTTTAACCACTAACCAATCATCTGAATTGGAAAGTTCAGTTACTTGCAATGACGATAAAGAGAAGAATCAGAGTTTTATCTTTTTGGGTGGTTCATTATATGAAAAGTTACATGATTCATCAAACTTGTCATTCGGAAGTTTCACTGCAGAACCAGATACAATCAACTATAATGCTACAACATTAGTGGACAATTTATCGACATCCTCACATGGTGTCTCAACTTGTGGGTTTTTTACAGTTTCTGCCAGTAATAACAATAATGAAGCTTCTATCATGTCTAATTCCGATTATGGTATGCTGCCCTTTCATTTAACTAAAAATTAGTTTATTTCACTTTCTACTTTCATCATGCAAACCTTTGTCATCAGTTTCAAAATCATTTCGAAAATGCTTATTTTTTACTGTATACTTCCATTGGCCTTAATTCATATAATCATATTATCGATTGAGAGGACTGGGGGTATTGAAGAGATAAGACATTCATATAGTTTTCTGGTAGTGAATAATAAAGTAGCTAAATTACAATAACATACATTATTTGCAAGAAACTGAATCAGTTTCAATATTCTATAAACTTCCCCTGTCCCAGTACATGGTAAGTTTAAGTAGGAGAATTCAGTTTCTAAGACCGTTTTATAAATTCTATTCCGTTTACTATTAAGATTCTATCGTCTTGTTGCTGAATGCTGATTCTGGAAACTTTAACAGGAGATGCAGATGGATCCAACATTGAATTTGAAGACCTCAAATTAGATGACGTTCATTGTCCTACAAAAGATCAGCTTGTTAAAAGTTGTATTAGTGTGGAAAGCGTAAAACCTCTTGAGTTTCCGTCAAAACGAAGCAAGTCTTACAAGGTATGTTCTCTCTCATTCTCCAAAAAATAATACTAAAGTATAGTCACTAACCCATATTTTGTTGACATACATTATGATGTATGAAACCATATAAACCCGTAACGAAATTCTTTCATTCAAGTTTTCACGATCTTAAGCATAATCGTATAATAGATCTGAACTATGTGATTAGTACCTGTTTTTGTCAAAAATTTATGGTCATTATTATCTAACACATTTGGGTTGTCTCTGGCAGAAAATAATTAAAGATGTTTTCATGTCGAGAAAGAAGGTAGTAAAGGATTACTTAGAGCTGCCAGTATTGTATGTAGATATTGACAATGAATTAAGCCAACCAACAGACAAGAACACACAAAAATCAGCAGCTCAAGATTCACCCTACTCTGAATGGGAGCTCTTGTAGACGATTATGCTACCTGTAAAGCATAGTTTCACATTTCAGCAGATAAAGATGAGATAAGTGTTGATAGTTATGTTTAGAATGCTTTGCCCAAAACTCATTGATGTTGAAGTTTTTATCTGTTTTTTCAAGCAAAGCTTGGAAATTCCGATTTATCGGCACAAAGGACACATCTCTATATCTATGTGACTATGTCTATACTATTATATAAAGCATTTGGATTGATATTTTAGTAAATTGAAATTACTATATAAAGCATTTTGATGCACAAAGATTCAATGAACATAAGTAAGTAAATGTAAATGTAAATGTAACACTCAATGCCGTTTTTCACGGGTTTTAGTCTCATTATCTCGACGGTGTATGGAGGAGGTTGAGATGTAGACAACCTTATCTTTACCAAGGTGAAGAGGTTGCTTTCTTGATCTGTCTTCAGAGGCAATAATGTTAACTACTTAATTCAATGAACATAAGTATACATGCTTATGCATAAAGTGGGGAAATATTAGTTACATTATTAACTACATTTTTCAATAAAAAGACTTATCTACCCTTAAATATTTCAATAGTAAATTATTAAATTGTTTAGTTTGCCAAATTCTCCACTAAATATATGGATGGTGTTGACTCTCAGATTTAAAGAAGATGAAAGATTTTTATTTTTTTTCTACAATCCTATTTGCAGCTCAAAAGTATCACTGTACTATATATCCTATCGTTTCCACTTAACTGTTTTTTTTCTAATAATTTTATTTTTCAGAATTTTGTGAATTATATTTAGCCCACAACTTACATACAATATTACATTATAAATGTAATTTTACCACTTCCAAAAAATGTACAGACCACACATTAACATAGAAACAATAATGCAAGAATATTAATACTAATGATACATAAATAACCAATTTTTGCGTTGTCCCTCCATGAGCACATGATAAACCAAACAGAACTAAAAAATTAAAACAGCATGACATATTTAATGTTTATGTGCTTTCAAGTTTTAAAAAAAGAATGTAAACTTTAAAGGAAAAATCAATGAGAATCTCGATCCGGTAAAAAACTAAATTAAGGGTAGGTAAGTCATTTTATTAAAATAATGTAGTTAATAAGCTATATTGTAATTTTGTTAATGACGGCCCTTAGGGCTATCAGTATAAAATATTTGCTTGGATTAAAATTTGTACTTTGTCATGTGAAAATTCAAGGGGTGATTTTTAATGTATAAAGTACTAGTTCTTATGGGTGTAATAACCTACTAATAACAACTTTTAAGACTGTCATTATCATTTTTCAATAATTAATACGTTTAATAAAACACAACTTTCCTTCGTAATTATGTTCTTTTCTTTTGTTGGAAGCTCAAAGCTCGGACCAAAGCCCTCCTTGTTGGGAGCTTTTGCTGGAAAATTACCAACTAGATAGGTGATTAAATCCCAAAACAAAAATTACGGTTGGTATTTTGGATGGGAATCTTGGAATGACCCCACTTCATGACCGCATTTAACTGGTCAACTTTGATTCTTTTACTATTAACATGACCAAGAAATTTGTTTGTAATCCAAAAACTTAGCACAAACCTTTTCATTTCAAGGAGAGATTTTACATTTGCCACTAACAATGATGCAGTAAAATTATTAATCCTTCCATTTCGAATGGATAATTTTGATTTTTCAGGTATTTTATATTTTATTTGTATCATATATTATTTTTGACAAAAAAGTTATCAATAAATTTTATATTTAAAAACTGTATCCAATCATACAACAACAACAACAACAACAAGGTACCCAATCCCGACATAAGTCGGGCTATGGGGGAGGTATGATGTAGACAGACCTTACCCCTACTCAAAGGTAGGGAGGCTGCTTCCGGTTCCACCGCAGTGGAAGGACCTCCGGCCCGGGTGAAAAAAATAAGGTTAGATCCACCGGAGTGGAAGCTTAACCGGATAGGGATAATCTCGATCTCAAACTCTCAATCTCAATCTCAATCCCACTCTTCGGTTCACAAATTCAGATCTTAGATCTAGAAATTTGTTACCGTTAGGGAGAGGGAGAGGTTAGAGAGAGAGAGAAGAGAGAGAAACTCAATCATACATTTTATATAAATAAGTGTTTTATAAACCAAACAAAAATATTTTTGAAAAAAACACTAAAAAATTTAAACTATGACATTTAAAATAGGACTGAATAGAAAATGTGGAAATGGAATGAGAATCACTACTTTTGTTTGGTGACATCAAACAAATGGAAATAAATTGGCAGAAAAGTAAAAAAAAATTATTCTCACCATTCCATGTAAAATGGTGAGGAATGCGGAGAATGTAATCAAAGTTTATTTTTAATCTTTTAATTCTCATTGGTTTATATATAGTACTTTTAATTATTTATATTAGGATAGAATAATTACATTACATATATTTACCTATTTTTAAATAAAGATATTAATTTTGTTTATCTTCTATATATCTTTTATGTTTATTCCTTGTTTTTATCAAGGGAAAATTACTTGAATGGTCAAAATTGAAGATGTATATTTAGATTTAGACACTTACAAATTTTTTTACCCATTTGGTCAAATATTTCTTACTACCAAACTCCTTTAGTAAGAAATAGAGTTATTCAATAAAATCCTGCCATGTGTCACAATTTAATTAAAAATTATATTATCTTCTAGATTTTCACTGTTCATCCATATGATCCTCCATCAGCAATCCTCATCTTACATATTACAATCTTATCTATTTTGAATAAGAGGATGTTGTAGTAACAAATATTGTAAGTGATCAAAGGGAACGTATATGCCACAACCAAATTAGCATAATTATTCTTACTCACATCACCATTGTTTTTTTTTTATTCATCTTCATTTCCTATTTCTCTTTTCAGTTTTCTAATTTAAGAGATATTGGTTACTTACCGTTTCTAAAGCTTGTTATCAAAGTATTATTTGTTTGGTGCTTTAAACAAACCAAACCAAAACCTTTTAGTTCTTCATTTCACTCAATAAATAGACAACCTTTTCTCATAAAAGAAAATTTTCAAGCATTTTTCTACCATATATGTTTCTGGGATTTTTTTTTTTGTTGAATTCAATGTTATTAAAGTCTTCAGATTTCGATGCTAAAAATGTGTAAATTTCGTAACTTTTTGTTGACTCTGATATGGGTTTTGTGAATCTACATATTTATCATATTTTAGATTTATTATGAATAAGATTTGCACCTTTATTATAGATCTAGGACATAACAAGTGACAAGAGATTTAGATCTTAATACACTAATCAAGAAAATCAAGTGATGCAACAAGTGGTGGTAATAATCAGAATCAAAGACCATAAACGAGTGGTAAAGAAGAGAAAAGGGTTGGTAATTTTTTTTTAATTATAATCGGATCTAATTTGGTCACATGTAATTTACCCGGAATTTGACACATGTCATAATTTTATTAGGTAATTTCAATTCTTACTAAAAAGATAAGTAGTAAGAAATATTTGACTAAATAGGTAAAAATAATTATAGGTGTCTAATCATTAATTTTGACCATTTAAGTAATTTTTCCTTTTATCAAATAATATAATTATTTTATTTTCAAATACTCATTTTGTTTCCCACTATTTCTATTGTTTATGATTCTCTTGTATTAAACACCTACTTATAAAGTGTTACACGTGCAACACGACAACAATGTGATGATGATGTAATCGAATGGTGTCAAGAATATATGTAACAAGGGTAATGAATATTTTTTACATGATAAATGATTGATGATATATTAAGAATTTAAGATAAGATTATAAAAATACATATTCCAAAATTTTGGTTAAAATTATTATAAAACAGGATAGATTTCACAAAGATAGAGTTAAAAAGTTTGATATTGCCGAAGGTTTCTTTTTTGATATTATTAATATATATGGCTGTTAAAAAAAAAAGTTTGATATCTTAATATTTAGTTATTTACCATTTTTCTTTAAAAAAAAAGTTATTTACCATTTTACCTGCAAGGTGCCCAATATTTTTTCCCCTTTTATCTAATTATCTCATAATCTGATGATAAACTCAGTTGGCGAATGAATGAAAATCTTCATCGGAAAATTTAGCATGAGTTACCTCCGGCTATCATATTCACCGGCGGAGACATCTCTTCTCCGTCCTTCCGCCCTCTCATTCTTTACACACCGCCGCCAGACTCTCCGGAGACACCTATCTACTACCACCGTCCAGTGCTCTGCTTCTACACACTCCAAAAAACAGAAAGTCATTGTTATTTCCGGTCCCACCGGCGCCGGAAAAAGTAGACTCGCGTTAGAACTATCTAAAAAACTTAATGGCGAAATCATTAGCGCAGATTCTGTACAGGTATATATATATACACACACATATACAGAAATTAGGTTTAATTTTGTTTTTAGTAGAAAGTTATAATGATAGAATTAGTATTGAACTTTCAATTCATTGTTATTATATTTGTCTAATCTCATATAACTTTGTAAACTGGTGACGTGGCACGGTTTTTGATGATGTAGTAATGACGTAACAATTTATAGGTTACTGGATATATACAGTTAAAATGAGTGGAAAGTTTGACACACAAACGGCATATACGACAAAATTAGCTTACGGCTGTAACTGAAAGCGTGTGGTCCACAGCTTTTTAGATATATTTAGGTGTTTGGCAGAGTCGAAACCATTAATGAAAAAGTGTAAAATGTCAAGAAGCTAGAAGCTTGTTAATGTTGTGTACATACACTAGCGAAACGTGACAAGTTAGATACGTTTTGGTGCTCTTATCCTAAGATTTATTGTTATGTATATCATAATTTACGCTCATTTCATTTCCGTTGTTTGTGAAAGTTAGTATGGTTTTAGTAGATATGGTTAATTGTTTATGTCATGACAGGTCTATCAAGGTCTTGATGTTGGATCTGCAAAACCTTCTATGAGTGAACGACAGGTAGCGTTCTGATTTAAGATGCGTTCATAATCCGTAGCTTCATGTTCATGCTTCTGACAATGTAGTTTTCTTGTTCTTTAGTACTTTCATAAACCATTATCATGTATTGCGACTTTTGTTTTTGTAGGAAGTGCCTCATCATTTAATTGATATATTGCACCCTGCCGAAGGTATATCGCTTTCATTTGAAATAAGTTGTGGGTCGCTGTTTTAGTTTGCAAGCTAACGACCTCTTTCAACTAGATTATTCTGCTGGGAACTTTTATGAAGATGGAAGGCAAGCTGCAAAAGATATTCTTAGTAGAGGTCGTGTTCCTATAGTTACTGGAGGGACCGGATTATACTTAAGATGGTATGTAGTTGAGTTTTTAGACCTTTAAATCCTATTAATACTGGGTTTTCTGGTTCATGACAATTCAAGATTAATCATGTGTAAGGTTCATATACGGGAAACCTGATGTTCCAAAGGCTACTCGAGAAATTAGTTTGGAAGTGCACTCTGAGCTTGCTAACTTTGAGAGAAGCTATGACTGGGATGCTGCAGTGCAGTTGGTTACTAAAGCAGGTGATCCCAGTGCTCAATCTTTACCTGCCAATGATTGGTATCGTTTACGTCGCAAGCTTGAAATCATCAAGGTCAGTTTGCATATTAGTCATGTAATTACAAGTTATAACAAGCCTTGTCTTATGTTTCATCATGCACAATGATGATAATGTCTATCAGTGCACATGATCTACATTAGGTGAAAGACATTACATATGATATGTGTATATAGTAGAGTTACCCAAATGGACATTAGATTGGTTGGGTAACAGTGGAAAGACTTAATTTTATTGGTAGCGGCCGACACGGATTGGAGTAAATAGAACCATAACACTTCTTCCTCGGGAAATTTAGGTGTTATGCATTAGAAATACACTTTTGGTGACTTCAACATGTTCCACCCATATGACCCACTTTTTTAGCTAACTATTTTAATCTTACACGTTAGAGATAAAAGATAATAAGATAATTCAAATTGGCCCATTCATAAGGAAATTCATTTTTTATGCCACCTGTTACCACATGATATGTGTATCTGGCATAATCGAGTTGATAAAGGTTATGCCAGATTATTCTTCAATGTTATTTATTTAGCTAATAGGTATTTTAAATATGTAAGCAAGCAAAACATGTCCCACACCTAAAGCGGTGGGTTCGCTTGGATGTAAAATACTGCATGGAAAGTTTTAGAACATTATATTGATAGGTCAACATTGATAATGCAGTCTACCGGGTTACCTCCATCAGCTTTTCCAGTGCCATATGATTCTTTTAAAGGAAAAGTTGATTCACCTTCTAAAGAAGACGGCATCGACATCTCGACTAATATAAATTCGGATGAAAAGCAGAAGGATTTGGATTATGAGTTTATGTGTTTTTTTCTTTCAACATCAAGAACAGATCTCTATAGGTCAATTGACTTTCGTTGTGAAGATATGGTTTCAGGTCAGCATTGGGCATAACATTAACTACTTGTAGCAATGTTATCCATGCAAAAATAATAGCTTTTGTCTTTCTGTAAGGTTTGTGCTTATATGTTTGGTCCATATTATATATTAGGAGATAAAGGCATTTTGTCTGAGGCAAGATGGCTTCTTGATATGGATCTTCGGCCTAATTCAAATTCTGCTACGCGAGCAATAGGTTACAGACAGGTATTCTGTCTCCCATCTTATGTAGTGTATATGTTTTTAATGTAATGCAGCTACACTGCTGTTTTCTTGAGTTTTATCTAGGATAGAAAGGAAAGGATTTGGAAGGATTTAAAATATGTTGTCTTCTTGAGTTTTATTCAAGGAAGAATAAGGTAAGTAAGTGAAAGGAAAATCTAATAGATTTTAGTTTAAAATCTATCATCCCGAATGATTACAAAGGAAAATAACTTGCCCCTTTCTTTTATATCCTCTTATTTTTTTCATTACTTTTCCCTTATAAAATAACTCGAACACAATATACGTCTTCCTTAGCTCATTCTATTCTTATTTGTTCATTAATTTCAGCTGCTAATGCGTCACATATATCCGTATTTATTAGATCATACTTAATCTTATAATTTTTCGAATTTGATTATTTATGAACCAATGATAGAACAATGATTGGGAATAAGGATTTAATGGCAAACTGCAGGCTATGGAATACCTTTTGTATTGTGAAGAACAAGGGGGCAAAAGTTCACCTCGTGACTTTTATTCTTTTCTATCTGAATTTCAAAAGGCGTCAAGGTGGCTCTTTCGATATATCTGTTTACCTTCCAATAGTACAACATATCATTGTGTTAAATATATCTCACTTATACTACTAGAATTATCTGATCACAATATGGTGTTGCAGAAATTTTGCAAAACGACAACTGACATGGTTTCGCAATGAGCCAATTTATCACTGGATTGATGCCTCAAGACCCCTTGTATGCCTTTGTTTACTAAACTTCAGCTGTATTCCATGTATCTAATCTTATATTCTCCAAGTTCAACAGTTACACCTACTTGCAGGAAGAGGTACTCAATTTTATATGTAATGCCTACCATGATCAAAGCGGAAAACTGGCAGTCCCTCGATCACTTGCAATGGAAAAAGATATGTCAGATCGACGAGAAATTGCACAGCTAAAAACCTATCGAACTAAACGAGGGTATGCACTTCACAGTATAATAAAACCCGTTGTTTTTCCAGTATCTTTTTACGCATTTACTTTGAATTGGTTGATTTGGGCTGTGTTATATATCAAACGGGGTCAAGTAAGTAAATTATCAGAAAGAGGAACAGAGTAAATGGGCCTAAACAGATTGAAAATCACCCAAAATGTATTTCTAATACATACAACCTCTTAAATTGTTTTACTCAAATATTTTGATTGTTGTTTTAATAATTTTGTATTTGGACGTTATCTCTTGTTTTACCATCCTTTTGTTTTCTGAAATAAACTGACCTTAAGAATGTACACGGTATCTTGCTATCTCTTGTTTTACCATCCTTTTTATTTTGAAATAAACTGCCTTAAGAATGTACAGGGTTTTCATCAGCCAAGAGGATTGTTTGGATGTTCTCAACTGGATAAGTAATAGTAAAAGGCAAAAGACCGAATTGATTGCTAAGTAGCTTGTAGGATCATTGAGGCTAGTTTTTTTTATCCGCTTAGGCTCACACTTTGAAGGTGCATCCTGAATTCATTGGCCATTGGCGTTCTGCTTTAGTACATTATCCTCAGCAAGCCTGAATGTCTCTTCTGCTTCAAAACGCCTGGTGCATCAATTTGTGCAGTTAATCCGGAGGTCAAGTTTTTTCATGACAAACAGTGTCATACAACAGGAAATGTAAATGCTGCACCTTAGAACGGATGTGTTTGATATATGTGCAAGCAAATTAACTGATGACGATTGTGTTATTGTTGGATTATAGGTACTTGGTTTGTAGGATTACATGGCTTTGATGTAGCATATAGTTGTTTTTGTTTTGTACAACAAAAGAGCATTTGTACACTGTAATAAGTACTTTTTTTCCTCCTTTTCTTCGAAAAGTTCTGTAGAAGTTAATGCTTAATGTTTTCCAACTACATAAAAAGGCATAATTTGTGGCTATTTTGAGGTTACCTTTGCAATTTTAGGAGAACTTTATATATATTCCTCTTTTTCTTCCCCTGCAAAGAACAACCTTCTTGCAATCTTGATTTATATTTTAAACTTCAATCCTTGTAACGATTTCATTTGAAGTCGCCGTGGCTATCAATGTGAAGTTGCCATTTTCAATTGTGTCCCCGGAAATAGTAGGATTCACCAGAAAAAAGTTGTTCTAAAAGATTGTGTAGGTGAAGATCACAATGTATCGGCTCTTAGCTTCAAGTGGAAAAGGAGGTTTGTTTCCGAGTTCTTAGGTTCGAGTCCTACATTATATATACATACTAGTCCTAATACCCGTACGATGTACGGTAGCTATATATATTGTATCATAAAGAAATTTGAATATGCCTTATACATGATTCGTGAGTATGAAAGTAAATCGATGATCGAAGCTAAATTATAATAACAGTAATGATAAATATAATATATGTTTAGTTAGAGTTTTGGATTTACCTTAAATTTTTAGAACCAAACCAAAATCGAAACTTGTAAGCATAGTGGATGATGACAAATAGCTTTGTGATTTCGTATCGTAAACTCAAATTTTTGAAGTCTTCATGTTAATAACTTATTATAATTAATATAAGTAATAAGAGTTGAAGAATTGAGAAAGAAAAATGAGACAATTTATTAATGAGAAAACGATCAATCAAATAAGGTTATAATGACTTTTGTATTAATAAGCCAAGAGTTAAAGTTTAATTCTAAGTCTAATAAGAAAATTGAATTTATATATACAACTAAAAAACTAATTTAACAAAATAAATAAATTAAAAGGACACGTGTCGATCAAGGATTACGCCACATGTCGTTTCAAGAACATGTTAATCCTGTTTTAGTTTATTGGTAGATACATATTTGATGACCTGATTTTTCCCCTCTAAATCGGAGATCTCCGCGGACCCAATTAAAAACTCGTATACCGTTATTCACCAGTAATTCAAAAGAAAAAAGACTTAACAATTGGCCCCCTTTTAACTTATTGCTTTCAATGATACTTTCTGTTAACTCTTGATGAATTGTATGTAAGAATCAGTATTGACCATCGTGAGTATCAATCATCGTTGATGATTTTGCTTCAATGATTATCCTCTAAACATCAAGGGGGTAAAATGTAAATTCCAAGGATATATAATGGCCTAACGAAAGCAAAACTCCCGAACAAGGAACCCTATTCCTATTCGATCGATTCATCCTGACTGACTGGAATGGCCTTCGAAGACCAAAAACAGTCAGAGACATCAAAACCGCCGCAAGTTTGTGTTCCTAAGGAGATCGTTCAAGAAATCTTGTTCAGGCTTCCTGTTGTGTCATTGTTACGGTGTAAGTGTGTTTGCAAATTATGGTTTTCATTGATATCGGATCCTTATTTTATAAATCGTCATGTCAAGACTAATGAGTCTGCACAACATCATCTTCGTCGACTTCTTTTAACCACTGAAACGGATAATTACATCAAGACTTGTCATCTTGGTGACGTTTTGCATGATAAAGCAGTTAATGCGTTAAATCCATTCAAAGACGAGGTTCGATATGTTTCAGTAATTGTTGGTTCTTGCGGTGGGTTGTTTTGCATACGTTTTTGGGATTATACTTATTGTATTTATAATCCGAGTACAAGAAGATCATCTAAAAGGTTTTCACCGCATGACGCGCGAATTGTTTATGGTATTGGCTTTGGGTATGATGAGTCCACCGATGATTACAAAGTTGTTGAACTATTTCAATCTCTCAATAATGGAACCGAGTTTGATGATAACTTAAAGATGCATATGTATTCATTAAAGTCTGGCAGGTGGAAAAACTTTTGTCGATTTCCTGAAAGTTTTCCAGTTAATTGTTACGCCTACAATGGAACCTTCTGGAATGGAGCACTTCATTGGTTGGTTCGTAAACACCAAACTGATCGGCATTATGTGCACAGTGTAGTTTCTTTTGATTTAGCAATGGAGTCTTATGCTGAAATTTCCGCACCTCCTTATGATGAAGGTTTTAGCATTTTGAAACTTGGGGCTTTAGGAAAATGGCTCTGTGTGCTGTGTAATTATCCAGGAAAAGATGCGGATTTATGGGTGATGAAGAAGGTTTATGGAGTGACAAACTCTTGGAGTAAATTGTTTTCCATACCATCTCCAACCGAGTTTAAGAGAAGCTGGGGTGTAATTTCCGCGCCTTTGTGTACTTTTGATAATGGGAAAATTTTGTGCGTCAATTCGGGTCAAAATTGGTTATGTATGATCGAAAGAGTCGTTCTTTCTCAGAAATTCGGAGCTTTGATAAATGGTTGAATGCAATTACCTTTGTTGAGAGCTTGGTTTCACCGGATTCCCACTAGTTGAACTCTGGAAGTATTGTTGACTCTATGCAACTTTAATTTGCATACGGATTAATACTTAAACATATTGTCTACAGTTATTTTTTGGAAGTGGTGTTTACTACTGTATATGCGACTTTGCACAAAGATTATGCCTTCTAGTTTCTAAATAAAGTGATGGGAGATGTTTTGTAATCTACTCATTTGGTTTTGAGAAATTTTTTATAGGATTAACGCGTGCAATTACCATACTGAGAACTTATAAATGGATAGACTAAACTTATTACAACAACAAAAAAAAAAATGGCTCCAAAAGTATATTCTTGGTCCAACTATAGCATAACTCCCCAAGCATTTTAGCATGATATGCCTCTCCATCAGAGTATAAAACACCTTTAAGCTCGAACAAGGTAGATCCATCATGACTTCTCCAATTTGAAGCAAAATGAAGTGAGTTTCCATCTACAGACTTGAATATTTTTGCTAGCCATACTGCGTAAAATAACCAACAAAAGAGAATGCCAGTACCCATGCAAAGCACAATTAACGAATTCCAGAGAAACAGAGTTAGTCACGACGAGGATATTTAAGCCAATTCATATGCGGAGCCCCCAAACGAAAGCAAAACCCCCCCAACTAAAAACCCTATAGGCCCAATTCATTCTTGACTGATTGGTATGGCCTTCGAATACCAAAAGCAGTCAAAGACATTAAAACCATTGCAAGATTGTGTTCCTACTGAGATCCTTCAAGAAATCACCTTTTCAAAAAAAAATATAAAGCATATACTCCCTCCGTCCCATATTAAATGTCCAATTTTGACTTGTCAAGTCTTCTGCTTTAAACTTTGACCGTGAAAATATTTGTCTATATTATATAACACTTCATATAAAATATATGAACGGATTGAGTTTTCAATGTACTTTTCATTGATATAACTTTCGTCAACTATTATATAACACAAAAAAAGATATTTATGGTCAAAGTTGCAAGCAGAAGACTTGACAAGTCAAAATTGAACATTTAATATGGGACGGAGGGGTAAAAGTTTTTTGTAAGAGTTCATAGAGAATTTTCATTTTATTACCTTGAAAAGATTTTTGTAGAAATTTTGATTACCTATTGCTTTCGTCAATGTCCAACGGGTCACAATGTGTGTTTCTGTTAACTCTTGATAATTGTATGTAACTGTTAATGTAACGCCCCTAAATTTCTAAACAATACAAAATGATATCAAAGGACTTAAAGGCCAAAAGGTGTTAATCTTATTCAAAGTCAAACCAAAGTCAACCTGACAAATCTTAATATTACATTTTTATAAGCATAATTATTTTAGGGCATTACAATTCTACCCTTCTAAAAATTTCGTTTTCAAATTTAAGCTTATGAATGATGTTACGACACGACTACCATGCCTTATATATAATTTGATATATAATTTGGAGCAGAGATCAAATATATCTTTTATCTATATATACTTATTGATGATACATAAATATGTTAATTTTTCAAATATATCCAACGTGTTTCACTCTTATGATTTTTATATCAAAATAATATTAGTATTATGTATTATAATAAATACTCCCTCCGTCCCATTAGAAGTGTCCTACTTTGAATATTCAAAGTCTTTATTTTAAAACTTTGACCTTAAATATATTTTTTTGTGTTATATAAAACTTGATAAAAATTATACCATTAAAAAACACGTCTAAAACACAATCAATTCATATAACTTTCATCAAGTATTATCTAACACAAAAAATTATTTAATGGTCAAAGTTGCAAGCAGAAGACTTGACAAGTCAAAATTGAACATTTAATATGGGACGGAGGGGTAAAAGTTTTTTGTAAGAGTTCATAGAGAATTTTCATTTTATTACCTTGAAAAGATTTTTGTAGAAATTTTGATTACCTATTGCTTTCGTTAATGTCCAACGGGTCACAATGTGTGTTTCTGTTAACTCTTGATAATTGTATGTAACTGTTAATGTAACGCCCCTAAATTTCTAAACAATACAAAATGATATCAAAGGACTTAAAGGCCAAAAGGGCGTTAATCTTATTCAAAGTCAAACCAAAGTCAACCTGACAAATCAATATTACATTTTTATAAGCATAATTATTTTAGGGCATTACAATTCTACCCTTCTAAAAATTTCGTTTTCAAATTTAAGCTTATGAATGATGTTACGACACGACTACCATGCCTTATATATAATTTGATATATAATTTGGAGCAGAGATCAAATATATCTTTTATCTATATATACTTATTGATGATACATAAATATGTTAATTTTTCAAATATATCCAACGTGTTTCACTCTTATGATTTTTATATCAAAATAATATTAGTATTCATGTATTATTAATAAATACTCCCTCCGTCCCATTAGAAGTGTCCTACTTTGAATATTCAAAGTCTTTATTTTAAAACTTTGACCTTAAATATATTTTTTTGTGTTATATAAAACTTGATAAAAATTATACCATTAAAAAACACGTCTAAAACACAATCAATTCATATAACTTTCATCAAGTATTATCTAACACAAATAAAATTATTTAAGGTCAAAGTTGCAAATGTTAGACTTTGAAAATAAAAACATGACACTTCTAGTGGGACGGAGGGAGTATTATATAACCTTTTCCTTTGTTCTCTACTTAATCGCATATAAATCACCAAATGGTTAGTTATAATTTAATGATCATCAATCCATCTTTAAGATCCATGAATATCTTTAATTACTTAACATGAGATGTTACATGTTACTTACACCACGTTATTAGCTTTTAATTTGGTGTTATCAATATTTGTTTAGCTTTAATAACATATAATAACTTACTTACTATAATATCATGACATCCAAAAATATATAGAAAACATAAGACTAGCAGGTATAAATAATATGATACTAATTTAGCATTAATCAAATTTATTATTTAACGACTTAAGATAAACCAATCTAACTAAACTTGTGATAATACGTATCTCCTTAATTAGTAATAAATTACCTCACTCCAATATATATTTTACATATTGTGTAATTCCATTTACTAAAAAAAAAAATCCGTCATCGAAATTGAAAGAGAAATCCTAACCCAAAGTCTACCCAAATCTCACAGCCCATAACTTAGGTCTTAAGTTTCTATAGAAAAAGAACCTATGGCAAGTATAACCTTAACGGATCCAAAGATTAACAAATCGCTCTTCCCACAACTCACAGGTCATAACTTAGGACTAAGTTTCTACAAGAAAGAACCTATGCTCTGATACCATTCTGTAACGCCCCTAAATTTCTAAACAATACAAAATGATATCAAAGGACTTAAAGGCCAAAAGGGCGTTAATCTTATTCAAAGTCAAACCAAAGTCAACCTGACAAATCAAAATAAATACTTCTAAAGCTTGAAATAAAACTCTAAGGCAAGGGGTGCTAAGTCCACTTCCATCTACTCTCTTCTCTCGTTCCCAAAGCCCGCTTGAACACCTGCTGTATAAGAAAGAAAAAGGAATACGGCTGAACAAAAGCCCAGTGAACGGATATGACAAAAGCAGAAATATAATATGAAAAGCGGAGACGTATTTCAAAGACAAACTTATTACCTTAACAAACTTATTTCAAATCAAAGTACACATACGTATAGTTTCACAAATACCTTATAATCAACAGACCAAAGTATACTATAAAACCAAGTCTCATAAAATAATGCACATAAGAGTCAAACAAAATTACTTATCAAAGGGTCGAACGCTTCGTATGACACTACGAAAGCGCCACCGTCAAAACAAAATATGCCTAGGACCGATCCATACGCCTCCTATCAAAACATAATATCAACGTGCACATAACCACTCGGTGGTCATCAAAAGGAGACGCCGTAGATCAAATCAAATACACCGCTACGGCTGGTGCCACGTCATCGGTGTCACAATAACGCGCCCATGGGACCTCCATGGATAGGTTACTCTTATATGCATATCTTAAGAAACCGTTTTGACCGACTTATATACTTAAATATATATCGAATATGTTTCCAAATGACAAATTAGTTTTCGGGCAAATAAATAACTTAAAAGTATATATATTTTGAGACATTCAAAAATAGACTTAAAATCACATCTCCGTCCACCCAATTCTCACAAAATTTCAATGGAGTTACTTATAAATTCGGGCGAATCAATATGATTCATAATATGCGACTGTATTAATTTCTCAGGCCAACGAATATTCGAGAGACATTATATGACTCATAATATGCGACTGTATTAATTTCTCAGGCCAACGAATATTCGAGAGACATTATATGACTCATAATATGCGACTGTATTATCTTTCGGGCCAACGAATATTCGAGGTATAGTGTACAAATCATGGCAACAAATGTAATATCCAAACCCACCTTTTCGGGACAGTTTTTGAATCGGGTTTCAAGAGACGGTTTTGACACAACTATAGCGAATAAAATATTATAATTCCCCAATCAATAATCATGAAGGCAACCTCGTTAGTACATCAAAATCAGGGATATCACAATATTTATACAAGGATAATAAACAAATAACTTTTCAAATAACACGTGATTTTCATAAAAATTACACATTTAATCAAAGAAAGTTTTGAGAGGAAAGATGTTACCGGAAGGATCCTAAAACCACCTAGAATATCCGTACCATTATATATATAACAAATAAAGTTTTGAGAGAAAAGATTGTACCGAAAAGATCCTAATAACCTCTAGAATATCCGTACCTTATCGCCGCTTACAACAATTTGCCAAAATGAAAGAATCACCGAAAGAATGTGATCACCTATCCAAATCTAACAAATATGACAAATACACAAGTATGAGCACAAGAGGTATTTAAATAAGGAGTATGTAATATCCTTTGTATTTAATGAGTTTTTAATTTATACTTTTATTTTCAATATTATCATTATAACAATTTATTTTTTAAGTCATTAGGGACGTAAACTATCAAATTTAAGAATATCAATTCGCTGCTGGACTACAAATTAGATTACGTGATACATTCTTTTAATTTTTATAACCATTCTATGTAAAATTATAATATTGATTATTACGTATCTAAAAAAAATACATTAAATAACTCTACTTACATAATCATATTTTACCAATAACATTTCTATCTGCTTGTTTGCATAACAGCAACCATGAACAAACTTTAGTTATAAGTTATCTATAATTGCTTACATAATTTAGTTTTTGTTAAACTTGATAATTATCTTTTCATATATTTTATTTTTCAAATAATAAACCATGAATGACCATTTGTATAACAAAACTCTATTACAAAATCACTAACAAGTTTTACCAGTAAAAATGTAACTCAAGTCTTACAAAATATCTTAAATAAATATTAATTAATTATTAAAACAAGGTAACGAATTTGAGTCAAAATCTTGAAAATACAGATGTGGTACAATTAGATTACAATAGCTTTGCATAGGCAATGACACAGTTGACTCAAGTTGAACATCTTATTTCGTAGGCTGGTATCCATATATCGTTTTAACCCTAAGTGATCTCTTATATCATTTTATGACCAATTTAAATGAAATAAACATAAAATAATTTATCAACAAAATAATCTGTTTATAAAATAAAGTTTATTTGTTAAAAGTATTATAGAGTTTTTAGTATAAAATCTCCTTAATTAGTAATAAATTACCTCACTCCAATATATATTTTACATATTGTGTAATTCCATTTACTAAAAAAAAAATACATTAAATAACTCTACTTACATAATCATATTTTACCAATAACATTTCTATCTGCTTGTTTGCATAACAGCAACCATGAACAAACTTTAGTTATAAGTTATCTATAATTGCTTACATAATTTAGTTTTTGTTAAACTTGATAATTATCTTTTCATATATTTTATTTTTCAAATAATAAACCATGAATGACCATTTGTATAACAAAACTCTATTACAAAATCACTAACAAGTTTTACCAGTAAAAATGTAACTCAAGTCTTACAAAATATCTTAAATAAATATTAATTAATTATTAAAACAAGGTAACGAATTTGAGTCAAAATCTTGAAAATACAGATGTGGTACAATTAGATTACAATAGCTTTGCATAGGCAATGACACAGTTGACTCAAGTTGAACATCTTATTTCGTAGGCTGGTATCCATATATCGTTTTAACCCTAAGTGATCTCTTATATCATTTTATGACCAATTTAAATGAAATAAACATAAAATAATTTATCAACAAAATAATCTGTTTATAAAATAAAGTTTATTTGTTAAAAGTATTATAGAGTTTTTAGTATAAAATCTCCTTAATTAGTAATAAATTACCTCACTCCAATATATATTTTACATATTGTGTAATTCCATTTACTAAAAAAAAAAATCCGTCATCGAAATTGAAAGAGAAATCCTAACCCAAAGTCTACCCAAATCTCACAGCCCATAACTTAGGTCTTAAGTTTCTATAGAAAAAGAACCTATGGCAAGTATAACCTTAACGGATCCAAAGATTAACAAATCGCTCTTCCCACAACTCACAGGTCATAACTTAGGACTAAGTTTCTACAAGAAAGAACCTATGCTCTGATACCATTCTGTAACGCCCCTAAATTTCTAAACAATACAAAATGATATCAAAGGACTTAAAGGCCAAAAGGGCGTTAATCTTATTCAAAGTCAAACCAAAGTCAACCTGACAAATCAAAATAAATACTTCTAAAGCTTGAAATAAAACTCTAAGGCAAGGGGTGCTAAGTCCACTTCCATCTACTCTCTTCTCTCGTTCCCAAAGCCCGCTTGAACACCTGCTGTATAAGAAAGAAAAAGGAATACGGCTGAACAAAAGCCCAGTGAACGGATATGACAAAAGCAGAAATATAATATGAAAAGCGGAGACGTATTTCAAAGACAAACTTATTACCTTAACAAACTTATTTCAAATCAAAGTACACATACGTATAGTTTCACAAATACCTTATAATCAACAGACCAAAGTATACTATAAAACCAAGTCTCATAAAATAATGCACATAAGAGTCAAACAAAATTACTTATCAAAGGGTCGAACGCTTCGTATGACACTACGAAAGCGCCACCGTCAAAACAAAATATGCCTAGGACCGATCCATACGCCTCCTATCAAAACATAATATCAACATGCACATAACCACTCGGTGGTCATCAAAAGGAGACGCCGTAGATCAAATCAAATACACCGCTACGGCTGGTGCCACGTCATCGGTGTCACAATAACGCGCCCATGGGACCTCCATGGATAGGTTACTCTTATATGCATATCTTAAGAAACCGTTTTGACCGACTTATATACTTAAATATATATCGAATATGTGTAACATCCGTGAGTTTTGACCCGTTGACTTTTCGTGTACTATGACTAACAATTTAAGTTAATGAATTATTTGGGTCGTTTTGTGAATTAAATGACAATGTGTTATATTCGGGTCGATAATATGTTTTGATTGGTGTTTAAATGTCTAACGATTGTAAATTGGCTTGAGAAGAGAAACGGGTCGACCCATGGGCCAAACCCATGACCCATGAGCCTACTAGTGACCCATTCCCTCCTTATCTCTTCATTCACCACATATCTCTTTTCTTCTCTTTTCTCTCTAAGTAAAAGCAAGACCATCCATCTCTAGTTCTTCATTTTCTCTAGCATCATTTGGTGTTTTGGGTTGGGTTAACTCGGAAATCATTATCATCTTCATCTCATTATCGTCTAGCAAAGGATTTAGTTGCTAAGTGCAAGCATTTTACCCATTTTGACCTAATTTCGGGTTTGAGCTCAAGAAGGAGTTTTGGTAAGTCAAATTCATCCAATCTTCACCTATTTATGCTTATTTATATGTTGTTGGTCGATTTAAAGTATTTACAAGTCTTAAATCGGGTCGAAATGAAATTAGGGTTCAATTAGGGTTTTGGTTTGGGTTGAATGATTTGGAAGTGTTCTTGATGTTTTGGAATGGAAATTTGTAATGGGTTATGTGTATTTATGTTTAATGGCACTTAGTTAAGCTTCAAAATGAGTTTCAAACTCCTACAAATTGTTTTGGTATGGTTTGGGTCGAGTTTTGGTAAGTCAAATTCATTCCATCTTCACCTATTTATGCTTATTTATATGTTGTTGGTCGATTTAAAGTATTTACAAGTCTTAAATCGGGTCGAAATGAAATTAGGGTTCAATTAGGGTTTTGGTTTGGGTTGAATGATTTGGAAGTGTTCTTGATGTTTTGGAATGGAAATTTGTAATGGGTTATGTGTATTTATGTTTAATGGCACTTAGTTAAGCTTCAAAATGAGTTTCAAACTCCTACAAATTGTTTTGGTATGGTTTGGGTCGAGTTTTGGTAGTTTTGGCTCGTTTTCTGCACTTAAGAACTGCTGGTGCAGGTGCAGGAAGTTGTCCCACTGCGGCGCAGTGGAAAAGCACTGACCTTTTGCTTCGATTAGCCTCACTGCGGCGCAGTGGCAAGGCAATGCCTTGACTGCGGTGCAGTGAGATAGTTCTGGGAATTTCGCGCGTCAGTTTTCAAACGTTAATAACTTTTGATCCGTAAGTCCAAATAAGTCGTATAACCTATCGTTGGAATCGTAAGAGAGTCTAGTTTCTCGTAGTAACCTTCATTTTGTATGAATCTTCGTACATTTCTAAAAATGTCAAGTCAAAGTGTTATGTTTTCACACTCGGTAATGTTAAGAAAGTAATTGGGTTCGTGACTCAACTTAAACCTAAGGAACCAACTTATTTATGATTATAAAGTTGACATTATGATATATGACATGCTTTGATAGGTTGTGAATGCGTGGGGCCCAATACTCGCTATTAATCTTTTATTAACTCGACTTAAGCTTCTTTGCCGATCAAGGTGAGTTCCGTAGCTCCCTACTCATTTGAGATTCGGGCTGAAAAGTGTAAACCTTGCGTGTTTACTTACGTTGTTGATTGATTGATTGATTGATTTGGGTTAAATGTTGGTTTGATGAGACGGTTTATCACGTTTGATTGACTTGGTTTATGTTTGTTAAGTAATTCATTAATATTAGGATAGACGTACCTACATGGAAGTCGGTTATGCCTTCATTGGGTTTTAGATGTGGTGGGAAGGCTGCGGGTGACCCTATATATAAGCATCTGAGACTCGAAGAATGGATAATCCTCTTAAGTGTATGTACGTATAGGTGGTTTAAATTGTGATTATTGGTTTATGATTGACGAATATTGATTGTTGGTTCATGGCAGACGATTTGTGATTGATGCATATACGATTGATTGTAAGCATGCATACGTAGTACATAATCCCTCGGTTGAGGACTCAAACATCCTAGTGTATAGATGTATACACTTATCCTGTGAGATGTTGGTGACATGCCATCCGAGTATATAGACATATATATCTCGATGATTTTGAGATACAACCTTGTTCATTGTGATGACAGGCGGGTATCGTTGCATAGGTGACTTGAGTTCACGCATAAGATAGGCATGTTGGCTTATTTATGCATTTGGCACTTGCATTGATACTTTTATCATTTGTACATTCTTGTTACACGCTTACTTACTTTGCGTAATCTTGATTGTTGGACGTTATTGTGTTACTTAGAGGCTCACTGTAAGTCATGTCTAGCCTCTACTCGTACATTGTGATTATTGACGCTGGTTCTTTATGGACCATTACTACGAACTCACCAACCTTGTGTTGACTATGCTTAGTACACTTTTCAAGTAATCAGGTTATCCCCGGACGTGGAGTTTAGTTGCTTGCTTGCTGTTAAACCCGGGCTTTGGACTTTATGAATCAAGGATTTATCGACCTTCTCTTTTGCATTATACTTAGGATCGATTTGCCATCTTCGGGATGTTCTTTTGTAAACTTTGATGGTTATTTGCTCCTTATGTATTTTGGTACTTGTTTCGTATTGTAATGGATTCACTGAATCTTTATTTGCATTTAGTTCTTGTTCTATTGTAATTCCACCTTGCGCTATATGATTTTCGTGATATTTCGAGCCTCGACTTGGGGTGTTACAGAATGGTGGCCCATGCAGGTCGTAGAGAATTAGGCAGTTTGACCTAGACTACGGCTTAAGTTAAAACTCTTCATATAGCATGCATGGTTAGGAAATTCGTGTGCAATGTGAATTATGTGAATCCCAGTGTGAGTTCGTAGTTAAGACCACTTGTGTGATAGCTTGAATTCAATATGATGAATGTGGAATACGGTTAATATGGTTTATTGTTGTTATTAGTTGAAGCTAATTTGATGATTTAGGGCAAAATGAAGTCATGCCATTAACTTAGTATAATATTGTGACAACCCTAAAAGAACCCGATCAACTCTTTTATGGTTACCCAACATTATAACAAGTTAATGACATCGTGGATTGCGCACGTGTGGCTTAAAGTATAATAAGGAACCGATATGCTTAATGGAAGTTGATTAGGTGGAGGGTTAGCCATTGGTACACCCTGTATACATACCCGGTCAATAACTAGAGAGCATATCGAATTCGGATTATATTTGAGTTATTCGTGTTAGTTGTTGAAATGCATGATGTATTGAGCATGATTACTTGAGTTAATAATGAACGATTGTAATGAAATTGACATAATGATATGCTAAGTAACAATCCCATAGGATTCTAGCGCTCTTGCCTTAGCGTAATGATATGAAATGAGTATGCGGTATCGGTATGAGAGCATTGACTACTTGTGTGACTAACATGTGAGTATTTGAGACTAACTCTCGGGTCAACGTGTCACTTGTTTTATAGAAATGGTGAGACCAAGGAGAACCGGAACGAACTATAGGCCTGAACCGGAAGAACTTCAACAGGAAGCTCAACCAGAGGTACAAGGAGGTAGAGGTAGGGGCCGTGGTAGGGGCCGTGGTAGAGGTGGTGGTAGAGGCCAAGGAAGGGGTCGTGGTGAAGCTCCTGAGCCAAACTTGGCTGAGGTGATCGCTCAAACGGTCGCCAATATCATGCCAACCATTATTGCTCAAGTCACGGCAAGTCTTGGGCAAAACAATGGGCCTCAAAACAATGAAGCCCCAGAAAATGTGAATAATGAAAATGCTCAACCTCAGGCCGTGGAAAACGAAGAAGAGGAACCAGTGGGAGTTGATAACCGCATGCCCATGTATAATCAACATGGAGGATACCGACAGGGGTGTATATTTAAGGACTTCAAAAGCTGTGGAGCACCGGAGTTTAATGGAAGAGGTGGTCCCACTGAGTGTATAAGGTGGTTTGAAGAGATTGAGGCAGTGATTGAAAGAAGTCATTGCACATACGACGACCGGATTTCTTATGCATCCGGCATGTTTAGACATGACGCCTTGAGTTGGTGGAACCAAGAGATAACTTTGGGGCGGACTTATAACTTGGAATGGGTCGATTTCAAGGACAAAGTGAAGGCAAAGTTTTGTCCTCCCTATGAACTACAAAACTTGACCATTGAGTTTGCTAATCTCAACATGGAGGAGCCGATTACAAGAGCTATGTTAGACGATTTCAAGAGTTGTCTACCCTCATTCCTCACTTGGTCGGTTCCGAGTCTCAGGCCATCCAGAAGTTTGTATTGGGCTTGAATCCTCAAGTCCGATCTTATGTAAACTCTAACATGCCTACTTCTTTGGCCGATGCGGTTAACCGAGCCGGGAGTGTGACTGAAGATTTGTTGAGAAGCGGTGTTTTAAGCAAATCCTCAACAAACAAGAGGAAAGAAGTGGCAGAGTCTAGTGGGGTAAAGAAAGTGGGAAGGTTTGACCCCAAGAATGCAAATAGGGGTAGAGTAATGGCGGCGGTGGAACCAACTAGGAAACCTTATGCTGGGCCTCATCCTTTCTGTGGGAGATGCAACAGGCATCATCCCGCCAATGTTCCATGTGGGGCATGCTTTAACTGCAACCAAGTTGGGCACGAATCCAAGAATTGTAGAGCTCCAAGAACGGGCCCAATGAATGTGGCTCCTGTTCGGGCCGTCCCTCCTCAAGGTAACCAACGAAGAGGTGAATGTTTTGAATGTGGTAGTCGTAACCACTATCGTAATAATTGTCCTCGATGGGTGGGACAACAAGTGCAAGTAGCCGTCCACCCCAACCAACTACAAATGGTCGGGCCTAACCAAAACCGGGGACAACAAGGCCATCAAGTGCAACCACGCGGCCGAGCCTTTGCGGCCAATGCAAATGAAGCCCGCAACGATCCCAACGTAGTAGCAGGTACCTTTCTCCTTAATGGTCACTATGCAACCGTTCTATTTGATTCCGGGGCCAATTATAGCCTCGTGTCCTCTAACTTTGTTCCTTTGATTGATGTGCATCCTTGTGCTCTAAACTATGTGCTTGACATTGAAATGGTAAATGGGTCACTAACTAGACTTAGTCAAATACTTCACGACTGTGTCTTGACTTTAGAAGACGTCGACTTCTTCATTGACCTCATGCCTCTTGACATTGGTAGTTTTGACATTATAGTGGGTATGGATTGGTTAACGGCGGTAAATGCGACTATTGATTGTGGCGAGAGAGTTGTTAAGATACCTTTGACTAACGGTAGAATTCTTAGGGTTCAAGGCGAAATCTCCGATTCCTCTAATTCTAAAGCCTTTAGTGCTACCGTCACAAAGGTAGAATTGAAGACCGTTCCTATTGTTTGTGAATTTCCCGATGTTTTTCCGGATGACTTACCGGGATTACCTCCAACTTGTGAACTTGATTTTCGTATTAATCTTATCCCCGAAGCCGCGCCCGTAGCAAAAGCTCCGTATAGACTAGCTCTAACCGAAATGCAAGAGTTACAAACTCAACTCAAGGAACTCCAAGAGAAGGGTTTCATTCGCCCTAGTCAATCTCCTTGGGGTGCTCCTGTTCTTTTCGTCAAAAAGAAAGACGGGTCTTTCAGGATGTGTATCGACTACCGGGAATTAAACAAGCTCACAGTGAAGAACCAGTATCCCCTCCCTAGAATCGATGACTTATTTGATCAACTTCAAGGTGCTAAGCACTTCTCTAAAATCGATCTTCGCTCGGGTTATCATCAACTCCGGGTACATGAAGACGATATCCCCAAGACGGCTTTTCGCACAAGGTATGGTCACTTTGAATTCACCGTAATGCCCTTCGGGTTGACTAATGCACCGGCGGTGTTCATGGACTTGATGAACCGGGTGTGTCAACCATACTTAGACAAGTCTGTCATTGTGTTCATTGATGACATACTTGTATACTCGAAGACGAAGGAGGAGCATGTTGAGCACTTGCGTGAGGTGCTTGAACTACTAAGGAAGGAGAAGTTGTATGCAAAATTCTCCAAGTGTGAGTTTTGGTTGGAAGAAGTCCACTTTCTTGGTCACGTAGTGAGCAAGGATGGTATTCACGTGGACCCAAGCAAAATTGAAGCGGTCAAGAATTGGAGAAGACCCGAAACGCCATCCGAGATCCGTCAATTCCTTGGATTGGCGAGTTACTATAGAAGATTTATTGAAAATTTCTCCCGTATTGCACAACCACTCACTCTCTTGACTCAAAAGGAGAGAAACTTTGAATGGGGCGAAAGACAGGAAAACGCCTTCCAAACTCTTAAAGATATGCTATGTGATGCTCCTATTTTGACACTACCGGATGGAATTGAAGATTTTGTTGTTTATTGTGATGCCTCGGGGCAAGGGTTGGGTTGTGTTCTTATGCAAAGGGGTAAAGTCATTGCTTATGCCTCCCGTCAATTGAAGGTGCATGAGAACAACTACCCGACACATGATTTGGAATTGGGAGCGGTTGTGTTTGCTTTGAAGTGTTAGAGACATTATCTCTACGGCACCAAATGTGTGATTTATACCGATCACAAAAGTCTTCAACACATCTTTAACCAAAGTGAATTGAATATGAGGCAAAGGCGTTGGCTTAAACTATTTAGTGATTATGACTGTGACATCCGTTATCATCCGGGCAAGGCAAATGTAGTAGCCGATGCCTTGAGTAGGAAGGAGAGAGTGAAACCAAGACGGGCTAGAGCTATGAGCCTCACGATGGGGCCAAATATTCGTGACCGGATTATTGAAGCCCAAATTCAAGCCACCCTACCGGAAAACTTTGGAAACGAGAACCTAGATGGCATGGAACAACAATTTGACAGAAAGAATGATAATGGGCTATACTTGGTGGAAAGACTTTGGGTTCCTATTTCCGGTAACTTGAGAACGCTTATTATGAATGAAGCTCATCAATCGCCTTATTCGGTCCATCCCGGGTCAGATAAGATGTACTTTGATTTGAAAAACTTGTATTGGTGGTCGGGCATGAAGCGTGATGTGGCTAAGTATGTGAGTGAGTGTCTTACTTGCTTACAAGTCAAGGCCGATCACAAGAAGCCACCCGGATTGTTGGTACAACCGGTGATGCCCGAATGGAAGTGGGAACATATTTCAATGGACTTCATTACTAAACTACCGAAGATGAGAAGCGGTCGTGACACGATTTGGGTGATAGTAGATCGGTTAACAAAGTCGGCTCACTTTTTAGCCATTCGTGAAACCGATAAATTTGACACTTTGGCTCGTTTGTACATCAAGGAAGTAATATCTAAGCATGGAGTGCCGATTTCTATCATTTCGGATAGAGATGCCCGTTTCAAATCAAACTTTTGGGTAGCCTTTCAAAAAGCAATGGGTACTCGACTCGACATGAGCACGGCATTTCATCCTCAAACGGATGGACAAACCGAGAGAACCATTCAAACACTTGAAGATATGCTGAGGGCTTGTGCAATTGATTTTGGTGGAAGTTGGGAAGATCATTTGCCGTTAGTTGAGTTCTCGTACAACAATAGTTATCATGCCACCATTCAAATGGCGCCCTTTAGAGCATTGTATGGTAGGATATGTCGTTCTCCTCTAGCTTGGGCGGAAATTGGAGAGAGTCAACTTATCGGGCCAGAAATTGTGGTTGAAACGACTAAGGTAATATCTCAAATTAAGGAGAAGTTGCAATTGGCCCGTGAACGTCAAAAAAGTATGCCGATGTGAGGCGGAGACCGTTGGAGTTTGAAATTGGTGATTATGTACTTTTGAAAGTGTCACCTTGGAAAGGTGTTGTATGTTTTGTGAAGCGGGGAAAACTTGCGCCAAGGTATATTGGTCCTTTCAAGATTCTTGAACGGGTTGGAAAGGTTGCCTACCGATTAGAATTACCATAAGAGCTTAGCGGTGTGCATGATGTGTTTCATATTTGCAACCTACGCAAGTGTTTGGCGGACCCTACACATCATGTGCCCATGGACGAGATTAGGGTGGATTCGAACCTAAATTTTGTTGAAGAGCCGGTAGAGATCTTGGATCGTCAAGACAAGAAACTCAAGAATAAACGCTACACGATTGTTAAGGTTAGATGGAATGCTAGACGTGGAACCGAGTTCACTTGGGAGCGAGAGGATCATATGAAGTCTAAGTATCCGCATTTATTTAGTAATTAGTGTTTTGTTGAATTTCGGGACGAAATTCTTTCAACGGGGGATAATGTAACATCCATGAGTTTTGACCCGTTGACTTTTCGTGTAATATGACTAACAATTTAAGTTAATGAATTATTTGGGTCGTTTTGTGAATTAAATGACAATGTGTTATATTCGGGTCGATAATATGTTTTGATTGGTGTTTAAATGTCTAACGATTGTAAATTGGCTTGAGAAGAGAAACGGGTCGACCCATGGGCCAAACCCATGACCCATGAGCCTACTAGTGACCCATTCCCTCCTTATCTCTTCATTCACCACATATCTCTTTTCTTCTCTTTTCTCTCTAAGTAAAAGCAAGACCATCCATCTCTAGTTCTTCATTTTCTCTAGCATCATTTGGTGTTTTGGGTTGGGTTAACTCGGAAATCATTATCATCTTCATCTCATTATCGTCTAGCAAAGGATTTAGTTGCTAAGTGCAAGCATTTTACCCATTTTGACCTAATTTCGGGTTTGAGCTCAAGAAGGAGTTTTGGTAAGTCAAATTCATCCCATCTTCACCTATTTATGCTTATTTATATGTTTTTGGTCGATTTAAAGTATTTACAAGTCTTAAATCGGGTCGAAATGAAATTAGGGTTCAATTAGGGTTTTGGTTTGGGTTGAATGATTTGGAAGTGTTCTTGATGTTTTGGAATGGAAATTTGTAATGGGTTATGTGTATTTATGTTTAATGGCACTTAGTTAAGCTTCAAAATGAGTTTCAAACTCCTACAAATCGTTTTGGTATGGTTTGGGTCGAGTTTTGGTAGTTTTGGCTCGTTTTCTGCACTTAAGAACTGCTGGTGCAGGTGCAGGAAGTTGTCCCACTGCGGCGCAGTGGCAGGACCTTGTCCCACTGCGGCGCAGTGGAAAAGCACTGACCTTTTGCTTCGATTAGCCTCACTGCGGCGCAGTGGCAAGGCAATGCCTTGACTGCGGCGCAGTGAGATAGTTCTGGGAATTTCGCGCGTCAGTTTTCAAACGTTAATAACTTTTGATCCGTAAGTCCAAATAAGTCGTATGACCTATCGTTGGAATCGTAAGAGAGTCTAGTTTCTCGTAGTAACCTTCATTTTGTATGAATCTTCGTACATTTCTAAAAATGTCGAGTCAAAGTGTTATGTTTCACACTCGGTAATGTTAAGAAAGTAATTGTGAGTTCGTGACTCAACTTAAACCTAAGGAACCAACTTATTTATGATTATAAAGTTGACATTATGATATATGACATGCTTTGATAGGTTGTGAACGCGTGGGGCCCAATACTCGCTATTAATCTTTTATTAACTCGACTTAAGCTTCTTTGCCGATCAAGGTGAGTTCCGTAGCTCCCTACTCATTTGAGATTCGGGCTGAAAAGTGTAAACCTTGCGTGTTTACTTACGTTGTTGATTGATTGATTGATTTGGGTTAAATGTTGGTTTGATGAGACGGTTTATCACGTTTGATTGACTTGGTTTATGTTTGTTAAGTAATTCATTAATATTAGGATAGACGTACCTACATGGAAGTCGGTTATGCCTTCATTGGGTTTTAGATGTGGTGGGAAGGCTGCGGGTGACCCTATATATAAGCATCTGAGACTCGAAGAATGGATAATCCTCTTAAGTGTATGTACGTATAGGTGGTTTAAATTGTGATTATTGGTTTATGATTGACGAATATTGATTGTTGGTTCATGGCAGACGATTTGTGATTGATGCATATACGATTGATTGTAAGCATGCATACGTAGTACATAATCCCTCGGTTGAGGACTCAAACATCCTAGTGTATAGATGTATACACTTATCCTGTGAGATGTTGGTGACATGCCATCCGAGTATATAGACATATATATCTCGATGATTTTGAGATACAACCTTGTTCATTGTGATGACAGGCGGGTATCGTTGCATAGGTGACTTGAGTTCACGCATAAGATAGGCATGTTGGCTTATTTATGCATTTGGCACTTGCATTGATACTTTTATCATTTGTACATTCTTGTTACACGCTTACTTACTTTGCGTAATCTTGATTGTTGGACGTTATTGTGTTACTTAGAGGCTCACTGTAAGTCATGTCTAGCCTCTACTCGTACATTGTGATTATTGACGCTGGTTCTTTATGGACCATTACTACGAACTCACCAACCTTGTGTTGACTATGCTTAGTACACTTTTCAGGTAATCAGGTTATCCCCGGACGTGGAGTTTAGTTGCTTGCTTGCTGTTAAACCCGGGCTTTGGACTTTATGAATCAAGGATTCATCGACCTTCTCTTTTGCATTATACTTAGGATCGATTTGCCATCTTCGGGATGTTCTTTTGTAAACTTTGATGGTTATTTGCTCCTTATGTATTTTGGTACTTGTTTCGTATTGTAATGGATTCACTGAATCTTTATTTGCATTTAGTTCTTGTTCTATTGTAATTCCACCTTGCGCTATATGATTTTCGTGATATTTCGAGCCTCGGCTTGGGGTGTTACAATATGTTTCCAAATGACAAATTAGTTTTCGGGCAAATAAATAACTTAAAAGTATATATATTTTGAGACATTCAAAAATAGACTTAAAATCACATCTCCGTCCACCCAATTCTCACAAAATTTCAATGGAGTTACTTATAAATTCGGGCGAATCAATATGATTCATAATATGCGACTGTATTAATTTCTCAGGCCAACGAATATTCGAGAGACATTATATGACTCATAATATGCGACTGTATTATCTTTCGGGCCAACGAATATTCGAGGTATAGTGTACAAATCATGGCAACAAATGTAATATCCAAACCCACCTTTTCGGGACAGTTTTTGAATCGGGTTTCAAGAGACGGTTTTGACACAACTATAGCGAATAAAATATTATAATTCCCCAATCAATAATCATGAAGGCAACCTCGTTAGTACATCAAAATCAGGGATATCACAATATTTATACAAGGATAACAAACAAATAACTTTTCAAATAACACGTGATTTTCATAAAAATTACACATTTAATCAAAGAAAGTTTTGAGAGGAAAGATGTTACCGGAAGGATCCTAAAACCACCTAGAATATCCATACCATTATATATATAACAAATAAAGTTTTGAGAGAAAATGATATATAGAATATATAATATCTATAATATATAATAGTAATAATGTTTACCTTTGTTATTATTATATATATATATATATATATATATATATATATATATATATATATATATATATATATATATATATATATATATATATATATATATATATATATATATATATATATATATATATATATATATATATATATATATATATATATATATATATATATATATATATATATATATATATATATATATATATATATATATATATATATATATATATATATATATATATATATATATATATATATATATATATATATATATATATATATATATATATATATATATATATATATATATATATATATATATATATATATATATATATATATATATATATATATATATATATATATATATATATATATATATATATATATATATATATATATATATATATATATATATATATATATATATATATATATATATATATATATATATATATATATATATATATATATATATATATATATATATATATATATATATATATATATATATATATATATATATATATATATATATATATATATATATATATATATATATATATATATATATATATATATATATATATATATATATATATATATATATATATATATATATATATATATATATATATATATATATATATATATATATATATATATATATATATATATATATATATATATATATATATATATATATATATATATATATATATATATATATATATATATATATATATATATATATATATATATATATATATATATATATATATATATATATATATATATATATATATATATATATATATATATATATATATATATATATATATATATATATATATATATATATATATATATATATATATATATATATATATATATATATATATATATATATATATATATATATATATATATATATATATATATATATATATATATATATATATATATATATATATATATATATATATATATATATATATATATATATATATATATATATATATATATATATATATATATATATATATATATATATATATATATATATATATATATATATATATATATATATATATATATATATATATATATATATATATATATATATATATATATATATATATATATATATATATATATATATATATATATATATATATATATATATATATATATATATATATATATATATATATATATATATATATATATATATATATATATATATATATATATATATATATATATATATATATATATATATATATATATATATATATATATATATATATATATATATATATATATATATATATATATATATATATATATATATATATATATATATATATATATATATATATATATATATATATATATATATATATATATATATATATATATATATATATATATATATATATATATATATATATATATATATATATATATATATATATATATATATATATATATATATATATATATATATATATATATATATATATATATATATATATATATATATATATATATATATATATATATATATATATATATATATATATATATATATATATATATATATATATATATATATATATATATATATATATATATATATATATATATATATATATATATATATATATATATATATATATATATATATATATATATATATATATATATATATATATATATATATATATATATATATATATATATATATATATATATATATATATATATATATATATATATATATATATATATATATATATATATATATATATATATATATATATATATATATATATATATATATATATATATATATATATATATATATATATATATATATATATATATATATATATATATATATATATATATATACAATAGCTTTGCATAGGCAATGACACAGTTGACTCAAGTTGAACATCTTATTTCGTAGGCTGGTATCCATATATCGTTTTAACCCTAGGTGATCTCTTATATCATTTTATGACCAATTTAAATGAAATAAACATAAAATAATTTATCAACAAAATAATCTGTTTATAAAATAAAGTTTATTTGTTAAAAGTATTATAGAGTTTTTAGTATAAAATCTATAAAGAGCTTACCAAATGAAGATGATACTTGAAGTCTTGAACTATGGAGATTATTACATAATTTCACCCAACCGTGTATTTTCTTATTTTCCTTTTCTTCGATCACCAACCCAATTGTATATTAAATCTTCCCTTTTTACTTCTGATATCTCGTATGAAGCAACTATAAAAAGTAGAAGAACTTCTAGTCTAGAGGTTTTGAAGGATTTTAAGTTAACTACAAGTCTTTAGCCTACCCTTTTCATCTATTCTTCCTTTTTTTTTATAACCGTATGATTTCCATACTAAAAGTCATATTTGTTGATTGTAATTTATTGATCATTACATCACTTTAAAACTCCATAAATGTTATTTATAATAATTAACATGATTTTTTATATATTACCTCATGACTTCCATAACCGATTACCATACCACCCTATTTGCTAGCTAGTTTTTAATTTTCGTTCTATTACAAGTGTTACATATCTTATTATCATAAATATGTAAGGTTATTATTACTATATCTTAGTCTATATAAAATAACAACTACACCACAAATTTGATTAAATTAAACTTAGGATATTTGTATCTCTTTAATTATAAATGGTGTCCCTATAAATATATGTCTTACATATTATCTTACTTATATTGTTTTAATTTTATGGGATATTACAGTTGATATTAAGCCACATCGTTCCGCATAAGGTATTTGACTGCATAATAATAGGCAATTGACCGAATCTATTATTAAGCCACATCGTTCCTAGCATAAGGTATTCGGCAAAGGACATAACACTATATCCTCGTTAACCATATAGGGATTTGTAATATGATTGTGACTAAAAGTCTAAAACTGCATAACTCATATATACATGTAACAACCATGTATACAATAGTAAAACAAACCCAAAATGAAATGCTAAATCATACCAAAACTATCATTATGTAACTTTATGCCTCCATGGCTTCGTTAATAAAACCATCATTTGGTATATCATGCAGGTCTGCTACATTTAACGCACATAAAGTCGATGCTAGGTGAAGCCATGAATTAGCAAACATAAATATGAAACACCTGAATTGAAAGCATTCAATTAAGTTCTAAAACATCTTGAAATAAGATACATAAAACAAAATGAAATGCTATGAATCGTCTCCAGGAAAACATATTTCTGAAGCAACTTTGCATCTCATATACCAGATTGTGATACCCACAACAATCTATTAATAGTAACCAACTTATACCATCATGAAGTTTGATACTAAATAAGCATAACATAGTGGAACATGCTACTATATGTCAGCACCTATTTTTACTAAAATTTATGTTTCTTCGATTCAGTCCACTTGATTGTTTTACCGCAAGGAGTTCCCCTGTCAAGCAACTCAAGGCTTTCCACATATGTATTCATCCAAATATTACAATAAGCTTCGAACCTCAAACGTGTTGAGAGGATGCCGATTCTAGTATTATAAATATCAGAATCAGTTTGAAAATTAGGAAATGTGCGGATAAGCAAATCACCCTTGAAGGTCGGTTGCAAAATTTTGCCAGCGTGAAATTTGGGGGATGCAAGTTTGAGAAACACAGACCAAGTTGGAACATGATTAGACTCTGTCCTCACCCAGATCCAAAGATCATTACCTTCAGCACACATCAGAGCCAAAGAACCATCATATGGGGCTAGATGTCTGAATTTCCAGCTGGGTTTCGGCAATGAAATTCTGCCAAAAACATGACTGCTCAGATTGAATGTCACGATAACACGATGGTGTACGTTTGGTGACTCACATGCGACCCAATACAATGTTTCATTGACCAAACATGAGTCACAACTCAGATGATAAAATGTAGTAGCAGGGGGGGGGGGGGGTGGGGGGGGGGGGGTGGGGGGGGGGGGGGGGGTGGGGGGGGGGGGGGGTGGGGGGGGGGGGGGGGGGGGTGGGGGGGGGGGGGGGGTGGGGGGGGGGGGGTGGGGGGGGGGGGGTGGGGGGGGGGGGGGGGGGGTGGGGGGGGGGGGGGGGTGGGGGGGGGGGGGGGTGGGGGGGGGGGGGTGGGGGGGGGGGGGGTGGGGGGGGGGGGGGGGGTGGGGGGGGGGGGGTGGGGGGGGGGGGGGGGGGTGGGGGGGGGGGGGTGGGGGGGGGGGGGTGGGGGGGGGGGGGGGGTGGGGGGGGGGGGGGGTGGGGGGGGGGGGGTGGGGGGGGGGGGGGGGGGTGGGGGGGGGGGGGTGGGGGGGGGGGGGGGTGGGGGGGGGGGGGGTGGGGGGGGGGGGGGGGGGGGGGGGGGGGGGGGGGGGGGGGGTGGGGGGGGGGGGGGGTGGGGGGGGGGGGGTGGGGGGGGGGGGGGGGTGGGGGGGGGGGGGTGGGGGGGGGGGGGGTGGGGGGGGGGGGGTGGGGGGGGGGGGGGGGGTGGGGGGGGGGGGGGGGGGTGGGGGGGGGGGGGGGGTGGGGGGGGGGGGGGGGGTGGGGGGGGGGGGGTGGGGGGGGGGGGGGGGGTGGGGGGGGGGGGGTGGGGGGGGGGGGGTGGGGGGGGGGGGGGGTGGGGGGGGGGGGGGGGGGGGGTGGGGGGGGGGGGGGTGGGGGGGGGGGGGGGTGGGGGGGGGGGGGGTGGGGGGGGGGGGGGGGGTGGGGGGGGGGGGGGGTGGGGGGGGGGGGGGGGGGGGGGTGGGGGGGGGGGGGGGTGGGGGGGGGGGGGTGGGGGGGGGGGGGTGGGGGGGGGGGGGGGGTGGGGGGGGGGGGGGTGGGGGGGGGGGGGTGGGGGGGGGGGGGGGTGGGGGGGGGGGGGTGGGGGGGGGGGGGGGGTGGGGGGGGGGGGGGGGGGGGGTGGGGGGGGGGGGGTGGGGGGGGGGGGGGTGGGGGGGGGGGGGGGGGGGGGGGTGGGGGGGGGGGGGTGGGGGGGGGGGGGGAGCAAATCACCCTTGAAGGTCGGTTGCAAAATTTTGCCAGCGTGAAATTTGGGGGATGCAAGTTTGAGAAACACAGACCAAGTTGGAACATGATTAGACTCTGTCCTCACCCAGATCCAAAGATCATTACCTTCAGCACACATCAGAGCCAAAGAACCATCATATGGGGCTAGATGTCTGAATTTCCAGCTGGGTTTCGGCAATGAAATTCTGCCAAAAACATGACTGCTCAGATTGAATGTCACGATAACACGATGGTGTACGTTTGGTGACTCACTTGCGACCCAATACAATGTTTCATTGACCAAACATGAGTCACAACTCAGATGATAAAATGTAGTAGCAGGGGGGGCAATCGCAGACCAAGAAGCTGTGTTAAGGGTGTAAAGATATACTTCAAGTGTATCCCCAATATTATTCCCATAATGTATAGTCAGAATCTTGTAATCCTTGGTGATTGGGTCATAACCAAACCCGACTGTAACATCCCCAATACAATTACCCCGCAAAGGAACCATAGGAATCATTAGTTGGCGCCGAACTGAAAAGTTCCATAGATACATAGTGAGAGATATATTACAGAGACACAGAATTCCATTACATGAACCAGCGATTTGAAATCCGACTCTAGGGAACTCAACTGCTGTAACGCCCAAGTATCCTTCACCAAAAGACAATGGCAATTGGTCTTCCTGATGCAAGGTATAGATATCTTTTCCACTCATAACATCATTCGTGATGAGGACTTTTTGAGTAGTTTTGTCCAATCCCAGAGTGTACTTGCGGATAAAATCAGGGCTGGAAATAAGAGCGCACCATGATTTGGAGACAGACCTAAACCGAAGGAGGGACTTGACCGGCAGTTTTATGAAGATTTTAACAACCAACTCTTGAGGTATATAATCAGACATTATGCAACAGCAGTATTCCTATAGTTTTGTTTGCATAGAGATAATAAAAATGTTAATCATCATCTCAACAAGTAAGCATAACTTATTTTAAAGAGCAGGTGTAACAAACACAACTTTTAAAAGTTGTAATAAAATCGCATCCCAAAAACACCCTACCGACACACTACTTGAAAAATTTGATTATGTGCCTCATCAAACACCTGATGTGAATTTACCAAAACACACTGCAACCAAAGGCGGTTCTATGTTGTTGAAACATGGGTCCATGAACCTAGGTTACATTGAGAAAAAAGATATAGCAAAGCATATAGAAAATTATGTTTGGACACATGTAATTCAAAGATTTCAAACTAGAAAAATTATAAATTGCATTTTTAAGTGGATATATTATAAATGGACAGTTGGACACACTTGTTTTTCATTTCTAGATCCGTCACTGACCGCAACTAACCCACAACATGTTGGATGACACTTTTTATCAAACACCTGATGTGCAATTTCACAAAACCCTAATGAGTCATCCCTACATTGTTACTACTATAGTTTATTATAAGAGTTAATTTCAAAAATCGTCCTTGTGGTTTTACCAAAAAATCACGTTTCATCCTTTAAACTTCAAAATGACACTGGTAGTCCTTTATACGCGGATAATGGTCACGTTTTGTCCTTTAGTCGACCGTATAAAGGACGAAACGTGTCCATCATCCGTTAGATTAAAGGACGAAACGTGACCATCACCCGTTAGATTAAAGGACGAAACATGACCATTATCCGCGTATAAAGGACTACCAGTGTCATTTTGAAATTTAAAGGATGAAACGTGATTTTTTGGTAAAACCACAAGGACGTTTTGTGAAATTAACTCTTATTATAATGATGGAAACAAAGAGAAAATTAATACATACACAACTAAAAAATCACACAGATAAAACAAAATATGAACTAAAAGGAAAAGTTATAATAAACAGTTATAGAAAATAATCAGTTAATATCGATAAAACAAATTAAACAAATTATAATAAACAGTTATAAAGTCATATATAATCATTGATGCATGTTTCTTCAAATATACGTGAGTGTGTACGTATGATTATATAACTATGTATATGTATATATATATACGTAATTTTATATATATATATGTACTTGTAAGTATATATGTATGTATAAAAGATTTATATAAATCAAGTATATATAAATATATATATATATATATATATATATATTAATATATATTTATATATATATATATATATATATATATATATATATATATATATATATATATATATATATATATATATATATATATATATATATATATATATATATATATATATATATATATATATATATATATATATATATATATATATATATATATATATATATATATATATATATATATATATATATATATATATATATATATATATATATATATATATATATATATATATATATATATATATATATATATATATATATATATATATATATATATATATATATATATATATATATATATATATATATATATATATATATATATATATATATATATATATATATATATATATATATATATATATATATATATATATATATATATATATATATATATATATATATATATATATATATATATATATATATATATATATATATATATATATATATATATATATATATATATATATATATATATATATATATATATATATATATATATATATATATATATATATATATATATATATATATATATATATATATATATATATATATATATATATATATATATATATATATATATATATATATATATATATATATATATATATATATATATATATATATATATATATATATATATATATATATATATATATATATATATATATATATATATATATATATATATATATATATATATATATATATATATATATATATATATATATATATATATATATATATATATATATATATATATATATATATATATATATATATATATATATATATATATATATATATATATATATATATATATATATATATATATATATATATATATATATATATATATATATATATATATATATATATATATATATATATATATATATATATATATATATATATATATATATATATATATATATATATATATATATATATATATATATATATATATATATATATATATATATATATATATATATATATATATATATATATATATATATATATATATATATATATATATATATATATATATATATATATATATATATATATATATATATATATATATATATATATATATATATATATATATATATATATATATATATATATATATATATATATATATATATATATATATATATATATATATATATATATATATATATATATATATATATATATATATATATATATATATATATATATATATATATATATATATATATATATATATATATATATATATATATATATATATATATATATATATATATATATATATATATATATATATATATATATATATATATATATATATATATATATATATATATATATATATATATATATATATATATATATATATATATATATATATATATATATATATATATATATATATATATATATATATATATATATATATATATATATATATATATATATATATATATATATATATATATATATATATATATATATATATATATATATATATATATATATATATATATATATATATATATATATATATATATATATATATATATATATATATATATATATATATATATATATATATATATATATATATATATATATATATATATATATATATATATATATATATATATATATATATATATATATATATATATATATATATATATATATATATATATATATATATATATATATATATATATATATATATATATATATATATATATATATATATATATATATATATATATATATATATATATATATATATATATATATATATATATATATATATATATATATATATATATATATATATATATATATATATATATATATATATATATATATATATATATATATATATATATATATATATATATATATATATATATATATATATATATATATATATATATATATATATATATATATATATATATATATATATATATATATATATATATATAATAAAGAGTAAATTGCATTTTTGATCCCTGTGTTATCACCTAATTTCATGGCACAGTCCAATTTCACTTATCGTTGCGACCGTGGTCCAGCTTTAAGCTTTTGGTTGCACTCTTAGTTCATAAAATGATGGTCATCTATTTTTCACCGTTAGTTTGTTTATCTGAAGGCATGTGATGGTTTCATATGTCATTTTCACACAAATATGGATCATTCTTGCAATTAACTCAATCTTTGCTTGATTAATTATTTTTCATTATTCATCTATCTTCTACTTCAAATATGCATCTTTTTCTTCAAACACATACATATACAAATATCATCATCAATATCACCAGCTTTTTGCCTTTTTCGTTCCGCATCAAGTTTTCCTTTTCAGTTTTTTGACATTAAATTTTTTGGTTCTCATGTTTATATCAAGCAACTTTCACACATTTATGCTTTTATCTTTAAAAAATTGGTTTTGTTATATCTAATGTTTTTAATATATAATAATTTTCATCATAATTACGTCAGATGTTGATGAAACAGTTTAGGCAAAACACTATATTAGATCGCCTTAATAAATGTATTGTTTTTTTTTTCTATGTTTATATACATCTTTTTATTTTTAACTGTTTTCATTATTATAACTACATGTTTTGTTGCCTGTTATATTACATTTGTTTTTTTTTTTTTTTTTTTTTTTTTTTTTTTTTTTTTTTTTTTTTTTTTTTTTTTTTTTTTTTTTTTTTTTTTTTTTTTTTTTTTTTTTTTTTTTTTTTTTTTTTTTTTTTTTTTTTTTTTTTTTTTTTTTTTTTTTTTTTTTTTTTTTTTTTTTTTTTTTTTTTTTTTTTTTTTTTTTTTTTTTTTTTTTTTTTTTTTTTTTTTTTTTTTTTTTTTTTTTTTTTTTTTTTTTTTTTTTTTTTTTTTTTTTTTTTTTTTTTTTTTTTTTTTTTTTTTTTTTTTTTTTTTTTTTTTTTTTTTTTTTTTTTTTTTTTTTTTTTTTTTTTTTTTTTTTTTTTTTTTTTTTTTTTTTTTTTTTTTTTTTTTTTTTTTTTTTTTTTTTTTTTTTTTTTTTTTTTTTTTTTTTTTTTTTTTTTTTTTTTTTTTTTTTTTTTTTTTTTTTTTTTTTTTTTTTTTTTTTTTTTTTTTTTTTTTTTTTTTTTTTTTTTTTTTTTTTTTTTTTTTTTTTTTTTTTTTTTTTTTTTTTTTTTTTTTTTTTTTTTTTTTTTTTTTTTTTTTTTTTTTTTTTTTTTTTTTTTTTTTTTTTTTTTTTTTTTTTTTTTTTTTTTTTTTTTTTTTTTTTTTTTTTTTTTTTTTTTTTTTTTTTTTTTTTTTTTTTTTTTTTTTTTTTTTTTTTTTTTTTTTTTTTTTTTTTTTTTTTTTTTTTTTTTTTTTTTTTTTTTTTTTTTTTTTTTTTTTTTTTTTTTTTTTTATATTTTTAAGTTAGCTACATTTTTTATTTAAGTTACAACTTTTTTTTTTTTTGTTGAACCGTAAAATCTGCATTAAATAAAGAGTAAATTGCATTTTTGATCCCTGTGTTATCACCTAATTTCATGGCACAGTCCAATTTCACTTATCGTTGCGACCGTGGTCCAGCTTTAAGCTTTTGGTTGCACTCTTAGTTCATAAAATGATGGTCATCTATTTTTCACCGTTAGTTTGTTTATCTGAAGGCATGTGATGGTTTCATATGTCATTTTCACACAAATATGGATCATTCTTGCAATTAACTCAATCTTTGCTTGATTAATTATTTTTCATTATTCATCTATCTTCTACTTCAAATATGCATCTTTTTCTTCAAACACATACATATACAAATATCATCATCAATATCACCAGCTTTTTGCCTTTTTCGTTCCGCATCAAGTTTTCCTTTTCAGTTTTTTGACATTAAATTTTTTGGTTCTCATGTTTATATCAAGCAACTTTCACCGGCCATTATGTTACCAGAAAAGGTAATAGTTGTCAAAAAACTGGTACTATCATAAAAGATTTTGTAGGTGAAGAAAATGATAATATGTCGACTCATGAGGTAAAGTAACTTTCAATGCCGTCTTCTACGGGTTTTGGGTCCCAATACCATCTTTGACGGTGTATGGGGGAGGTTGAGATGTAGACAGTCTTACCCCTACTAAAGGTAGAGAGGCTGTTTCCATGTTCTAGCAAAGCTAGAAAAGGATCTCCAGCCTTGCTGGGCATGAGGATCGAACCCATGACCTCTGTCTCCAGAGGCAAAGGCTCCAACCACTGATCCAACCTAATTGGTTTTAATATGTCGACTCATGTGACAGCTTATATTTTTTTCTTAAAACAACCTATCATTAAAACGACACAACTCGATTAATGGAAAAATAAGACATTTGTTTTATATAAACATGCGCCGCACACCTTATATATGCGCCGCATATCGTGATGCCAAAAAGATCAGAAACTTTTCATGCGCTTGAAATTGCGCCGCATAAATCCATGTTTATCATATATGCGCCGCATACATAGTATATGCGCCGCATATTTGCACCTGACAGATCCAAAACCAACTTTAGACATTTGACTCAACTTACAATCTTTTCAAACTAATTTCCAAGATTTAGACCACAATATTTCTGAATTCAATCAAATACATTTAACCAAACTCATTATAAAAGACAACGCACAAAAATTAGAAATTTCGGCATGACCTTTTCGTAAAATCTACATCAAAACCTGTTACGGATAATAAGTTTTTAAAATACATTTGATCATGATCCATACATTACTATTACATAATGACCCATTATAAATAACCAAAAACTCATTGAATCTAACACTTGACATAACAAATATTTTACCAAAACAATCAAATGTACCAAGAGCCAATAGTTTAAAGGGGTCTCTACGGGTCCTATCAACATTACCATTTTCCGCATTTAGCTAAAGCATTCAAATCCATAAATTAACTTCGAACTTCAAGTACCTGTCTTTGTTTTCACATCCGGGACAGCCTATAAAAAGGGTAAACAACTAAAAGGTAAGCAAAGCTTAGTGAATAATCTGATACATGGGTGTTTTACTCGTCACAAAATCAGAGACATAATCTGTCAATTTCTTTCTTCTCACTAACATTCATCAAAACCTTCATGCAACCCAACTAAAAACCCTAAATTTGATTAAATTACAAGAACCCTAATTCACAAGAATGAATGAAACTAGGTTAGAAAATCAATACCTTGAAGGAAAGAATTAGAAACTAGGGTAGGAAACACAAAATCCTTCTTCCTTCTTGAAATTTTAGGCCACCACCATTCACCCTCCAAACCCTCACTTTCAATTTCTTTCTTCTCACTAACATTCATCAAAACCTTCATGCAACCCAACTAAAAACCCTAAATTTGATTAAATTACAAGAACCCTAACTTGTATTGAAGCAATTAACTTATTTTAAAGAAAGCCCCAAATTTCCCCAATTCAATTAACAGTAAGAACCCTAATTCACAAGAATGAATGAAACTAGGTTAGAAAATCAATACCTTGAAGGAAAGAATTAGAAACTAGGGTAGGAAACACAAAATCCTTCTTCCTTCTTGAAATTTTAGGCCACCACCATTCACCCTCCAAACCCTCACTTTCAATTTCTTTCTTCTCACTAACATTCATCAAAACCTTCATGCAACCCAACTAAAAACCCTAAATTTGATTAAATTACAAGAACCCTAACTTGTATTGAAGCAATTAACTTATTTTAAAGAAAGCCCCAAATTTCCCCAATTCAATTAACAGTAAGAACCCTAATTCACAAGAATGAATGAAACTAGGTTAGAAAATCAATACCTTGAAGGAAAGAATTAGAAACTAGGGTAGGAAACACAAAAT
>CM067173.1:24297412-24304912 GCA_034093135.1 Erigeron breviscapus | reverse complement strand
GGTTAAGACAACCGACTAGAATTTCACCTTCCTTTCTATCTGAATTACATAAGGTGTCAAGGTGGCTCTTTCGATATATCTGTTTACCTTCCAATAGTACAACATATCATTGTGTTAAATATATCTCACTTATACTACTAGAATTGTCTAATCACAATATAGTCTTGCAGAAATTTTGCAAAACGACAACTGACATGGTTTTGCAATGAGCCATTTATCACTGGATTGATGCCTCAAGACCCCTTCTATGCCTTGTTGGAAATTAACTCAGATCATATGCTGACTAGTGGAATTAATGACTTCGTTGGAAAACTATGGCAGTTACAAAACAGTTATATACGATGGTTATTATTGTTTATAGTCACAATGTTTAGTATAAGACACAATGGTTATGTATAGTCATAATGGTTGGTGTCTATATATATGTAATTGATATTATGACAGTAGGCAAGCAATCAAAAACAACGTATTAAATATTCCTCTGTGTTCTTAATAACATTAGCGGTTTTTATTATTCCCTCATCTTCAAATTGGTATCAGAGCCTGAACAAAAAAAAATGGACAAAACTACGTCTTTTGGTCACACATCAATTCCAAAACTTACCAAATACAATTATGACAATTGGAGCATTCAGATGAAAGCGTTGTTAGGCGCACAAGACGTGTGGGATTCTGTCACAACCAAATACGAAGAACCGACGGAAGTTGAAATCGGTGCCATGGCTGCGAATCAGTTGAAAGCACTGAAGGAGAAGCGTAAGAAGGATAAGACCGCTCTCTATCTCTTGTTCCAGTCGGTGGATGAATCGGGTTTTGAGAAAATCGCTGGCGCTTCAACGGCGAAAGAAGCGTGGGACACGCTCGAAAAGGCGTACAAAGGCGCCGATCGTGTCAAACAAGTGCGGCTCCAAACTTTGCGTGGTGAATTGGAGGCCGTGAAAATGAAAGAGACGGAAGGAGTCTCTGATTACATCACCCGTGTACAAACGGTGGTGAATCAACTCAAACGAAATGGTGAAACTCTACCCGATACGAGAATTATAGAAAAGATCCTTCGATCTTTAACCGAAAATTTCGAGAATGTAGTATGTGCAATTGAAGAGTCTAAAGATCTGGATGACTTTACAATTGAAGAACTAGCGGGCTCATTGGAAGCACATGAGCAAAGAAAAAACAGGAAGAAACAAGAGTCCCTTGATGAAGCGTTAAAGGCGAAGGCAACAATCAAGGATGAAAAGGCCTTGTTTGCACATCAGAATAACCATGGGAAAGGAAGCAATTCTGGTGGGCGTTATACCAATCGTGGTCGAGGTCGTGGCAGAGAAAATAACAACCAGGAAAGGCAGCAAATGGGCGAACACTTCAATCAAATTTCACGTGGCAGAGGACGCGGACAAGGATACCGTCCAAATGTTGATTGCTATAACTGTGGTAAGCATGGTCATTATGCCCGTGACTGTAGATTAGCCAAAAGAACGGAAGAAAAAAATAATTTAGTGACAGAATTAGAGTCTGAAGAAACTGGTGTTCTGTTGATGGCACATGAAGAATCGATCTCAGAAATCGATACTATGTGGTACCTCGACTCTGGTGCGAGTAACCACATGAGCGGACAGAGGAATTTATTTACTGAAATGACAGAAGTTATTCAAGGCCATGTGTCTTTCGGAGACGCATCAAAGATAGATGTGAAAGGACGTGGGAAAATACTATTTTTTCACAATGGGAAAGAAAGCAATATTGAGGGTGTGTACTACGTGCCTGCTATGAAAAGTAACATATTAAGTCTAGGCCAACTAATAGAGAAAGGTTATTCGGTATTGATGAAAAATGGTAAACTACTCTTGATGAATAAGGAAGACGCATTGGTTGCAACAGTCAAGATGTGTAAATCTCAATACTGTAGCCGAAAAATGTTTAAAAAGTGAGCTGTGCAATAAGGAATCAGTGTGGCATCAAAGGTTTGGGCACTTGCACTTTAATGGATTAAAGGAGTTAAGAAGAAAAAACATGGTACATGGGCTTCCCAACCTTGACTATGAAAGTTGCATTTTAGGCAAACAAACAAGAAGTTCTTTCCCACAACAGGCAAAAGAGTTGCTGGAATTAATTCACAGTGATTTGTGCGGGCCAATCTTAACTTGTCACACCCCGTTGTAGCGGAAATACAGGGTTAACAAGTAATTGCGTACAAATCAGAAGGTAAATAGAGATTACATCCATTAATCCAAATACAAGTTTATCACAAGTATAATCGTTCGGAAGTGGACCCCAATACACGGATACAAACTATCCTCAATTGGAAATGGGCCCACTAATTACAAATATAACATGGACAGCTAAGTACAATTAGGACTAAATAAAGCTATAGTCCTCAGAGGTCTGACGCTAATTGTACGTCCAATGTTCAAAAGATGGCTTCAAATGCCATATACGCTTCCAAATACTTACTGTTGGTTTCCCTGAAAAGCATGAAATTTGAGAGGATCAACTATCGAAATAGTTGGTGAGTTTACAGTATGTTTGACCAAATGTTTATTCGTCATTGATACAACACAATGACCCATATTTATAAAAGACCAGGTAGTTAGAATACACATCTAACAATACTTTTATTTCAAAACAGTCGGTATATCTAGATCCGACCTTTATACAAGACTGTCAGTATATCTAGATCTGACACCTCTTATATCACATTTACAACAAGATAGTCAGTATATCAAATCTGACTCATCTCTTTTATTTCATAACAAGACTGCCAGTATATCTAGATCTGGACACGTCATATATCCACTTTTTAAAATAAGATAGTAGGTATATCAAATCCAAACTCATCTTATATCACGTCAATCAGTATATCTAGATCTGATGACAGCATATGAAAATCAATATGCCTCGCACAGGTTTCCGTTCTAAATGGGTGCGGACCGTAGCCAAGACAGTCGAGATATCTAGATCCGACAATACAACCAATAGGGAAACATTTTAGTTTGTCAAACACAAGAAACCATTTAATACGCCATCACACGGCAATTCAACGTCATTTCATTCAACATTTAATAAATGACACGTATACACATTTTCGACAGCCCAACATGGCAAATTTAAGTCAAATGATTTAAGCATCCATATCACATGGCATACACAAAAACGATCATTTATTTAATAAATAGTGTATACAACAGTACATGCTTTTCAGGCCCAAAGTAAAAGGAAAAGGGCGCCATAAACTCACCTTAGCGATCTAAATGCTAAAAGGTATAAAGTAGCTCGAGAAGATCCACAGTCAATTCTCCTGGTTATCCAAAACCTATGATATCATTACCAATAATGAGGATCAAAACCCTTGACGACAGGTATCCTACGTACAACTACTTAGCTATAGACCCTAGAATGCCATAACCGAGAATGTGATTCAATGTTTAATATTATTTGACTCAAGTTCGTCTTTTATTACTAAATTCTGATGGAAAGTCAAAAGTTACGACCTTTCAAAATAATTCATGTTTTGTTGTGCTGGAGAAAAGGTGCGGCGCACTAATGAGGAGGTGCGGCGCACTAAGCCAGGTGCGGCGCACCAAGGAGGAGGTGCGGCGCACAAATTGATCAGGGAACCAGTCCAGGTTCATGGTGCGGCGCACCAAGGGGAGGTGCGGCGCACAAATTGATCAGGGAACCAGTCCAGGTTCATGGTGCGGCGCACCAAAGGGGAGGTGCGGCGCACCTGCGCCCAGATCAGTTCTTAAGTGCAGAAAACCAACCAAAAACCCTTCAAACATGACCCGAAACAACCCAAAACGACTTGTAAGAGTTTGTAACTTAGTTTGAAGCAAAACTAAACATCACTAACCATAAACACACATAACCCAACCCATAATTTCATCCATAACATCATTAATCTTCCGAAACGACCCAATCAAACCCAAAACCCTATTTAAACCCTAAATACAATTTAAATTGTTTTAGGCCATGTAAAAGCTCGAAATGACTAGAAAAGAGTAAGTAAACATAAATAGATGCAAAAGGGATGATTTAGACTTACCAAAAATTGATGTTCTTGAAGATAGTATAAAATGGTGAAGATGATGATGATGATAATAACCCTTTAAAATTTCCAAATGATTCCTTCTCTTGTAAGACTAATTCAGAAAGGAAGATAGAAGAGATTGAGATTTTGAGAGTATTTGGGAAATGTTTAAGTGATTTGTGTGTGTTGTGTTTGTGTGGTGTGTGTGTGTGATGATCAAGAAAGAAACAGGGAGAGAAGGGGTGATGGGGGGACTTGGTGTTTCCCTCCCTGCCATTCAAGTTACATTTCGGCCCATGTGGCCAAAATTAGATAAAATCCTTACCTCTAATTTGGTAAAATGCTTACGATTAAATACCGTTTGACCTAAAAGTCAAAATGTAAAGTAAAGATATTTTCCCTCGTCTCATTTTAGTCGAGACAAATAAATAAAATTAAATAAACTAAACTTTTAGAAATCTTAAGTTTAGACAGTCTAATTACTGTGTTCAATTATAACATTTAAATCTTTATTTAACGTCATTTTAAGACTCGGCATTCGTCTAAATAGCTAATAGCCTACGTCATAATGATACGTCTAATTGAACCATATCAAATGTTCAATTAATTAATAATTTCCACGTCATAATCTCTAAATTAGACGAAATTATAAATAATGATCGAGATTAGGACTAACCCTTTGTTAATTAATCACGAGTTGTCACAGCATCCCCGACTTCTAAGGATTTCGTCCCGAAATCAAGTCTTGCTTAGTAAAAAGATGGGGATACTTATTCCACATATAATCCTCACGTTCCCAAGTCGAGTCTGGCCCGTGTTTTGAGTTCCAACGAACTTTGACCAACTTGATACGACTTCGTCTAAGCTGTTTGAGCTGTTGGTCTAAAATTTCAACAGGCTCCTCTATAAATTGGAGAGAGTCATTAACTTGCAACTCTTCCACAGGTACAACCAATGTTTCATCAGTTAAACATTTCTTAAGATTTGATATATGAAATGTGGGATGAACATGTTCCAGCTCTTGGGGTAAATTGAGCTTATAAGCCACGGAACCAATCCTTTGAACTATTTCAAAGGGTCCGATATAACGAGGACTAAGTTTTCCTCTCACGCCAAAGCGTGCAGTGCCCTTCCAAGGTGACACTTTCAACATAACTTTATCACCCACTCGAAACTCAAGGGGTTTCCTTCTACAATCAGCATAGCTCTTTTGACGATCCTGAGCCGCCTTCAGCCGTGCCCTAATTTCAACAATCTGGTCAGTGGTATTCTGAACCAGTCCATATTTGTACAAACGACGCTCACCAGCATCAAGCCAACAAACAGGCGATCTACATTTCCGCCCATACAAAGCCTCAAAAGGCGCACATTTAATGCTTGCGTGATAGCTGTTATTATATGAAAACTCAGCTAACGGCAAAAAGGTATCCCAACTACCTTTAAATCAATTACACATGCCCGAAGCATGTCTTCTAACGTCTGAATGGTACGCTCACTTTGCCCGTCCGTCTGTGGATGGTAAGCCGTACTCAAATTCAACTGAGTGCCTAGGGCGTCTTGAAAATATCTCCAAGATTGTGAAGTAAAACGACCATCACGATCCGAGATAATAGACAGGAACGCCATGAAGTGACACGATCTTCTCAATATACAACTGAGACAATTTCTTTATTTTCCAATTCTCCCGTATGGGAATGAAGTGTGCAGACTTCGTCAATCGGTCTACAATGACCCAAATAGTATCGTAACCCTTCAAGGTTCGAGGCAACTTTGTAATGAAGTCCATAGTAATCTGTTCCCATTTCCAGTCAGGAATCTGGGGTTGTTGGAGCAATCCAGAAGGCTTCTGGTGCTCTGCCTTAACCATTGAACAATTTAAACACTTTGAAACATACGTGGCGATATCTCTTTCATACCAGGCCACCAGTAAAAATCCTTTAATCCGTGGTACATTTTGTCAGCACCAGGATGGATTGAGTACTTAGATCGATGACTCTCGTTCATTAAGAGTTCTCTAAGTCCATTATACTTAGGAATCCACACTCTGCCCTTGACATGTCTGATCCCATTGCCATCCAATTCAAATAACCGTTCGGCATTCCACAATGCTTCCTCCTCAATATGCCCTGGTTGCAAGGCCTCATTCTGATCATCCAATACTCTATCCCTTAATGATGAGCCAAGGTAAGAACTTGCTCTTGTTATGACAGATAGTGAAATTCTATCTTTTCGACTTAACGCGTCAGCAACAACATTTGCTTTACCGGGATGATATTTGAGTTCACAATCATAATCACTGAGTAATTCTACCCATCTGTCTTTGTCGCATATTCAGCATTTTCTGATCGAAGATATGCTGAAGACTTTTGTGATCTGTGAATACCGTACACTTTGTACCATACAAATAGTGCCTCCAAATCTTTAAGGCAAAAACAACCGCTCCGAGTTCAAGATCGTGGGTTGTGTAATTCTTTTCGTGGATCTTGAGCTGTCTAGAGGCGTAAGCAATGACCTTACCTTCCTGCATGAGCACACATCCCATGCCTTGATGTGATGCGTCACAGTATACCACGAAATTTTCCACTCCATTTGGTAATGCTAGAATAGGAGCATTACAGAGCTTGTCTTTCAACGTTTGAAATGCTTCTTCCTGGGCATCCTGCCAAATAAATTCCTTGGCCTTTTGAGTTAACAACGTCAACGGTTGAGCAACTTTTGAGAAGTTCTCAATAAATCTCCTGTAATATCCAGCCAGCCCAAGAAATTGACGGATTTCTGTCGGAGTCTTAGGGGCTTCCCACTTCTTTATTGCTTCAATCTTGGATGGATCTACGTGGATCCCATCCCTGTTCACTACATGACCCAAGAAGTGTACTTCTCTAATCCAAAATTCACATTTTGAGAATTTAGCGTACAACTGCTGATCCTTGAGCAGTTGCAGAATGGTTCTCAGATGACCTTCATGTTCGTCTTTATTCCTTGAGTATATCAGTATGTCGTCAATAAATACAATGACAAACTTGTCAAGATACGGTCGACATACTCGATTCATTAGGTCCATAAACACAGCAGGTGCATTGGTTAAGCCAAATGGCATAACCAAAAACTCATAATGCCCATAACGAGTTCTGAAAGCTGTTTTCGGAATGTCTGTCTCTCTGACTCTGAGTTGATGATACCCAGACCTGAGATCAATCTTAAAAAAGTGTGATGCACCTTCCAATTGGTCAAACAAGTCGTCAATACGAGGTAAAGGGTACCTGTTCTTGACAGTCAACTTGTTCAATTCTCTGTAATCAATACACATCCGCATCGAGCCGTCTTTCTTCTTCACAAATAGGATTGGAGCTCCCCAAGGTGATGAACTTGGACGAATTAGTCCTTTAGCTAACAACTCTTGAAGTTGTTCGGACAATTCTTGCATTTCTGATGGCGCAAGACGATAGGGTGCCTTGGCCACGGGTGCATGCAGC
>CM067173.1:24222344-24289589 GCA_034093135.1 Erigeron breviscapus | reverse complement strand
GTCTAACTGGAAGTTGACCAGTTCAGAATACGATCCAGATATGGATGAACAATACGATAAAGGTACTGAAAGTAAATGCAAGAAACAATAAGGGCTGAAACTATATAAATAATATGTATAGATCAAGTATGTAGCATTGAGACACGATGTACTTTTCAATGTATTTGATTTATTGAAATAAACAAATACAAAGGTTGTTGCGGAACAAAGATAAACACCCAAGTGTAAATATCTAAACAACCTAGAAATACAAGTGATCTAATAACTTGGAAATACTCGTAAGGATTACTTAGAGTATATCTCACAAGTTGCAATGCAAAGGTTTCAAGCCCTTTTGCAAGTTGTGAGAAGACTTATATTTATAGACCAAGTCCATGATGACGTGGACCAGATCGTACAAATATGGTTGGGAGCATTTAAGGAATTAAAGCTAATTCCTTACATGCGTACTTTTAAGGTTTGAGTATATAAGTCTTTGATGTGACTTATCAGACCTTATTCCCAACCTTCACTTTACCTTGTACCTTTATTAATAGTTAAATCCATTAACCGGGTAAAGAAATGTAAAGTGAAAAAGTCTTCCTCGTAATCAGTGTAAAAGTGTGTAAGTAATTTTACACTGAGATGCTTCAGTCTTCGATCAGGTAGAATCAGCTTCTGAGCTCCACATCTGAGCTGAAACCTGATTGTATTCTTCAGCTGCCCTTCCTTCTCGTTTAATAACCAAATCAAAAAGCCTCAATCCATCAGCTTTTGTTACTTCGATATCAATTATTTTAGCTGGATGAGATCGATGCTTCAGATAATGCTCATATTGATCCTTCTCATGCTTTCTTTGGAGCTCAACAGCATCATCAGACATTGGTTTGAAGGTAGAAAGGTCAGCATAACGAATATTCTTTCTTGAAGACCTTGGTCCAGTCACTTTGGGCATTATGGGTAGCCTTGATAATTCTTTTTCAACCTTCAGAACTCCAGCCAGAATTTATTTCTTTTTAATTGCCATATCTTTTTCTCTGTTTTTCACCAAGTCCTCAATGGACATCTTGAATGTGAGATGGTCCAGCTTTTGTTCTAAGAGAGAATAATTCACCCCATATTCATACTCCAGCATATCAACAACCACTTTCTGCACTCTTGGATCATTTTTAATTTTCAGATATCTTTCAAGAGAGAGACCAAGAGCTGCAGCATCAACATGATCAAGGGTCCCCATCTTCAGATGTTGTTCCTTTTATCTTTCCTTATTTTCCCTCCACATAATGAATTGATTATAGACTTGCTTCTGCAGAGCCTCTAATTTCTTGCTATCAGCGTTAGGATCATGAAGTGGATAACCGTGCTCATCAACATTTTCACCTACTACCAAACCAGAACCCTTAGAATCTTTCTTTGTTGGTTCATCCACCACTGGGGCCTTGCCCTTATCTTTCTGAACTTGTTCCCCCTGAACTGAGGCACTACCAGATGGTACCTTAGCTTGCTTCTTGGTTGCTTCTATCAATTCTTGAGTACTTGAAAGCAGACCAATAGGCACATTTCCCCCTTTGGGGACCTCAGAAGGCATCTTTGCATATACATCAATAGCAGACTGAATAGCCTTCAGAGGTTCCCAACTCTGCTGCAGAAGGCAATCAGAAATGCCTTTTGCCATGGTAGAGAACTGAGCCCTTAACCTGAATGACGAGTAAAGGTTCAGAGTCTCTTTTTCAGTGAGCTCTTTCAGCATTTTCCTATCTTCTTCAGAGAATGGGGTAGAAGGAGGAGGAGCAACAACAGGTTCCTTCTTGAGCAGGGTCAGAATTTCATCTAATTGCTTGGACTGGCCTTTAACAACTTCTTCAATAGTAGATACAGATTTCTGAACTTTTTCAACAGCTTGATCTACCTTCTCTGAAGTGTCTTGAGTGAGTTCTAAGACCATCCTTCTGACCCCTTCCTCAACCTTTTCAGCCACAGAGGTTGAAATCTGAGCAACAAGATTCTGAGATAGCTCAGACTTTAGTCTCTCAATCACATCACCACTTACAGAGGACCCAAGTTCTTTCTCATTGACACTTGGCCTTTTAACCAACTCATTCACCTCCTTCCCGATTGCCATAACCTCTTGTTTAATCAATTTAATACCAGATGTCAAGTTCGCAACAACTGAAGCTTGCACATCTCTTTTAGCCAGTCTGAAGGCTTCCCTGATAGCCATGCTTATTTTGTTACAAGAATGCACCAGCTCATTTAGCTTCCCACTTACTAGTCCCTCATTTCCAGCAACCTTGGTGAACTCAGTGCCAAGAAACATCTGAGGACCCTTCATTTCAGCAATGGAACTGGTATTGGCAGTTAGAGATTTTGTTAAGTCCTCTACCTTGAGAAGTAGGCTTTGGACTTCAGTATGTTGTTTCTCTAGTTGTGCTTCTACACTCAAAGGAGGGGGTGGTTGTGCAGAAATAGAAGCCACAAAGGGAATTCTACCAAGCCCATCTAGTGCCTTTTCCAATTGCATTTCAGTTGGACTCTCAGATTCAGTAGCAGAGTCCAACTCTTTCTCAATTTCAATGTCATAATTGATGGGCCTTGGCACTTGGTGAATTTGTGGGTGTAAGTGTTCGAGTTGTGGTTGAAAACGTGGTGAAGTAACATAGGCAGGTGTAGAGCCAGGTGGAAAATATGGATGTTGATGTGAAGTTTCAGGTTGGCGATATGGTTGTTCAATATTTTGGATTTCTGGGGGAGGTTGGACGTTTGTGAGGCTGAAGGTTGGCTCAGAATCAGAAGACTGATTCTCCTCCAGTAAGTCCTCATCAAACTCAAAGTCAGCAAAGGAATCGAGATTCCCTTGAGGTGGCTTATCGTCATCCCAGAGGTCAGTCGAAACTGCAGTCTGATCAGATATGCCCTGGTTCAGATCTCTGGTACCTGAACCAGCTGCTGGTTTAACAACTGCTGCTGCAGATGCATCGTGTAACACCCCAACCAAGGCGGAACGATGAGATGTACAGAAAGTCGAGTATTCAAAACAAAGGATAATAGATAACATTCACCATAGCTTTAGTTGATAAAAATAATTTTACAATGCACAAGCATGTGAACCAATTCCCAAGTACAATACGTCTACTATACTTGAGTATTGAGTCCACGAAACAAATAACAAATACATGAGATGGTATACTACAATGATCAGGGCGGATTCCATTGCCCATCACAAGGTTTGATCTTTGACTCCAAAGTGCAATGCAAACAATCATGATGCATATAATTCCTCAAAGCTTACGCTAATTCCTGAAAAGCATGAAGAAAAAGTGTCAACTATGAAAACGTAGTTGGTGAGTGCATAGGTTTACAAGTAAATCTCGTTACATATCCATTTCAAAATAGTTGAGAAATCCATGGTAAATTATAAAGTTCTCATTTGTCACATTTATCGTGAGAGAAAAATATATCAATCGATTAATCATTCATCATACCAAAACCATTTGGTCGTCAATACTTCATTATTGCCAAATTCAACAACTTCCAAGATTCCATATAAGGTCCAATACCCAAACCGTATGTTCAATCAATAATTTCCATCCACAGCAATAATAATTTCCATTCCGCCAAAAGGCATAATTCGATGAGTATATGCTTGAGCCACTACTACGACCATTTTACATGTCCCAAACAACATAATATTTCATTTCAGAGCACAAGCTGTCAATCAAGTACTTTAATCACAATTGGGGTCGTGCCATGGAGACGACCAATAATATAAAGATAGTTAGAGCACCGCTCGGGTCGGACTGGCAATGAAGGTGGCCACCAAGGCAGACCAAACATTCCACCGTTACCTATTTAGTGGGTGAGTGGACGACTCCTAGTTGCGCAACCCTCTAACTACATGCCTCCACTATCGGAGTTAATAGTAGTGTACTGAAGTATCTCAGTTTGACAGAACTCAAGCTCATCGCATAACATATAACACATTGAACATACAATATCCCATTTCATAATCATTCTTTCAAGAATCATTTCATATATAAAGCCATTTTATTTATCATGCTTTTTAACTTAGAATATTGTGATATATATATTTATTCATGTAATTTTTCTATTAATTTAAAATAGTTATTAATTAGTGATTTTCACTTACTTAATTATTTCTAAATTATATGACATTTGTTCTTTGACTTGAAATGATTTTACTCCAGTAGGTTTTAGTCACTTTCATCATTGGTTGTGATTATTTAACCAATTTCATGATTTATATACTTTATTTATTTATTTATTTATTTATTTACCTTTTTAATTTATTTATTTATTTATTTATTTAATTTATTTATTTATTTATTTATTTATTTATTTATTTATTTATTTATTTATTTATTTATTTATTTATTTATTTATTTATTTATTTATTTATTTATTTATTTATTTATTTATTTATTTATTTATTTATTTATTTATTTATTTATTTATTTATTTATTTATTTATTTATTTATTTATTTATTTATTTATTTATTTATTTATTTATTTATTTATTTATTTATTTATTTATTTATTTCTTTTTTATTTATTTATTTTTAGTCACTTTCATCATTGGTTGTGATTATTTAACCAATTTCATGATTTATATACTTTATTTATTTATTTATTTACCTTTTTAATTATCATTTTAATTTAATATTATTTAATTAATTATTTATTCATTTTCTTGATTTATTAACCAAATAATTCTTTAAAAATACTTTTAGGTACCTCACTTGCCTTTATAATTTGTGGCTAATTATATTTGGGTTATATTCTGATTATCATGCTTTTTAACTTAGAATATTGTGATATATATATTTATTCATGTAATTTTTCTATTAATTTAAAATAGTTATTAATTAGTGATTTTCACTTACTTAATTATTTCTAAATTATATGACATTTGTTCTTTGACTTGAAATGATTTTACTCCAGTAGGTTTTAGTCACTTTCATCATTGGTTGTGATTATTTAACCAATTTCATGATTTATATACTTTATTTATTTATTTATTTACCTTTTTAATTATCATTTTAATTTAATAATTAATGGAAATTCTTAGAAATCACCACACAACTTTTTGGCTAAAAATCCCAGGCCTTTTAGGCAACTTTTATCATGGGAAAAATCATATCAATTCAACCTCTCTTGTGTCTCGCTCATTTTGAGAATCCTAAGCTTATAAATCGTTTACCGAAATAGTGATTTAAGCCTCATTTTTCGAGCAATTCAAATGCGTCAAAATGGATTTTCATACTTATTTCATTATTTACAGAATTTTCATTATATTTTGGTGTCTTAAGTCGTGATAGTGGTGGTGGTGTGATGTGTGCAAATTAAAGCTTTCGGTTAGTGCTTATATGAACCGAATTAGTGATTTGTAGGCTTGTCTTTGCCATTTAATAACCAAGTTAAGTTTTATCACTTTTATTTGACATATTTTCAGTAGGTTTATAGTACTTTTTGTTACGAGATTGTTGGAGTTGGTTAAAGTTGCAATCTAGTGATTTTTAGCTTATTTTGTTGTGAAGAACTTTTACTTGGAATTTTCTGTTTTAACACTTATTTCATAAAATGTTGAGTAGTCATTTTTGGTTAAGTTGAATTATTTGGACGTTGGTGATTTTTATACAGAGACATATATGTGTCCTATATTTATGTGATTTTTTGCTAAATTTTTAGACATTGTTTACTACCTCTAAAAATTACCAAACCAAAACTGGTCAGAATAAGAGCTGCTGTGCGACTCAAAATAGTTTATAAAAGATTTCTATGATGGACATTTAAGAAAAATCTCCCAATTTTATTTTAAGTTAGGGACACTTTGAACTCAGTTCACACCAAGTTTAAACTTCTGAAACCTATTCGTTAAGGAATTAAAAATCGTCAAAGTTGACTCAACATTAAGACAAAAACCCAGTTTTGACCACTTTTGGTAGAAAAATCATATCTTTTGTTTGGTTTATTATTTTTGAGTGATTCCAGTTGGAGGTTACACTTAACTCTTCTATCTACAACTTTTATTTTGAAAGTTTTGCTTATATGTGCTAGTTATGTTGTCGTTGATCTCGCAAGCCATAGTTATACTTGAAGCTAGTAGATAATGCCCCTAAGTTAGCAATCTAAAGCTATTATTCAATTCTAAATTTGATTTATAAAGTACCATTGAACAAAAATTTCATTGATGATTAATCAAGTTATAAATGATAAATTGAGCCTCACAAGTTGAGATATCAATCAAAATTCTTATAAATGTCCAACAAATCAATCATCAAACCAATTTAAGTAAATATGGCATGAGAATAAAGATTCCCATCTCAAAGTATAATTATAAGCTAATATGTGCATAAAAGTGGTTAAATAACAACAAGTATATATTTATATGCTTAAAATAAATACAAGTTTATAAATTAAGGATTATGTAACAAATCAAAAATACAAAAATATGTACATACACACACCTATACATGACATATATACATATATACACATGCTAGAATAAACATTAACTTATACTATAAACTAATACATTTAACCTTACAAAACACATATACACTTACATCTAACATACATATACATTTTATACAACAATTTTTATATAAAAAAAAGTGTGAAAGACCCTCCATTTGCCCTAGAAGGGCCGGCCTCCCTCCCCCCATTTCACACTCCACCCTTTCATTTCAAACACACTTTTCTCTCTTGGAACTCACCACTCTTCTCACACTCTTCACTCCTTTCTCACACTCCCTCCCCCCATCTTCTCTTCTTCAATTCGGCCCAAGCAAAACAAGGCAAGAACAAGGCTAAATCTCATCTAAACTTATACTAATAATAAGGGTTTTAAGTTAGATTAACAAAGGGTCAATCCAAGCAAGGTTCAAGGGTTGTTTTAGGCTTAGATTGAAGGTATTATAAGGGTTTGGAGGCCACGAAATTCTGCCCATTTTCTTCATCCAAAACCAAGTTCAAGAGGGTATAATCTTCATCCTTTTTACTAGATCTAATCTTGTTTTTGTTTATATTCAAAGGTTTTATCAAAAACTCATACTTTCTTCTTGTTTTCTTTGTAATATACACTTAATGAGGGCAAAGTTGATAGTATCTTTCTTTCCATGCTCATGCATGTCGAATCTAAGAAGAAAGATCCAAGGATTCAACAAGTTTAAGACCCAAAAGTGTTGTTATAGATTAGTAGCTTTTAAAGTGATTTTCTTGTTGATAGATCTATATGTTTTTGTATATTTTTGAAGAGTATATTCTGAGATTTTTCATATAAAAGATGTTTTTATGTTGTTGAAAGTTAGGTCTATAAAAGTTGATAGTAAAAAAGTGTTGGTTTGAATGCATGTATGCTAGATTTAAGAAAGTTGGATCTTTTGTTGGATTATGAGATGGATATGGACTTGTTATAAGTGAATATTAATGTTAATATTCTGGAAAAATTGATAAAATATCAAGGATATAAAGCTTGAATCAAAACATGTTAAAATAAGTTAGAAATCATAAACCGAAAACACGCAAAAATGCATTTTGAGCACACACATGCACCATAATCTTATGACCAAGGAAATATGATAAACCTACTGGAAATAAGTTGAAATAAAAGTATAAAACTCAGATCTATTGGTTCATGACAACAATAAGCTCAAAAATCACCTTTTCGGGTCAAATAATCACTAACCGAAAGCACTAAATTGCACATATCACACCACCACCACTATCACGATTTTGGACACCAAAATATGATGAAATTTCTGGAAATAATGAAACAAGAATGAAAATCCATTTTGAATCACTTTAATTGCTTAAGAAATGAGGCTAAAATCACTATTTCGGTAAACGATTTTTAATCATAAAATGCTCAAAATAAGCAAGACACAAGAGAGGTTGAATTGATATGATTTTATATTGATAAAAGTTGCCTAAAAGGCCTGAGATTTTTGACCAAAATGTTTAGTGATGATTTCTAAGAATTTCCATGAATTATTGAATTTAAATGGTAATTAAAAGACATAAAAACCCATAAATAAATTATGTAAATCAAGAATGAAGTTAAATCATCTTAACCATGGATAAAAATAACTAAAACCTACTGGAGAAAAATAGTTAAAAGGCAAGAGACATGTGTTACATAATTTAAAGATAAATAATTAAGTAAAAATAATTAATTAAAAATTATCATTAAAATAAATGGAAAATACATAAATAAAAGTATAAATCATGAAATTATAAATTAAGGAGCATATATATCAGGAGATAATTCAAATGAAATTATTCATAATTTATAAAGACAATTATGACACTTAAAAGTATTTTTAAGGATTTATTTAGCAAATAAATCAATAAAGTGAATAAATAAATAATTAAATATTATTAAATTAAATATATAATTACAAATCAGAAAATATACATAAAATATTAATATTATAAGACCACTAATGTCAAATATTATTACTAAGCAAAGTGTACAATGGAAACCATATAAATCAAAGCCAAACTACCGAAAATCCAATAAACGTACAAAAACGTATAATGAGAAAACGACTCTTACCACCAAATCTCTTATAACCAAATAATGAGAGCATCATAATGTACTTAAACTCCATAATCTAATAACAACTAAAGATGGGCAAGTCTACTAGTATACATCTCATGATCTAGCTCACTAGTTCATGTCACGCGAACTTACGTCGTGAATATATACGTTATGGTTTAGGCTTGCTTGAGGCGCAACAAATCTAAGCGAAGGAATCACATTTGATCAGCCCCTTTCACTCTCTAATCAAGTGAGTCATAGCCTCCTTTCAAACTCTTTTATGTGTTTTACATTCGGGGTGAAAAGCATGATAAATAAAATGGCTTTATATATATGAAATGATTCTTGAAAGAATGATTATGAAATGGGATATTGTATGTTCAATGTATTATATGTTATACGATGAGCTTGAGTTCTGTCAAACTGAGATACTTCAGTACACTACTATTAACTCCGATAGTGGAGGCCTGTAGTTAGAGGGTTGCGCAACTAGAGTCGTCCACTCACCCACTAAATAGGTAACGGTGGAATGTTTGGTCTGCCTTGGTGGCCACCTTCATTGCCAGTCCGACCCGAGCGGTGCTCTAACTATCTTATTATATTATTGGTCGTTTCCATGGCACGACCCCAATTGTGATTAAGCACTTGATTGACAACTTGTGCTCTGATATGAAATATTATGTTGTTTGGGACATGTAAAATGGTCGTAGTAGTGGCTCAAGCATATACTCATCGAATTGTGCCTTTGGCTGAATGGAAATCATTATTATCGTGGATGGAAATTATTGATTGAACATACGGTTTGGGTATAGTGATTTTCTTGTTGATAGATCTATATGTTTTTGTATATTTTTGAAGAGTATATTCTGAGATTTTTCATATAAAAGATGTTTTTATGTTGTTGAAAGTTAGATCTATTTCCACTATTCTTTTTCACATCATGTTGATACGGGTCCTTTGATCCTAACTCATCACAAATGCGAATTATCCTTATCACCCTTCCGTTCAAATATTCCATAACTCGCTCCTCCCGGAGTTTGTAGTTTCTTGAAAAGTAGTTCAACGACCAACTTCCTTGATCGTTGTGGTAGCATGGGTTTTGACTTCTAGCGTCGTATTCCTTATTTGCTTTCACTGTTAACTTTAGCGATTCCATGTTGTTTTCTCCTTCACTCTTCTTGAGCGCACTACTCCTTGGGTCGATGGTCCTTGACGATTAACCATGTGCTGCAAATTGTTTTTCACTCAGATTCATCTTGTTTTAGCTTACCTCCCTACGACCGTTGACCTTGAGGGGATACTTTTCACGACTCCCCGTGCTTCTAAACTCGGGTGTTGAGCGTATATCGCTTTCTCTTGGCTCAGTTGATATGTTCTACTAATAGCTTGTCTTTCGATAGAGGTTTTCCAATTGATATTCAGAGAATAACGTGTGGAGTGCCGTAAAGATGAGCGCTACCGGAACTACATCTGGTAAATGGCGTCAATGCCTTCACTTCATTTGTTTGAGTCAAAAGACATTTCTTCACTTCATATTCTACTCCAAATCATCTTCAATGATGCTAGTGAATAACCCTTCTTGAAAGATAAAGTATAATCTTGCACTTCATACTCCTTGTTCGAGTATCTACCTTTGCTGTGATTACCCCCTTAACATTTTTCCTCTAGAAAAATGTGAGGGATCTCCTGCTCTTCACTTCATCTCGCCTTCCTTGACGATCTTCAACTCAGCAATTTCCTTATTCCTTCGTGTAACAAATCTCCATCTACACACTTGTTTCGAAAAAGAAAGAATAGCTCGGAATCCTTTTCGTTACTCTTTAATCATGAGGGTTACTCAACCCATCCTAATATCTTATTGCCCTTAATTAGTTTTCTTCTTCCAATTACCTTCATTTTCCAGCATTGCTAGTGATCTCCTCCAAGTTTTAGGGACGTCCTTGTACTTAACCAAAAGTGACCTTCATGTCACTCAACCTTCCTTTCGTTGGCCGCTCAATTTTCATTTTGGGTTGATTTACATAGATAGGGAAGACCTTCAATTCTTTCTCCAAGTTGAAGCTTAGTATACTCTTCGCTTGTGCTTCCATGTACTTTGACTCATACACCATCAATCTTCTCCGCCCTGCTTTATGTACATGATATAATATCATCTTTTATGCCATATAATTATCCCAGGTATTTCACTTATGAGAACTGATGTCTCGACGTCTTTCGCATCCCTTGATGTCGCAGTAGGAGCAGGGTACTAGTTACTCGATTTCGCCATTACAGAGTGTTGCGTGAGTGAGTTGTATGTTGTTAGGTTACTAACCTTTGAAGAGAAACGGTGGTGATAGTTACTTTGAATAATCGAGAATATCAAGGATATAAAATTTGGTTTCGAATGAATGAAATAGGGAATACAAAAACAAAAGAATCATTAAGACTCGAATCAGACTCCTTGCGTGAGTTAATTAAATCACTTCTCTGTCTTTCGTTGCCCAATGGACTCCAACTTTCAATGACGTCAATATATGTCGCACCGACTTAGATAATATAGATAGATGTTCACGTATACGTGTTAGAATAGAAATATCGCACCAAATTTCAGGGTTACCATTCTCAGGACGTGTCGTCTAGAATATACACGGGAACGTGTCCTACTAGTGTCGTTGTATCGTCATATGGCTTTAATACCGCTCGTCTTTCATAAGTCTCCAACTTCATTCGACGTTTACATATGTTTCACACCATTTCAGATCGAATACCAAGGTTATGCGTCGTTTCCAAGAGGATAGAGTCGCGTCATTTCTTGGGTCTACAATTCTCAGAGTATATCGTCCAACGTACGTGGAAAGATGCTCCACTGATGATATCGCCGTTGTCATATGTCCATAATGAATAGTGGTGTCGTAAGAAATAGGATGTGGGATAATTTCAAAAGAGCACGAGTGAACGAATATTGGATTAGAGGGGTACTTAATGACAACTTCCATACTTAGGAAATTTCTAATTCATTTTGCATTTCTCAGGGACAATTACTAGTTCCCAAGCGGTCAAATCTCATCACGCAATATATATCTCAGTAGTACGGACTAACCACATTATAATCACATCTAGCAGGTGCCAGTTCTCAATAGTCAAATCTTAGAGCATAATAACTATCTCAATAATAAGGCACAACTATATAATCATTAAATCGTTTATGCACTAGCCCTCAATTAGCTCAATCTTAGGGCGCAATAACTATCTCCATAGTAAGGCATGACTACATAATCATCGCAATATTCACGCGCTAGTTTCAAATGGCTCAGACTTAGGGAGTAAAGGCTCTTATATCCATATCGTCCATGAAATTTCATATCAACTCGTCAGGCCTATATTTTCATTCTAAATCGATCATAAATAGTCAACGTCATTACTCAATAAATTGAACAAGTCATACCCCAAAATGATTTCGTGCCTTATAATAATCTCATTATTTTAAAGTGCATATGCAACTTAAAGTTCAACATCATGAATCATAAGGCTTTTACGCATGCATTCCTCACATAATTTCCACATTGCACATTCCAAACTTTCACATTGCATATTACAAACTTTCACATTGCACATTACAACTTTCACATTGCACATTACAACTTTCACATTGCACACTATAAAATAACAAAGAAAACACTAGAAAACCCTAAAGTAAGGTACTACGAAGATGTACCTTCGCAATTTTAGTGCAACTTGGCATAATGGGCTAGTATCACTCTTGTTAAGGGGGTAATCCCTTAACAAGTGATTAATCACAAATGAAGTTAATAGATTCAAGTAGCGGCAAGCGTGTCCAACTTCAATCTGAAGAAAGTTAAAGATAGGCGAGAAGCCATTGGGACGTTTCTTTAATTAAGAAAGCAAACGATAAAGGAAAGTACACCAAGTGACCAATGGAAATGAGTAGTCACAAACAATCGATATTCCAACGTTTCTTACCACCTTTATTGTAACTAACGTTACGAGCCGTTTGTTCGTTTTACACCTCCGTATTGCCATTCTTATTATCATCCCATTATTTAGTATTGATCTAGGCAAGATTGACAGCCCGTAACGATTACATGCGATTAATCTCCAGTCGTCTCAAGAAGTGAGCGACATTCGTAACCTTTCTCTTTTTCGAAGCTTCTAATCAAGAGGAATTTTTGGGAACCAAGGAATGGATGCCCCAACCCTAGAGTTAAAAGCTCGCAAGAAACCAAGAATCGTGATGAAATCTTGTTTGACTTTCACGCATTTTATGTCTCCGTGTAGACACCCATACTGTTGGTTTATCCATTTCTACTACCGTATGAATGATCAAACTTCGAGGACGAAGTTTCAGTTAAGGGGGTAATGATGTAACAACCCTCAATTTCCGACTAGGACAATTTACTTAGACTTATCTAGGTATCAACCCCTAGAGGTTTACTAAGAGAATTGGCCTTCTAGACATTTCGGCATGGTGATAATTGCCCCCTAGTTCAATGAAGTATTGTAGGTGACTAGCTATCTTAGAAATGCCATGAACAATAACTATAATCATTCAACACAATCTCAAGCTACAAATTAATTCTGATTGGACTTGATGAAAGGTCAACAAACCAAAAACTTTATTTCAAGAAGTTAAGTTATATAAATAATAATGTGAGTCTCACAAGTTGAGATAACAATCAACAATCTTATAAATGTCCAACGATTCAAACACCAAGCCAATTAAAGTATATGTGGTCATGGAAATAAAATTTCTATCTCAAGGATGAATTTATAAACTAATATGCACATAAAGGTGCTTGAATAATAATAATAAGTATATATAAATATGTCCAATATAAATACAAGTTCATGACAAGAGTTAAGAAACAAATTTAAAACACAAAAATGTATATACATACATATGTACATAATTATATCCTAAATACTAATAAACTAGTTATCTTAAAGGTCCATACATGCACCCATACTCACTTACAATTTATACAAATACATACACACTTAAAATACACTCCAAAAATTCAAAATCCCTCCCAAAAACACCACCCTAAAACCGGCCCCCTTCTCCCCATACACTTCACCCAATCAAAATTTAACTACTTCCTTTTTCTTACACTCCCAATACCCCATTTCACTCCACCACCATTTCTTTCACACTCCCAACACACACACATGCATTTTCTCTCAAAAACACCCTCTTCTTCCCCTCCTCCCCTCCATTTTCGGTTCAAGAACAAGGAAAAAGGCAAGGCAAAAATCATATCTATACTATATTAATAATAAGGGTTTGTTAAGGATTAAACAAGGATTATTTCAAGATATATTTAAGGGTTGTTCTAAGCTTAGATTAAGGGTTTTTGGAGCATCTCAAGCCACGAATTTTCTGCCCCTTTTCATCATCAAAACCGAATCCAAGAGGGTATAAATCTTCATCCTTTTTACTAGATTTAATCTTGTTCTTGTTTATATTCAAAGGTTTTATCAAAAGTTTATGTTTTCTTCTTGTTTTCTTTGTATTATACACTTGATGAAGGCAAGTTGATAGGATCTTTCTCCTCATGCATATGCATGTCGAAATCTATGAGAAAGATCCAAGGATTCAACAAGTTTATGACCCAAAAGTGTTGTTATAGTTTAGTAGCTTTTAAAGTGATTTTCCTTATAGATTTATCAAAAGGAAAATCACTTTAAAAGCTACTAATCTATAACAACACTTTTGGGTCTTAAACTTGTTGAATCCTTGGATCTTTCTCATAGATTTCGACATGCATATGCATGAGGAGAAAGATCCTATCAACTTGCCTTCATCAAGTGTATAATACAAAGAAAACAAGAAGAAAACATAAAAACATCTTTTTAATGAAAAATCTCAGAAATATATTCTTCAAAATATACAAAAACATATAGATCTATCAAAAGGAAAATCACTTTAAAAGCTACTAATCTATAACAACACTTTTGGGTCTTAAACTTGTTGAATCCTTGGATCTTTCTCATAGATTTCGACATGCATATGCATGAGGAGAAAGATCCTATCAACTTGCCTTCATCAAGTGTATAATACAAAGAAAACAAGAAGAAAACATAAACTTTTGATAAAACCTTTGAATATAAACAAGAACAAGATTAAATCTAGTAAAAAGGATGAAGATTTATACCCTCTTGGATTCGGTTTTGATGATGAAAAGGGGCAGAAAATTCGTGGCTTGAGATGCTCCAAAAACCCTTAATCTAAGCTTAGAACAACCCTTAAATATATCTTGAAATAATCCTTGTTTAATCCTTAACAAACCCTTATTATTAATATAGTATAGATATGATTTTTGCCTTGCCTTTTTCCTTGTTCTTGAACCGAAAATGGAGGGGAGGAGGGGAAGAAGAGGGTGTTTTTGAGAGAAAATGCATGTGTGTGTGTTGGGAGTGTGAAAGAAATGGTGGTGGAGTGAAAGGGGTATTGGGAGTGTAAGAAAAAGGAAGTAGTTAAATTTTGATTGGGTGAAGTGTATGGGGAGAAGGGGGCCGGTTTTAGGGTGGTGTTTTTGGGAGGGATTTTGAATTTTTGGAGTGTATTTTAAGTGTGTATGTATTTGTATAAATTGTAAGTGAGTATGGGTGCATGTATGGACCTTTAAGATAACTAGTTTATTAGTATTTAGGATATAATTATGTACATATGTATGTATATACATTTTTGTGTTTTAAATTTGTTTCTTAACTCTTGTCATGAACTTGTATTTATATTGGACATATTTATATATACTTATTATTATTATTCAAGCACCTTTATGTGCATATTAGTTTATAAATTCATCCTTGAGATAGAAATTTTATTTCCATGACCACATATACTTTAATTGGCTTGGTGTTTGAATCGTTGGACATTTATAAGATTGTTGATTGTTATCTCAACTTGTGAGACTCACATTATTATTTATATAACTTAACTTCTCGAAATAAAGTTTTTGGTTTGTTGACCTTTCATCAAGTCCAATCAGAATTAATTTGTAGCTTGAGATTGTGTTGAATGATTATAGTTATTGTTCATGGCATTTCTAAGATAGCTAGTCACCTACAATACTTCATTGAACTAGGGGGCAATTATCACCATGCCGAAATGTCTAGAAGGCCAATTCTCTTAGTAAACCTCTAGGGGTTGATACCTAGATAAGTCTAAGTAAATTGTCCTAGTCGGAAATTGAGGGTTGTTACACATCGTCACCAGCTTTATGGGTTGGCTCAGCCGTAGCTTCATCGCCAGGGATAGTAGACACGGGGGTTGCCTCAATGACCCTCGTACCATCGGCAAGAGTCACTTCATCGGCCGTAGAGTCTGGAATCTCAGTCTCAGGTGGTGTCACACCAAAGACTTCATCAATTCGTGTTGCAGAAGAGTGTAAGATTTGTGAAGTTACAGGGGGTGCGCGTGCAGATACGGACTCTATTGTGTGCTGGGCGGACACACTTATATTTTCTTCACCATCTCCTCCTAAAGAAGTTTTGGAGATGGCTTCTTGTGGGTTTCCCTTTAGACTTGATTCCTCTGGTTCTTGTTGGGAAGATCCAGAGGGGTTTGCTTCGGTACTAGTGTCCTTGGGCTGTGAGGACTGCTTATATTTACGTCGTTTTAATAAGCCCTTTGGAGATCCTGAGGGATCTTTTGGGAGATCCTCAGGTTGGTCAGTGGATGAGGGGATTGGTGGTTGGGTAGAAGAAGTTGCTGGGGTTTTAAACAACTTCAACATTTGACCACCAGGTGCACCAATGGGTCTCGCATTCTTTTGCGACCCGCTCGATGACCTTTCTGAGCCAGCCGGTCGTGCTGTTTCAGTTTTAGAAATTACCTGAAGCATAGCAGCGGAGAGCTCTGGTTCTGGATCTGAAGTAGATAGCTTTGATAGATCCCTGCAGAACTCTGTCGCTGAAGATTCAAGCCCCTCAAAATGATATGCATCTCCAAGCATGTTTATGAAGCAAACGCTCAGAAATCTAGGGAATGAGATATGTGGACTTCTTTTCCCTTTTAATTTTGTTACCAGCTGAGAGAAAAGTATCTCAGCAAAGTCCACCTCAATCCCATGCCACAAGTAGTACCCGATTTCTACTTGAGCTAAGGAAATCTGGTCCAATCCACCCCAGTTTCCTCCTAGGCACTCCACAATCTGAGTCCAGAAATAACGCCAACAATTTTTAAATCCAGACAGAAAAATATGTCCAGATGTTCTCAGATTGCCTTCTGCATCAACCATGTCATCGTGACCCATGGCGAACAGTACCTCCCTGAAATTGACTCCTTTTAGCCTTTTTGCATAGGCTGAAGAAGAGGGAAGGTAGTTCAAATGAAGGGCCTCCCGAAACCCATCAAGTGAAAGGATATACTGCTTTGTGCCTTCTTGTAAAGAAAAAGCAGTGGACTTTTCATCCTTGCTCAGAGTAGCAGTATACCAGAATTCAAGTAAGTATCTATGATACATTACTTGAGGATTTGCAGTCAAGGCGTAATGGAGAGGGGATTGTTCAAGAAATTTATTTATCCTCCCCATTAGAGTTTTGCCTTTGGCATTAAGTGCGGCCATAAAATTATTCATATTGAATCTAAGGGTCGATGGATCGAACCCTTTTGGCCATTGAGCACTGGCCTTGACTACCTTAGATGGTTTGTATTCGAAAGCTCTTAAAGATTTGACTACTTTAGCCATTATTTCTACAAGGGAAAACTGAAAGTGAAAGATGAATTTAGGGTGTGGAGTTATGAAGGAATGAGAAGAATAGAGAGAGAATGATGATTGAGAGTAAATGAAGGAGAAGTAAATGAAGGAATTATGTTGGGAAAGGTATTTATATTTATGATGGAAGTTATGAAGGAATGAGAAGTATAGAGAGAGAATGATGATTGGAGAGTAAATGAAGGAGAAGTAAATGAAGGAATTATGTTGGGAAAGGTATTTATATTTATGATGGAATACAAAGGGTTTTCCAAAATAAATAAAATAAAATGATTTTGAAATTCAAACCCAAAAATGAAATATTATTTTATTTGAAATCAGTTTTGATCGGGTTTGAATTCCGAAAATAATTTTTGGGTATACGTCCGCATTTAATGCAACGACGGCTATGACCCCACATTTTCACAAAACATTTCAACATTTTACAGAAAAAGTGATCATTACTTTCCATTTACGGCGCAACTTGTGTGACACGTCAGCAAAAAGCATCATTATTCAAACGTTAAACAGTAACCTTCACGTGTTCACACAATGACCAAGTATCCAAAATACATTATAAAGGATTGACTCATTTCAGAAATAATAAACAAAATCTGAGCATGATCAGATTTAAGGAATCTGAGCCATCTCAGTTTACACAATTATTCTGAAATCATTTCAGAAATTCTGAAGCATTTCAGTCAAAATATTTTTCTGAAAGCAAAGTTCCCCCCTAGAGAAAAATTCTTTTAAACATAAAAATATTTGACACTTTCCCCTGAGGTGATGCTTTACAGGATTTAGCATACCTAACTCACTGATGAGATGTTTAAACGTTTTGACATCCAAGGGTTTTGTAAAAACATCAGCGAGTTGTTTATCAGTGGGAATGAAATGAAGTTCAATGTCACCTTTAATAATGTGATCTCTAATAAAATGATACCTGAGGTCGATGTGCTTGGTTTTGGAGTGCATGACAGGATTATGAGAGATGGCAATGGTACTGGTGTTATCACAAAATATTGGAGTCTTTGTATATTTAACACCATAATCAGTTAGTTGGTTCTTCATCCACAGAATCTGAGCGCAGCAACTGGCTGCAGAAATGTATTCAGCTTCAGTTGTGGAGAGAGATACTGCAGTCTGCTTCTTGCTTGTCCAACTAACCAATTTGCCACCTAGGAAATGACAACCACCTGTGGTACTATTCCTATCTATTTTACAACCTGCATGATCAGAATCTGAATAACCCATTAGATCTAGACTTGAGCCTTTGGGATACCAAAGACCAAGTCTGGGGACACCTTTAAGGTATCTGAAAATCCTTTTCACAGCATTTGCATGTGCTTCTCTGGGATCAGACTGAAATCTTGCACAAAGGCATGTTGCAAACATTATGTCAGGTCTACTAGCAGTTAAGTACATGAGGGATCCCACCATACCACGATATTTTATGGGATCCACTGGTTTTCCATTAGGATCTGAGTCCAAAGTTAATGGTGCAGAAATAGGAGTATCTTTTGATGAGACTGAATCAAATTGATATTTCTTTAATAAGTCTGACATATTTTTCTTGATTTATAAAAATACCATCACTGGTTTGTTTCACTTGAAGACCTAGAAAATATGTCAGTTCACCCATCATACTCATTTCATACCCAGATGACATTATTTTAGAAAACTGTTCACACATTTTGTTATTTGTAGACCCAAACACAATATCATCAACATAAACTTGTACAAGTAAGATATCACTTTTATCATGCAATATGAATAAAGTGCTATCTATTACACCCCTTTTAAAACCATTTTTTAGAAGATGTTTAGTAAGAGTATCATACCAGGCTCTAGGTGCTTGTCTCAGACCATATAATGCTTTGTTCAGTCTGTACACCCAATGAGGTCTTTCTTCATTTATGAACCCTGGTGGCTGATGCACATACACAACTTCTTCCAATTCACCATTCAAAAATGCACTTTTAACATCCATCTGATAGACTTTGAACTCATGATGAGCTGCAAAAGCTAAGAAAATTCTGATAGCTTCTAGTCTAGCAACTGGTGCAAAAGTTTCATCAAAGTCTACTCCTTCTTGTGAGTAACCCTTTGCAACAAGTCTTGCCTTATTTCGAATCACGTGACCATCTTCATCCATCTTGTTTCTGAAGACCCATCTTGTCCCAATTGGTTCTTTCTTTAGATTACTAGGACAAGGAACAAGTTCCCAAACATTGTTCCTTTTAAACTGATTAAGCTCATCTTGCATGGCTTCAATCCAGCTAGGATTCATAGCCTCGTCAATCTTCTTTGGTTCTATCAGTGATAAGAAGCTGATATTTAAGCATTGATCGCTTGTGGCTCTTCTGGTCTGAACCCCACTAGTGGAATTTCCAATGATTTGCTCGATTGGATGTGCTCTTGTCCACTTAGTGTAATGACCAGGATGAACAATGATATCAGTGCAAGAACTCCTCTGAATTACTTCAGGAGGTGCTTCAGAAAAGACTACCTCAGTCTCATCATCTTCCTCCTGCAGATCATGATTTGCATCATGGAACTGCTCAGACTGGGGTAATTCAGTGGAACCTGATATCTGAGGTGAAGCAGCATGTACATCTGATCCAATAGTCAGTTCAGAAGGTAGTTTAAAACTGACTGGATGATAGAATGGAATGTTGCTTGACTTGCTTGTTATTGGTTCTGAACTGAAATGTTCAGAAACAGGTTCAGGTGACTGATCAGATTCGGCGATAGGATCAGAATCACCAAAACTTATTGGACTTTCTGAGGGTGGTACAGGAATAGAATTCTTAAAGATTGCAGAATTAGATTCATCAAAGGTAACATGAATTGACTCATCAACCTTTTCAAGTCTCTTATTATGGACTCTAAAGGCTTTGCGATTTGTTGAATATCCTAGGAAGTACCATTCATCAGCTTTTGCATCAAACTTTCCAAGCTGACTGGAATCATTCAGAATGTATACTGGACATCCAAATACATGGAAATATCCAATATTAGGCTTTCTATTTCTGAGTACTTCATAGGTTGTCTTCTTGTGTCTTTTGACGTAGACAGATCTGTTCTGAGTGTAGCAAGCAGTTGCAACAGCTTCAGCCCAGAATTTCTTAGGAAGACCAGATTCATTTAGCATACTCCTAGCAGCTTCAATCAGCATACGATTCTTTCTTTCTACAATACCATTCTGCTCTGGTGTGTGGGCTGAAGAGAAATTCTGAGATATGCCAGTTTCAGTGCAGAAGGACTCCAGAGTGGAATTTCTGAATTCAGTGCCATTGTCACTTCTGGGCTGACAAACTTTTCGCTTATGCTTGAGTTCAATTTGTTTGATGAGAGCAATGATTTCAGCAGCAACTTCACTCTTGGACCTGAGGAAAATTACCCAGCAATATCTTGAATATTCATCAACAATAACAAGGGTATACTTCTTTCCTGCTCTTGTCTGAACATTCACAGGTCCAAAGAGGTCCATGTGAAGCATGTGAAGAGGTTCAGTTATACTAAAACTTTGCTTTGTTTTGAATGAAGCTCTTTTCTGCTTACCCATTTGACAACCTGGACATGGCTTGTCTTTATTGAAAGACATTGAGGGTATCCCATCAACAAGTTGTTTTCTTGACAACTTATTAATATTTTTGAAGTTCAGATGGGATAATCTCTTGTGCCACAACCAGTTTGTGTCTTCATCTGCATTTGTGTAGAAACATTGTTCAGTGGGTGAACTATTCATATCAATGATATAAATGTTTCCTTTTCTTGGTGCAATCAAAACTACCTTTCCATCCCTGTTGAATATGGTGCCTTGTGAAATATCAAATAATACCTTGAAGCCATCATCATACAGTTGGCTGACACTGATCAGGTTATATTTCAAACCGTTCACATATGCAACACGTGTGAATTTGACTTGTCCATTATTCACAACACCATATCCCTCAGTTTTTCCATTTTCATCATTTCCAAATGTTATTAAGGGCCCCTCTTGCACCCTATATTCCTCCAGCAGGGTTTGATAACCAGTTATGGTTCTGCCAGCAGCGCTGTCAAGATACCATATATTCTTCTTTCGGTCTCCCTATACAAGCACAAAGATTAGTTCTTTTTGGGAACCCATCTCGTGATGGGTTCGCTAGACTCTCCCTTAGCAGTCTCAGATTTCTTTGGTTCATAAGGAACTGAAGGAGCGAAGGGGATCTCAGTCATAATCTCAGATGACACAAAAATAGTTGGTTTGATGGGGGTTTCAACCTTTTTCTTCTCAGATTTTTGCTTGATTTGTTTGGAAAAAGGTTTTGCATTTTGTTTAGGTTGAAGAGGAATGGTTTCAACATTTTTTAAACGTGCATTGCAACTCTGCACTTGTCTAGCCAATAACTGAAATTGACTCTCTAACCTTAACAAAATTGATTCTTCATTAGACACCTGAGCCTTACCTGAATCTGAGATAGAAGGCTCAGTGGGGGAGATATTTTTCTTCTTCTTTTGGCCTTTTGGAACCTTAGATGAAGTCTGAGGGGATGGCTTTTTGGTCTTAGCCTTCTTTTCTGAAACAGTTGTCTGAGCTGTTTCAGATTTACCCTCAGATTGTTCCTGGGCCTTATCAGTCACAGTTTTCTGTTTGCCAACTTTAGGAAAAATAATTTCAGGTTTCATTTCCTTTGGAAGTGCATCTAAATCAGTGATTATATATGCCATGTGAAGATCACCAGATTCATATGCTGTTCTTTGATTTGCAAAAGTGTTTTTAATCGCAGCATCTGGTTTTGGTGCATTCATCCAAGATTTAATTATTTTCTGTTCTTTTTCAAGGATGGTTTTTAATTCTTCTTTTTCCCTCTACAAGCACAAAGATTAGTTCTTTTTGGGAACCCATCTCGTGATGGGTTCGCTAGACTCTCCCTTAGCAGTCTCAGATTTCTTTGGTTCATAAGGAACTGAAGGAGCGAAGGGGATCTCAGTCATAATCTCAGATGACACAAAAATAGTTGGTTTGATGGGGGTTTCAACCTTTTTCTTCTCAGATTTTTGCTTGATTTGTTTGGAAAAAGGTTTTGCATTTTGTTTAGGTTGAAGAGGAATGGTTTCAACATTTTTTAAACGTGCATTGCAACTCTGCACTTGTCTAGCCAATAACTGAAATTGACTCTCTAACCTTAACAAAATTGATTCTTCATTAGACACCTGAGCCTTACCTGAATCTGAGATAGAAGGCTCAGTGGGGGAGATATTTTTCTTCTTCTTTTGGCCTTTTGGAACCTTAGATGAAGTCTGAGGGGATGGCTTTTTGGTCTTAGCCTTCTTTTCTGAAACAGTTGTCTGAGCTGTTTCAGATTTACCCTCAGATTGTTCCTGGGCCTTATCAGTCACAGTTTTCTGTTTGCCAACTTTAGGAAAAATAATTTCAGGTTTCATTTCCTTTGGAAGTGCATCTAAATCAGTGATTATATATGCCATGTGAAGATCACCAGATTCATATGCTGTTCTTTGATTTGCAAAAGTGTTTTTAATCGCAGCATCTGGTTTTGGTGCATTCATCCAAGATTTAATTATTTTCTGTTCTTTTTCAAGGATGGTTTTTAATTCTTCTTTTTCCAACTCTAAATGGGCAACCATAGACTGATAACTTTTTAAAGCCAAATGAACATCTTTCAGTTCTTTTAGCCTGGCCTGACTGGCGTTCAGTTCAGAAGTATTATTTTCAAACATTTTTAAGCTTTCTGAACGCACAGTTTCGACAAATGAAATGTCAGCCTCTAAAAGAACCAAAAGGTCCAGTTTTTGTTCCTCATCACTTTCAAAACCAAAGTCACTAACCTTTTTCATGACTATATCCACCCATCGACCAGATTCAACATCAGACTTGACCAAATGACCTTGATCTTCACGTGCCATGAAACACATATCCCTAACTTCTTCTTCATCATCAGATGATTCATCAGATTCTTCCCATTTTTCAGTCTTGGCAATCATACAACTATTATTGCTTGAGTTGTTTTGAGCCATGAGAGCTATTTGGGCTTTCAGCTTCTTGTACTTAGCCTTATAGCTGTCATCAGGTTTCTGAAAAATAGAATGGTTAGGGGCAGATTGTGATGATGAAGGCTGACTAGATCTGCATTCTTTCATGAAATGTTCTTTCTTGCCACACTTAAAGCATTCAAGATTGGACTTGTCAATTGAAGCGCTGGAAGCAAAAGGTTTGCCAGATCGATTAGATTTGGCCTTAAAATGATTGAACGTTTTAGCCAGCATGCTAACCAGATCATCATTGTCATCCTCATCACAACTATGAGTTACATTACCAGAAATACCAGTTTTTAACATTTCAGACACCATCTTCTTCATCGAGTCAGAATGATCACTCTCAGAAGATAGTAGAGCAGTCCCATGTGGTTCAGAATGCTGAACCATGACTGAACTGGTAAAAGCATGATTTTTGGCATCCTGCTCAGCCACAACTCTCTCAACTTTGTTCTTTTCAGTGTACCTGAAGGCTCCATATAGGGAAGTTAGAGTATGACTGTGCAAGGTTTTTCCTTGTCTCAAAACCAAGATCAAGTTTTCCCATTTAGAAGGTAAGATATCACAAAACTTTTCCAACAAAATTTCTTTGTCTTTAGTTACTCCCAGGGATTTCAGTTGATTTACCAGATTGGTGAATCTGATGTAAGTTTGTGTTAAAGTTTCACCAGGGATAGCAAAAAAAGACTCATATCTTTTATTTAAAGAAACTTTTCTTGTGACAATTGTCTCATTGGTGCCTTCAAACTGTGTCATAAGTTCATCCCACATTAATTTTGAATTTTCAAGTAAAACAAGGGTGGGCATAAGAGTTTCAGGAACAGCATACAAGATCATATTTTGCAGCTTGGTATCAAGGTCTACCAGCCTATGATCTTCTTCAGACCAATGATCCTTCTCCTTGGGTGAAACCCTAGGAGTCCCATCGGCATTTCTGACAACAGTGGAAGCATTCAAAGGGACAAAGGGTTCTTCTTTAAGAATATCGGTCAAATGTCTTTCAACACCAGCAATATATTTGAGCATGCATGCTTTCCATGTTTGAAAATTTTCACTGTTCCCATCAAACTTGGGAACAGGATTATTTGGAAAGTGTACGTGCACATTGTGCGATGGTATATTGTTGTTGATGATAGGGGTGGAGGAGGTGGAGTAGTATTAGCATTAGCATTAGGGTCAGGGCCTGTATTGAACATTTGGTCAACCATCTTTGCAGATCAAAGGTTAATGAATTAAAATAATTCAACCTGGCTTCTCTGATACCAATTGTGAGTCCCAAATATAGATGATTATAACCCGACTGGCAAGTATGTCTAACTGGAAGTTGAACAGTTCAGAATACGATCCAGATATGGATGAACAATACGATAAAGGTACTGAAAGTAAATGCAAGAAACAATAAGGGCTGAAACTATATAAATAATATGTATAGATCAAGTATGTAGCATTGAGACACGATGTACTTTTCAATGTATTTGATTTATTGAAATAAACAAATACAAAGGTTGTTGCGGAACAAAGATAAACACCCAAGTGTAAATATCTAAACAACCTAGAAATACAAGTGATCTAATAACTTGGAAATAATCGTAAGGATTACTTAGAGTATATCTCATAAGTTGCAATGCAAAGGTTTCAAGCCGTTTGCAAGTTGTGAGAAGACTTATATTTATAGACCAAGTCCATGATGACGTGGACCAGATCGTACAAATATGGTTGGGAGCATTTAAGGAATTAGAGCTAATTCCTTACATGCGTACTTTTAAGGTTTGAGTATATAAGTCTTTGATGTGACTTATCAGACCTTATTCCCAACCTTCACTTTACCTTGTACCTTTATTAATAGTTAAATCCATTAACCGGGTAAAGAAATGTAAAGTGAAAAAGTCTTCCTCGTAATCAATGGAAAAGTGTGTAAGTATTTTTACACTGAGATACTTCAGTCTTCGATCAGGTAGAATCAGCTTCTGAGCTCCACATCTGGGCTGATTCTCTTTCTTCAGACTTTAGTCTCCGACTTCATTCTGAACGGTATTCTGATACGTTGATCTGAACTGAAGTGAAGCTTCAGTGAACTAATTCTGAGCGACCTCAGAATTCTATACAGGTATTCTTCACTGAGATTCAGCTATTTCTGAACAAATTATACTTGGTCGATTTTCGACCTAACCAGAAAAATCAACAATGTTTTCTAAATTATCCAAACTAGTTACCATATGCTGGTTAGCCCCAGAGTCAATGATCCAACCTTTGTCAGTTTTATAAATTTTAAAAAAAGTCTTTGTATTAGAACAGAAGAATGTACCTGCCATATTGGCTTGTACATTCTCTGGAGGTTTAGAATTCAGAAGCTTAAGAAGTTGCTGCACTTGGTCATGAGTAAAAGGTGAAGCATCAGTAGTCACAGTATTATCAGAAAAAGAAGAAGAAACACTATTATGATTCACAATTTTGTTTTGTAAATTACTTGAAGCCCATTTCTTCTTAATATAATCAGGATAACCAACAATTTTAAAACATTTATCAATAGTGTGACCAGTTAAACCACATTTAGGATTTGAACAAATAAGATTGTTATTTTTACTCACAGAAGGTTCTTAACCACATAATTCACATTTTGAGATTTAGCATTAAAAGTAGCAGTTTGAGGTTTAGAAACATTAGCAGAATGAGAAGAGGAATCTAAATTAGATTCTTCTCTAGATACAACAGAAAAAGCAGTTTTAACATCAGGTAGTGGTTCTCTAGTAAGCAAAGAACTCCTAACAGATTGATAAGTATCATCTAATCCCATAAGAAACTGTATTAATTTCATAAGATCATTATGAGTTTTAAAAGCCTTTTGAGCTTCACAAGTACAAGCAGGTAATTTTGTAATTGCATCAAACTGTTTCCAATATGCATTCAGCTTATGATAATAATCAGACAAAGATGTACCATGTTGTTTTAAACAATTAATCTGTTGATACAAGTTAAAAGTTTCAGAACCATTTATCTTATCATAAGTCCTTTTAATTCTTTCCAAACTTCAGTAGCATTAGTAGAAAAATCTGACCTAGATATAATTCCTCAGAAATAGAACCTAAAATCCAAGAAAGAACCACAGAATTACACATATCCCATTGCCTAGCTAAAGAAGCATCAGAAGTAGATCTCTTACAAGAACCATCAATAAATCCAATTTTATTTTTAGCTTGCAGAGCAATATTCATAGCACAACTCCATACAGAATAATTCTCAGTTCCTTTCAATTTATGTGACACAAAAGAAGTAATACTAGAATCAGTAGGATGCAAAAATAACTCATCACCAAAAACAATAGTAGCAGGAGTACTACCACTCCCTAGATCACCACCTCCAGTCATTGTTAACCACCAAAGAACTTAATTAAGCAGCAAGAACACTTAATAACAAAGTCAATTGTAACACCCCAACAAGGCGAAAACATGGAGTATTAATAGAAAAGCTAAGCATGACATGGAAATTAAGTAGAGATGCTAAATGCATTCAAGGATTGAGTAATCCATACATAAATCAAGTACAAATACAAGTTGAGGATCAAATAATGCACAAGGAGCACAACGCCATCAATAGTTTACAAAAATAGATAGTTCAAATGATGGCTAACGATCCTAGGCATAACCCATAAACGGGAGCAATGAATCACGGATCCATAAAAGTCCAAGCTCAATCCTATCACATGCAATGCAATCATCCATCACGTCTTTGATGCACTTGATTACCTGGAGAGTGTACTAAAATGCGTCAACATAAAGTTGGTGAGTTCGTAGGTTTTGACTATAAGAAACAAGTGTCGGGATAACAACCGTTTAACCTTGAAACCTTGATTTGGATCGATAACGATCACACAACCTTGAAACCTTGATTGGTTAATTAAATGATCTCATAATTGGGATCGTTAAACGATCACCAAGCCTTGAAACCTTGATTGGACCATTTAATGAACCCCATAACCTTGATACGAACTAGCCAAGACATCATACAACCTTGATTCACATTTCAAATAAGCATATAACCTTGATAAACTAGCCAAGACATCATACAACCTTGATTCACATTTCAAACAAGCATATAACCTTGATAAACTAGCCAAGACATCATACAACCTTGATACACAATTCAAACGAGCATGTAACCTTGATAAACTAGCCAAGACATCATACAACCTTGATACACAATTCAAACGAGCATGTAACCTTGATAGATTAGCCAAGACATCATACAACCTTGATTCACATTTCAAATAAGCATATAACCTTGATAAACTAGCCAAGACATCATACAACCTTGATTCATATTTCAAACAAACGTATAACCTTGATAAACTTTCATAACAAACACATAACGATCAAACGAAACCATGAACCATGATGTACACTTTTCACCCCAAAATCATATAGAGAAAAGGGGCTACGAACTCACCTTGTCCGGCAATGACGAGTTAGTATCGAGCTACGGTGATTCAATAATCGTTTTACGTCCTCAACCTATTAATATAAACATATATATATCCGTATTAATATATAGTATACATTAATAAGTCCATTTGAGTTCATATCTAGGTCTAGTTTGAGCTCCCGACTCCATACGATCATTAGAACACAACTACAACACTAGACATACCAAATGAAGGCTCAAATGGCAAGTGGTTTCGATCCAAGGAGGAGGAGGAACAAGCTAGAAGAAAACAGGAAAAGCAAGAAAAGAAAGGGGGCGTAAGCGACAGTGGAAGCCACCGTAACTTACGGTGGACAAAACATAACTGGCATAAGGTACGCTCTAATGGGGCATAAGGGACGGCCGGTCAAAACTGACCCAGCGTAAGGTACGCTCAAACAGGGCGTAAGCTACGCTTGCTTGTACTTGGCGTCTCGTGCATGCAATTTCGGCGTAAACAGAAGGTTTTTGGCGTAAGGTAAAAATGGAAGATTGAGGACACCGTAACCTACGACCCTCTAGCCGTACCTTACGCCCATGCATGCCCAAGCAACGCACCCTACGCCCACCAGACGCCCAGCCAAGACAAACCCAGCGTAAGCTACGCCACCCTTGGGCGTAACCTACGCCCAAACAGACCTGGACGAACAACAGCAGCTCAAGGATGAAAAACACGACCCATTTCACTTTAAACCATCATTTTGAACTCCAAATCGATAATTACGGGCATGAGGCTTAATTTGGGACTTGTTGGAGCTTAAATGGACATGGATTAACATAACCCATTATTTAGATTCGACCTCTAACATTAAAACCTTACCCAAAGATTTACTTGACCCATTTCAACCTATAAAACCCTAATTCGAATTTGAAATCGGTTTTTGAGGGGTTTCGTGACTGATTTGCAGCATAAACAACATATGATGACATAAATGAGTATAACCCATGTCATAATTTCGACTTAAACATCAATCCAAGCTTGGAAATCGAATTTGACCCGATTTAAGTGATTTCCTTGCACTATGAAGCTAAATTTTTGATATGTTGTGATTATGATGATAAAGATGAAAACCCCTAACCAAGTCTTGCTAGAAACAACCAATTTTGTGCATTAAATTTAGAGAGGGAGAGCTATGTGTGTGTGTATGTGTTTTGCATTCATGAAGAGAGAGAGAGATAAGGCTAGTGAATGAATGAGTGGAGGAGGAAGGGTAAGAAGTTGGGTGGGTTTGGTCATGGGTATGGGTTTGGGTCAACCCATGGGTAATCCATACCCTTCCTAACTTAATTTCACTAGAACTAACCTTGACCCATCATTAAACGACCAACTAAAATGACCAAACATCCTTGACTAGTCCATGAACCTAATTTATCCACACGACCAACAATTCTCATAAATACCTTGAACACGATCATATCACAAGCAACTCGATCATGTGACACTTAATTAATACCAATTAAGTCAAAAGTACATATATTTAACGGGTCAACTAAAGTCAAAGTTCACAACTGTTACATTATTCCCCCGTTAAAGGAATTTCATCCCGAAATTTGATCAAACTCTAACTACTAAACAAATGAGGGTATTTGGCCTTCATAGCATCCTCACGTTCCCAAGTGAAGTCGGGTTCGCGCCTAGCTTGCCATCTAACCTTGACGATTGTATAACGGGTATTCTTCAACTTCCTAGTTTGACGATCAAGTATCTCTATTGGTTCTTCTATAAACTTTAACGTTTTATCCACACGGATTTCTTCAAGAGGCACATGGAGTGTTGGATTCGCCAAACACTTCCTAAGATTACAAACATGAAACACATTATGAACTCCACTCAATTCTTGAGGGAGCTCCAAACGATAAGCAACCGGACCGATACGCTCCAAGATCTTGAATGGGCCAATAAACCTTGGCCCTAACTTGCCACGCTTGACAAAATGAACTACACCCTTCCAAGGGGACACCTTTAACAAAACAAAATCACCCACTTCAAATTCAAGGGGCCTTCTTCTCACATTAGCATACTTCAATTGTCTTGATGCATACGCAATCACCTTCCCACGTTGCATCAAAACACACCCTAAGCCTTGCCCGGATGCATCGCAATACACGACAAAATCATCGGGCCCATCGGGCAAGCTCAAGATTGGTGCATCACATAACTTATCTTTAAGCAATTGGAAGGCCCGTTCTTGCTTATCACCCCAATCAAACCTCCTTTCCCGTTGTGTCAACAAGGTCAAGGGTTGGGCGATCTTTGAGAAGCCTTCTATAAACCTCCTATAATAACCCCTAACCAAATCTTGCTAGAAACAACCAATTTTGTGCATTAAATTTAGAGAGGGAGAGCTATGTGTGTGTGTATGTGTTTTGCATTCATGAAGAGAGAGAGAGATAAGGCTAGTGAATGAATGAGTGGAGGAGGAAGGGTAAGAAGTTGGGTGGGTTTGGTCATGGGTATGGGTTTGGGTCAACCCATGGGTAATCCATACCCTTCCTAACTTAATTTCACTAGAACTAACCTTGACCCATCATTAAACGACCAACTAAAATGACCAAACATCCTTGACTAGTCCATGAACCTAATTTATCCACACGACCAACAATTCTCATAAATACCTTGAACACGATCATATCACAAGCAACTCGATCATGTGACACTTAATTAATACCAATTAAGTCAAAAGTACATATATTTAACGGGTCAACTAAAGTCAAAGTTCACAACTGTTACATTATTCCCCCGTTAAAGGAATTTCATCCCGAAATTTGATCAAACTCTAACTACTAAACAAATGAGGGTATTTGGCCTTCATAGCATCCTCACGTTCCCAAGTGAAGTCGGGTTCGCGCCTAGCTTGCCATCTAACCTTGACGATTGTATAACGGGTATTCTTCAACTTCCTAGTTTGACGATCAAGTATCTCTATTGGTTCTTCTACAAACTTTAACGTTTTATCCACACGGATTTCTTCAAGAGGCACATGGAGTGTTGGATTCGTCTCCAATTCTTAACCGCTTCAATCTTACTAGGGTCAACATGAATACCCTCCTTGCTTACCACGTGACCAAGGAAATGGACTTCTTCTAGCCAAAATTCACATTTGGAGAACTTGGTGTGAGTCCCTCGATAGCTACGGATCGCTCTCGAGATCGTCTATTGTTATGTCGTGAGTGCGGAATCCTCACGAGATAACTAGTTTGATTAGTTATCGTTTATATTGCTAATTATATCAATATAATCAGCCTTATGTGATCTATATTCGTTTGCTATAGCTTAGCAACGAACTTAGTCGCTTTGGTGTGTGTGATATCGACTCGGATTGGATTATTTAGGTTTTCCAATCGTTTATATACGTTTGTGATCGATATTGGGCCTGCTGGGCTTTGTTCTTACGAACTTAGCAGCCCAGCCCATCAAACGAAGATTATCTTCGTTCGTTCCTAACGAAGATCATCTTCGTTAGTACAACTTACCATCAATATCTATGCCTTGTTATTTTCCAAGTACTTTATGTACAAGAACCTAACATATATTATGTTTGTACTTGTATGATATACATAACAAACATCATATATAAACATATAAATAACACCAAAACATGTAATCAATCATTATTAAAACACAAAGTCTATAATCTATCAATTACATATAGATGAATAAGACATAATCAAATCTAAGTTGCTGTTGTCACATCAACATGCATCAACAAACTCCCTCTTGACAGCAGCATCTTCGATTTCTTCAGTCTTCAAAAAATCTTCATCATCCATCAAATAACAATCGTTTGCTATTTGCATGGATATTTTCATGTAAGCAAACTTGGAGAATCTTACGATATTTATCTTCTTCATTCTTCCAGAATGGTAAAAATGAGCATTCAGTATCGTACAATTTTCTCTGATCATTTCTTGAGAAGTTCACCAACTGCATTGGATCATACATCCTTCTCAACAAAATCTTCCTCTTTGAGTCTGCATACATCTTAGCTTCACCAGAATTTCGATTTCTTCAGTCTTCAAAAAATCTTCATCATCCATCAAATAACAATCGTTTGCTATTTGCATGGATATTTTCATGTAAGCAAACTTGGAGAATCTTACGATATTTATCTTCTTCATTCTTCCAGAATGGTAAAAATGAGCATTCAGTATCGTACAATTTTCTCTGATCATTTCTTGAGAAGTTCACCAACTGCATTGGATCATACATCCTTCTCAACAAAATCTTCCTCTTTGAGTCTGCATACATCTTAGCTTCACCAGAATTTCGATCAATCTCCCAATTATCCAGTTTATCCAAGACATCTTGTGCCCATTTCTTGGCAGGGACTTTGATCATACATTTGATATCACGTTGAATATACTCAACACTTTTATCTGGCTTCACCACCTTCTTCTTTCGTCTTGGTTCAATATGAAACTTTGTTTTTTCAGAGTTTTTCATATTCGACCTCAACTTGAAATCTTCATGAAGGTTCTTACCAATCACATCTGCAAGACCATAACTACTTGGATTGATAATCCTGTTATTTCCTAGTTCATGTAAGTCTTCTTCACACAAACTTCTGAAATGTCTCTCACGCCATGCTAGATATTGACAACCTTCTGGTCTTTTAAGAACAAACAGCTTCAGTTCTTCATCATAAAACCAACTCCAGATTATTGTCTTATATCTTGCAGCATCTTTATCTGAGATATGAGTCCAATACATGATGGGTTTCAAAGTATCCCATGTGACTATATAATCATTGATTCTTTGACCAGGCACAAGTCTATCAATCTCATGTAGTGGATCATCTTCTCTGAGAGGTACAGGATAATTATTTGGATTAAAAGGTCTTGTCAAATTGATTTCCCAGTGAAGAGGAATCAATGCATCATCAATCCTAGCATATACCACGAAGTTTAAAACTTTAGCGGAGCTACTAATTGAAGTTTGAAGCATTCTTTCCTTAACTTCTTTCCTCTTTATCTCCAACTCTTTTCTTTCTTCCACTGATGGGTCTTCAGGAGTTGAGTCCCAAACATCATCAAACCCATAAGGTTTCTTGAATATATTCATATCCGGTTCAGGAACAAGCTCACCCTCCTCAAGTTCATCACCATCGAAGAGTAATTCTGTATCATCTGTATCATCTGTTAAGATTACACAAAATGAACACCGGAATACAATGAATAATCATGATAATAATAATAATAAAGATAATAATAATAATAATAATAATAATAATAATAATAATAATAAAATAATAATAATAATAATAATAATAATAATAATAATAGTATAATGAATAATCATGATAATAATAATAATAAAGATGAAATATAATTGCATTGAAATAAGATAAATTACATTTACATGTTGTAAACTTATTACATGCAACCTAATATACACTTTATCAATCTTTATCAAAATCATAAGTTGAATCAGAATCAGAATCAGAATCAGATTCCAAGGCTGTTTGCCTTTGAATCTGTAATCTTTTTCTCTTTCAGTTTCTGCTTCTTGCTGTTTATCTAATAAGTTATCAAATACAGAATGAAAAGCATTTTCTTCGGTATTATAGTCATGTCCAAATTTTGCCTTAACTTCACGCTTTAATCGTTCAGTTTCAGCTTCAACTTGATCATCACTTAAATAATCAACCGATTTTGAAGAATTACCTGAATCAAGTGCTTCAATAACTTCAGCTTCTCGAGGAGCACTTGAACCACCCGCACCAGAAGTACCAGTCTGGGTAGTATCTCTTTCTGTCTCCCCCTGAGTCTCAACCCCTTTTCCTTTGTCAGAAACTGGGCGAGAATCACTCCTATTACCAGTATTATCAGCATCATCATCTTCATTCTCACGTCTTGGCTGAACTGCTGATAATCTGCAGACTTCTTCAGGAACATCTCCCCCTTGATTCTTGACCCAGTTGATCAAAAAGGTTAAAGTACCTCGAACATTTGTAAGATCAGACTCTAACGTATCAACACGAGCCTGAAGAACATCTATACGCCTAACCAAGGAGTAATCTGAAGGAATAGGAGGAAAAGTAGGCACTCTGGGCAATATTAATCTGGCAGGAGGCAAAAGTGGACGTAATGGTACACTGCCAGCAACAGTAGGAACTGATGCTGTTGAGACAGCAGGAATATCAGCAGCAGCTGCAGGTACTGAAGTATCCTCAGAAATTCTTGCACGCTTAGCTCTGCGATAAGTTAGAGGAGCATCCAGTGTCCTCTTCGATCCAACATTACTTGTACCTTCATGTACTGGACTTGATGCTATATCTCTAAGTTCCAATTGTTCTTGATAATCAGATACAACCTCTTGTTCAGCACCAACATTCTCATCCAGATTAACTTCTTCTTGAACAGATTGATTCGTTTCAGAAAGAACCGGTGAAGAATGACATGCCTTACTCCGACGCTCTCGGCGTAAAGCACCATGTACATCTTCTCGAGAAAAGTGATATGAATTATCACTTCCTGAAGCAGCAGGTACATCATGAGCCATCTTCGTTCGATGCTCATTACCAGAATCAGCAGCGACACTATCGTATTCATCTGTGTCTGCTTCAATTACATCATCATCACCATCATTCTCACTATCTGAATCATCAGAATCACCATCCGAACCATCATCTGAACTCTCTTCATCCTCATGATCAGAGTTGTCTTCAGCATCCACCAACATATCATTCTCAAAGCGAGATCGATAATTTGGATTAATCAAATGACCAAACAATGGTGGATTATTTAGTCCAGCTACATTTCGAGTATTGGCATCTAAATCAGCAAATATACGTAGAGGCCAAGCATGTGGTACATAGCGTGGACCTTGATCAAATACCAAATTCGGACAAAAATGTCTAACTATCGCCACAACAAAACGAGGATACAACAGAAACCTATTCTTCGCCTTGGCATTGATTTGATCAACAAACGCATGATAGAAGTATGTTGAAAACGGATAAGGTCTATTATATACCAAAGCAACCATCTGCGAAGAAATCTGAGCAGAAAGCTGATCAAATCCAGCCTTACGATTGCTTAGACTTACTAACAACACGTAAGCAAGGTATCTCCAACGTCCTTGAAATCCACTCTTATCAAAAGGAAGCTTTATTTGACCAACATATCCCATTCTTTGAAAACACCGACGAATAAGGTCAAAATCGTAAGCTAATTCTACTGCGTCGTCTGATTCTTCACCCAAATGTAGAATTTCACGAAGTATCGCAGCATTAAAATCAAAAGTGATTCCTTCGACAGTTGCTCTAACATAGCTACGACCATTAACCATGACCTGATGAGCAGTCCTCCAGAAGTCATCGATATACTGCCTCACCAATCTAGGTGAATCACAAAATGCAAAGGAAAGCCTAGATCGAGCAATAAAGTCAAACATTTCATGGTAGCGTTCAGAATTATGCTGATCGGGGTCCAGATTTAAGGCCAAATTGTGCTTCTTAAAGAACTGTCGTGGAGCAAGAGCCATTTCTGCAAAAACAAATCATAATTGAAAAACAAGTATAAGATTAGCACAAGAAATGAATAGCAGTCTTAGATGAACTTAATCAATGATCTCATAAGTGGGAACTGTACGAAATTAGTCTTTAAGTTCGTAAGTTAAGAATGTACGAAGATAGACCTTAAGTTCGTTTGTTAAGAATGAACGAAGATAGACCTTAAGTTCGTTTGTTAAGAATGAACGAAGATAGACTTTAAATTCGTTAGAGAACAATAAACGAAAATAGATTTTAAGTTCGTTGGTTAACAATGAACGAAGATAGCTCTGAAGCATACTAAATTCGTTTGTCACAAAAAACCTCTAAATTCGTTAGTTGAAAGAAGAGTCTAAGTTCGTAAGTCCTTTTTGAGAACCTAAGTTCGTAGAGATGACGAAGTGTAAGTTCGTAAGCCCTTTTTGAGAATCTAAGTTCGTAGACAATAAACGAACAAGAAGTTCGTAGACAACGAACAAGAAGTTCGTAGACATGCTGAACAGACTGTTGGTTCCAAAATCAAATAGTTGATTTTAATAAAATTGATTAACACTTGTTTTGCCCGAAATTAGTTACAAAACATCTGTATCAACTAAATGAAACATAAACCATATCGATTTTACAAACAAATTAAGGATCCAATAGTTTAAAATTCAAAACGAAATTAAACCCTAAAAAAATATATTTTTTAAAAAACGAATGAGTTCATGTAAAGATTGGGCAAAAACAAGAATCAAAATTTGTGGATTTGTGAATGACGAAGCTAGATAAGATACCTGAATTACTTATTTCAACAAGGATTGAAATAATAAACCGAGAATCGAATGAAATCAATTAATTTGATTGATGAAGAGATAGGGGTTTAAACAGCTTAAGTTCGTTATTCTTTAATAATTCTGGCAAGGAAAACCATAAAACGAATTAAGTGTATATATAGATAGATGGGTAAAAGATGGGTCAAACCGGGTCGGTTAGAAAGTCGGTCGAAAATAAGATAGAACGAAGTTAACCTTCGTAAAAACAAGTCGAACGAAGATAGAGATTATCTTCGTTAAAACCAAATGGAACGAATTTAGATAACGAGAATAAGTTCAATTTTCTGACGACAAATTCCAAACGAAGTTAAACACTATCTTCGTAAGAACAAATTTGTACTTAGAAAATTTTCCAGATTTTTCATCACTAACTCTCCACGATGCGACCCTTTGACCTAATCCTGTACATAGCAACAACTCGTTAAAAGCAACTTGTTCATGCCTTGTACCAAAAAGTACCATCATCTAAAATCATCATCATAATGTAAGTATTTTACAAACATTATAATCTTGAATTAAAAACAGAACCCCAAGGTCTAAAATCAACCATTAACAAACCTGAAAATAATCAATGAATATATTAACAGCAATACCAACCACGACCATGATACGGAGAGTATGTCGCTAATCATTGAGATGCTTGACGACAAACCATCTTGAAACACTTAAGTCCCATATTAGATGCCGTCTACAAAATTGACAAACAATGATTATTTTCACTAAATACATGTATCAACACTGATTATTTTCACTAAATACATGAAATGTAAAGTAAATAAATACTCTAAATACAGATTCATGTATTCTTCCTTCACGTGCTCATATTTGCATCACAATATTGTCATTTCATACCAAAAATCTTGTCTCAACACTATCATCAGTATGAATAACACAGTATCGCAACAAAGATCAGCACTCCAACTTTATCTTCTTAACCTGAACACTGCACACTTACCAAAAACTCATTAACGCAACAAGAGCAAAGGCACAATAATGCAGAAAATTCAAGTGAAAACACACAAAAATTAGGATTAACAATTACGAAATACTCAAGATTCTAATAAAAGATCAAATGAGGTCATTCCATTGTCAAACCCTAAAGATCACCAAGTTATTAATTAAATTCATAACTTGTAAACACTGAAACTTGTGAGAATTCAAATAACATTGACTTACCACAAAAGATTTAAAAGATCATTTCCTAAACTTAAACAAATTAATGTCCATATCAGAAAATCTTCTTTTGAACTAAACACATAACCTCATCAAGAATTCAAATGAATGAATTCAGCAAAACATATACTCAACAGAATTTAAGTAGAATCTCTCGTGCAATAAGAACTTAGAAAATACTTATTTTGACTCAATAAAATAGAAAAATAAATTAGAATAAAAATTACAGAATAATAAACTAGTCTATACACAATAGTTATCTTAATTTATTCATTATTTACAAGTGACTAGGGTACTGCTGATCAGATCAGATTAGCATTTACATAAGCCTACCTGCGAGAAATAATTCTCTTATTATTAGTTATGAACAGTGATCCAAAAACGATTACCAATATGTTTGTCCTCTTAAACACTCGGTACTTCCAGTCTCCTTTTTGGTTTGTGGCACTTTCGTATTACTTGAGCCAAGGACAGTCACCATGTAACCTAGTAAGTTACTCATGCCACAATTTTAGTTTGCGAACTTATGTGCCCCATATTCAGATACACTCTCACAATCGAAACAAGCACTAAAATTAAGACATTTGGTGATTAAAGTGAGAAAGTCTTTAAGAATCAAGTCAGCGGTGACAGGTCGGTGATTCCTCACGCGGAAAGCGACATAACTTGACTCACGTACGGAAATATACTTAACATTGCATAATGCCAAGTACTTGCATATTTGTGACATTAATTTTACTTTAAAGCACTTATGAAAACCCGTGACTTTCTATAAGACCCATGTAGCGAACTTTCTGACAACCTATCCCAAGTTGGAAACTTTAGGTAGGCTAGGTATACAAAGACACCCCAAGGACTTACTTGTTCGAATCTCAAAGGCCACATTAGCTTCATACTTTCAACAGATTTATTTTGATATTTGCATATCTTGTCACAAAAATACATCCGAAAAAGCAATACATACACATATATGTATCCGAGACCTTCTATATAAAGACCAAATATACCTAATTACAATGCAAGATCTTTCATAAGATTTAAAGGACTTGTCTATTTTAAGAACAAGTATTCTCAGCCATATATCTGAATAAGTTTCCCATAAGAACATTGTATACATTTAAGTTCAGATTATAAGGAAACCTTGGTACTTTGTGCCTATCGATACATCATATAATGGTATCACTGAGCTGAGCATTTTAAAGTACAATTAAGTAGGCTTAAAAGCTAAAGTATCGTCACGTCTATTCATGTAGTGCAGTAACCTTACTTTATTTATAATATTTTTGGATTTTCTATTTTTCAGATGTTTTTGTATTTTTCTGACACTAGATATATACAGACTTATACTAAGACAACTCTTTTTGTATTTTTCTGACACTAGATATATACAGACTTATACTAAGACAACTCTTTTTGTATTTTTGACTCTATCTATGTACGACTTAAACTACTAAGACAATGTTTTTGTATTTTTCTGACACTAGATATATACAGACTTATACTAAGACAACTCTTTTTGTATTTTTGACTCTATCTATGTACGACTTAAACTACAAAGACATGAAAAGAAAAATTTAAGTTCTTTGAGAGAAACTACTCGGCATTCTTCATACCATTGAGTTGATATAACAACTCATGACGAGGTCTATCAAAAGCTTTAGTATAAAGATCAGCAAGGTTATCATCAGTAACAACCTTTTCTAAATGAATAAGCTTTTTCTCAAAACAGTCACGCAAAAAGTGATGCTTTATATCTATGTGCTTGGTGACTTTAAAGTTTTTCGGATTCTTAGTAATATCTATGGCAGACTTATTATCAATACAAATAGGAGAGTCTGAGATATCCATACCATAGTCGCGCAATTGTTGCTGTATCCAAAGTACCTGAGAACAGCATTGACCAGCAGCTATGTACTCTGCTTCACAGGTAGACTGTGCAACAGATGTCTGCTTTTTGCACTGCCACGATATAATTCTCCCCCCTAAAAGCTGACATCCACCTGACGTTGATTTCCTATCCGAACTGCAGCCACCATAATCCGAATCAGTATAAGCTTTGAATTCAAAGGAACCATGCATGGGATACCAAAGCCCTAGACGAGGCTTGGCCTTCACATAACAAAGAATCCTTTTCGCAGCTTTCATATGTGACTCTTTCGGATTAGCCTGATATCTAGCACACATACAAACAGCAAAGGTAATGTCTGGACGTGAAGCCGTCAGATACATCAAGGAACCAATAATAGCCCGATATTGAGTTGCATCGACTTCTGGATCATTAGTCTTATCAGGACACAGCCCATGATTAGTCTGAATGGGAGTAATTGCATCTTTAGCATCGGACATTCGAAACCTGGTAAGAAGATCTTGAACATACTTGCTCTGATGAATAAAGAACCCATCCTTCAGTTGATCCACCTGTAATCCAAGGAAGAAAGTTAATTCCCCCATAGCACTCATTTCGAACTTGGCCTTCATGCTCTGCTCAAACTCCTTGCACATGTTCTTATCAGATGAACCAAAAATGATATCATCAACGTAAACCTGTATAAGCAAGTAGTCCTTCCCTTTCCATTTGATGAACAACGTGCTGTCAATAGAACCTCGAGTAAAACCATTTTCATGCAAATGAGTAGACAGTTTTTCATACCATGATCGAGGAGCCTGATGTAAACCATATAGAGCCTTATCAAGACGATATACTCTATTGGGAAAATCTGGATCCTCAAACCCCTGAGGTTGATCCACATACACTTCTTCTCTAATTTCTCCATACAAAAAGGCACTCTTTACGTCAAGTTGAAACACCTTTATACCTTGATAACTAGCAAATGCTAGAAATAATCGAATAGCTTCTAGTCTAGCTACAGGTGCAAAAGTCTCATCGTAATCAAAACCTTCTTGTTGCGGAATCACAGATCATTCCCATGAAAAACCTTTGTCATCCTTTTTACAACGAAAAACCCATCGTGTAGATAAAGGAGATTCACCATGAGGTAAGTCAACTAACTTCCATACATCAAGCTTCCGAAACTGAGCCAATTCTTCTTGCATCGCCTCAACCCATGACGGATCTTTAAGAGCCATTCCAACATTTTTAGGCTCAACCTGAGAGATGAAGCAAAAGTACAAGTACCAAGTAATTGCCCCAGAATCCTTAACTTCAGCAAACATACTTGACAGATTGTTCCTATTCTGATTCCTCGTACGAACAGAGGCAGAAGCATCACCAATGATTTGCTCTACTGGATGATCCTTGTTGACTCTTGTTTGAGAAACCGTGTCAACTGTAAGATCATTCCCATGAAAAACCTTTGTCATCCTTTTTACAACGAAAAACCCATCGTGTAGATAAAGGAGATTCACCATGAGGTAAGTCAACTAACTTCCATACATCAAGCTTCCGAAACTGAGCCAATTCTTCTTGCATCGCCTCAACCCATGACGGATCTTTAAGAGCCATTCCAACATTTTTAGGCTCAACCTGAGAGATGAAGCAAAAGTACAAGTACCAAGTAATTGCCCCAGAATCCTTAACTTCAGCAAACATACTTGACAGATTGTTCCTATTCTGATTCCTCGTACGAACAGAGGCAGAAGCATCACCAATGATTTGCTCTACTGGATGATCCTTGTTGACTCTTGTTTGAGAAACCGTGTCAACTGTAAGATCATTCCCCAAGTTAGTCTGGACATGATGTTCTGGAGTTTTAGGCTCTTCCTGATTTTCACCTTCCGTGTCATCAGTATCATAGAAAGGATCATCAGGTAGCGGTATATGTAAAGGATCAGTAAGATTTTTAGGAGCAGTCTCTAAAGTAGAGTCTGCTTCTTTGGTCCCACTTGACTCTCCAGATTTAGAAGCAGGCTTAATGAATGATGAAGAAACAGGAGAAGAGACAGGAACCGGCCCGCCTTCAAGTGGATCATGAAGAGTAACTACATTTTCCACAATCGGAACACCTGTAAAAGAAATAGGACCACGAAAAGAGGTGAAGACACCATCATAATCGAAGTCATTAGCAGGACCAATGTGTACAGCAGGTTTATGACTGACAATTACAACATTTGTACCAAAATTTACTTTGCCAGTTTTCTGATTGTGCACACGCCGAATTGGTGTACTAGGTACATAACCTAAAAAGAAACCCTCCTCTGATTTAGGATCAAATTTACTCTGAGGAAGTACCTTAAGAAAAGTACAAGGAACACCAAATGGCTCAACATTTTGCAAATTGGGCTTTTTGTTGTGCAAAAGTTCATAACAAGTTTTCTTGAACCGTTTAACTGTTAAAACCCGATTTAAAATGTGACAAGCTGTATTCACTGCCTCCCCCCAGAAAGTAACAGGAAGCCCTGAATCAGCAAGCATCGTCCTGGCTGTTTCTATCAAAGTCCTGTTTTTCCTCTCAGCTACTCCATTCTGCTGTGGCTCATACGGTGCACTAAATTGATGTTGAATACCCTTGGTCAAGCAAAAAGCCGTAAGAGTATTGTTCTTGAACTCAGTGCCATTGTCACTCCTGATTCTCTTAACTTTAACTTCATGGACATTCTCAACTTGTCTAACAAAATCCATAAACCGGTTTTCGGTCTCGTCCTTTGTCTTCAAGAAAAATACCCATGAGTACCTTGAGTAATCATCAGTGATCACCAAACAGTAGAACATCCCTCCAATGCTTCTTGCGTTCACAGGACCAAAGAGATCCATATGAAGCAGTTCGAATGGTTTGGATATAGTGTTGTGTACCTTTGATTTATGAGGATTCTTGTGTTGCTTTCCTTTCAAACATGGTACACATTTATCTTCCATCCCAAACTTCTTAACTGGAACACCATCAACTAATCCAAGATTAACAAGTTCATTCATCTTCCGAAAGTTGATATGTCCCATTCTTCGATGCCAGAGGAGAGATTCAGACTCATTTGCTTTGCTCAACAAACAGAGGGGCTCCGTTGGATTATCAACACCTAAAACTAAGCCATAGATGTCTCTCTTCCTAGGAGCTCTGAGCATAATCCATTCTTCTGGAATAACGAAACCCGGCTTCAAGATGAATGCCTCCTTTTCTGTGAAATGAACATTGTTGCCCTTGTCACAGATCTGTGAAACACTCATAAGATTATGAGTAAGTTGTTCCACATAGTTTACTCTTTCTAGAGTAAGTTTTCCATTGACGACATCTCCCTGACCGGTGATGTTGCCGCCCTTGGATCCAGCAAAACAAACATACGACCCATTTATACCAGTAAAATTGGACAAGAGTTTCCTGTCCCCTGTCATGTGCCTGGAGCATCCACTGTCAAGGTACCATAAATGGATTGGTTTCCTAGGAACTCCCTGCACATAAAATGAGAGAAATTAGTTTTCATTGGGGACCCAAACCTTCTGAGGTTTGGGTCGTCCCTTCTCATCCCTTAGAATCAGTTCAGTCCAATACCCATTGCTAGAAGCCGTGGGTGGAACATGATTCTCATCTCGTCTTCTCACAGGAGAAGACTTCTGACCTCTCGTCGGAAAAGATCTAGGAGAATGAGGGCCATAAGAAGATCGAACACTCGAATGAATTTGATCATAGACTGAATTTTGACTTTTAGAAACAGAACGATCAGGTCGTGGAGGTGTTTGAAAACGATTTGAAATCCTATGAACATTTCCTGAGGAACCTTTCAGTGGAGATTCACGTCGTTGAGGTATAGTAAACGGTTTTGGAGAAGATTAAACTTTAGACTCATAAACCTGTTTATTATTACCCAACCCCTTTTTTCCTTCTGAAGTGGAAGCCTTTGAAGGAGAACCTGATCTTCGAGGTCTATTAGGGCATACACTATAAACATGACCCTTTTCATGACAAGCAAAGCAAGAGAGGACCTTGAACTTTTTGTTTGTATCTACCTTTTTATCGGTACCTACAGATTCATTATTAGCACTAGTGTCCACTGACTTACTTGTTTTTCTTTGATTTTCCTTTTCAGGGTCTTGTTTAGTTGGTGAAATCCTAGACTTCCTAGCACCATCTTTCTCATGTCTATCTTTACTTGAAGATTTCTTAAGTGCAGGCATTAAGATGTGCTTTAAAACCTTAGTTGCTTCTTCATTAACGGCTAAGTTGTCTTCAGATTTTCTAATCCTAGACTGCTTAGGTAATGGAGTGAGACGTTGCTGACTTAATTTCTTCATATCCTCAATAGCAACATCCCAAACTTTATCAATCCTCTTAGGGTCAATAGATTCTAATGGGAATTCTAACTCAGTATAGACCCTATTACTCTTATGAAGTGTAAAGTGTACAATACTATCTTTCTGACCATAAGGAGTAGACTGATTTAAAGCAACACCTTTCAATTTCTCTTCCTTGTTAGGTTGAGAAGAACCTCCTTTAGACTCTTTTGTTCCCTCAGTCAACTTTGCCTCGGAAATTGAGTCTTTTGGTTTATCATCTACAACACTAGGTTGAAGAAGGATTTCAGGAATATTAGGTTCAACAGGAGTATAGTTATTATTGAAAGGAGGAGGCACATCTTTATAAGAAATCTTAGCCGTTTCAAAACTCTTAGAAGAAGAATTCTCAAACTTTTTCATATGCATCAAAAGCTCAGAATGTCTAGCAGAATCAGATTTAGCCTTAAATTCCAAGATTTTTATCCTAGCATCAGCAAGTTCCTTTTCTACGATAGCACACTTTCTAGCTAACAAGGAATAAGCTTCACTACTTACTCTTTCGATAGCCACAGAATGATTGACTTTATCTTTCATTGCTCTAATGTCAGATTCTAAAGATCTAATCTTTTCCTTGAAAAATTTTTCTTTATCATTTACAGTTAGAGCTTTTTTAATTAATTTATCTCTTTCATCATGATCAGTATTGACAACAGATTCTAATTTCTTAATTTGTTTATTCTTTTGTTCAAGTTCATCAAACATGCGATTAACAATTTTGCAAACATGAACAATAGTATGTAAAGAATAAGATACCTGTTGGTCTGCCTCTTTGCAATCTGCCATGTAAGCAACAAAGTCATCCACAGTCATGCCAGCCGGAATCTCAAATTCTTGCAATCTGCCATGTAAGCAACAAAGTCATCCACAGTCATGCCAGCCGGAATCTCAAATTCTTGCATCTGCTCCTCAACAGTCTTTTCACTCTTTTCTGTGGCAGAATCATCTTTAACCTCAGGTGCTTTCACCTCTTCAGTAGCTTTCACTTCTTCAGTAGGTTTCACTTCATCAAGGTTCTTGACTTCTTCTAACTCATTGTCAGATTCGGAATCAGTATCATATACACCAGCAGCAACAGATTCCACATTCGAACTATTAGTATTTTCATACAATTGCTCTTCACTGTGGTAGACTGTGGTGTCCATGAAATCATCTGGAGAATCAACTATTTGAGCCATATCATCAAGAATTTCGGCCAAATAAGCATTATTGTTCTCATCATGTGGAAGATTCCAAACATAAGAACCATCTGGTTGAACAGCTACTATAGCCTTGTCATTTCCAGTGACATTTGCAATAGGATCATCAGTTAACAAAAGAGCTCTAGTAGGATTTTGATTGAACGGACGATTACCACCTCTATCTTGACGTGCAGGAGTAACATTTGCCTCTTTCTTAGGCCGTTGACATTCTCTGGCAAAATGTCCAAAACCTTCGCAGTTATAGCATTTCACCTTTGACTTGTCAAATCCTTGAGTACCTCCTGTAAGCTGTCTTCCTGTTCTATTCATAAATTTTTGTACTCTCCTGGTGATCATTGCCAATTGCCATTTCAGATCCATTTCTTCAACATCATCTGGATCTATCTGATCGTAATCTTCATCAATAAGTGCTGGATCTGTGATTCTTCCTGCAACAAAAGCTTCATGTGCAGCACACATTGCAGCAAATACATTCATTCTACCCTCAGCTGATTTCATATTCATAGGCATGGATTTGTAACCTGCAGAAGAAGATGAAATGTTTCCGAATTTCATATTTCCAGTCTTTGCACCGTCATTAGCCCTTTTACCCTTGTTACCAGCATCAGTAGCCATGAATCCAAAAGAATCATCTCCATCCATTTGTGCACCACAATTGTCTGTCTCACCAGTATTACCAACTCCCGAAAAGAAAGCATTAACGTCAGCTGTTGGATTTTTCATAGTGGCATGATAGAGAGATGGATCCTGTGTGAAGTTGTCTTGAAGATCTTTTGCTTTATCCTTCATTTCTCTGTTTCTTAGAGTGGATATAACTCCATCTATTCGAAGAGATGCGTAATCAGCTCTTTCTTGCAATCCATGACGAAACTCTTTGTATGCTTTCGGCAAACCATCCAGGAATTTATCCACTATCTCAGTAGGAGTGTATCTAAGGTCAAAATATGCTAATTCAGCAAGAAGATGTTGATATCTCAGAATAAGATCCTCAACTTGTTCATTCTTTGTGGCATTGAAGCAATCAAATTGTTTCTTAAGCATTTTAATTCTATTTTTCTTCAATAATGGATCACCTTCACAATGAGCTTCAATAGCATCGAACAATTGCTTTGAAGTCTTGTATTCTTGTTTAGGAAACAAGTGCACCAACTCTTGAGGAATGCACATACGAAGTGTGGAAAGAGTCTTTACTTCAATGGCGTAGTTAGCCTTTTCTTCGCCCGTTAATTCTCCCACCTTGTATGTAGAAGTAACTCCATTCACAGTAAGAGTGGGCCATTCATAACCTTCAGTGATCATGAGCCACATATTTAAGTCTTCTCGTTGAATGAACTTAGAACGAAATTAAGTTAAATTCGTTGTCTGACTAAGTTTTGCTAAATTCGTAGAACAGTGATAGTACGAAGATAGCTTAATTTTGGGGACAAAAATTTTGAACGAATATAGCTAAGTTCGTAGAACAGTGTCAGAACGAAGATAGATTAATTTTGGGGACAAAAATTTTGAACGAATATAGCTAAATTCGTAGAACAGTGTAGTACGAAGATAGCTTAATTTTGGGGACAAAAATTTTGAACGAATATAGCTAAGTTCGTAGAACAGTGTCAGAACGAAGATAGCTAATTCGTAGAACAGTGATAGTACGAAGATAGCTTAATTTTGGGGACAAAAATTTTGAACGAATATAGCTAAGTTCGTAGAACAGTGTCAGAACGAAGATAGATTAGTTCGTAGAACAGTGTCAGAACGAATATAGCTAAGTTCGTAGGTTAAATTCGTTTGATGAAGATTCAAAATGAAAATGAAGATAAATTCGCTTTCTATCTTCGTTGAATGAACTTAGAACGAAATTAAGTTAAATTCGTTGTCTGACTAAGTTTTGCTAAGTTCGTAGGTTAAATTCGTTTGATGAAGATTCAAAACGAAAATGAAGATAAATTCGCTTTCTATCTTCGTTGAATGAACTTAGAACGAAATTAAGTTAAATTCGTTTGATGAAGATTCAAAACGAAAATGAAGATAAATTCGCTTTCTATCTTCGTTGAATGAACTTAGAACGAAATTAAGTTAAATTCGTTGTCTGACTAAGTTTTGCTAAGTTCGTAGAACAGTGTTAGTACGAAGATAGCTTAATTTTGGGGACAAAAATTTTGAACGAATATAGCTAAGTTCGTAGGTTAAATTCGTTTGATGAAGATTCAAAACGAAAATGAAGATAAATTCGCTTTCTATCTTCGTTGAATGAACTTAGAACGAAATTAAGTTAAATTCGTTTGATGAAGATTCAAAACAAAATGAAGATAAATTCGCTTTCTATCTTCGTTGAATGAACTTAGAACGAAATTAAGTTAAATTCGTTTGATGAAGATTCAAAACGAAAATGAAGATAAATTCGCTTTCTATCTTCGTTGAATGAACTTAGAACGAAATTAAGTTAAATTCGTTTTCTGAAGATTCAAAAGAAAATGAAGATAAATTCGCTTTCTATCTTCGTTGAATGAAATCTTCAAATCGACCTCTCCACGCCCAAAAGTCAGCTAATGAGACTAACTTTGGTGGAGAATTAGTACGCCCTACCAGATGATCATGATAAACTAGAGAATTGAGATATTGGGCAACAGCATTGTTGGTTGAGGATGAAGAAGCCATAAGTGAAAAATACTGTTCAAACGAAGATTATCTTCGTTCGTTCCTAACGAAGATCATCTTCGTTAGTACAACTTACCATCAATATCTATGCCTTGTTATTTTCCAAGTACTTTATGTACAAGAACCTAACATATATTATGTTTGTACTTGTATGATATACATAACAAACATCATATATAAACATATAAATAACACCAAAACATGTAATCAATCATTATTAAAACACAAAGTCTATAATCTATCAATTACATATAGATGAATAAGACATAATCAAATCTAAGTTGCTGTTGTCACATCAACATGCATCAACACTTGGCATACAACTTTTCTCCCCAAAGTAACTCCAACACTAACTTCAAATGCTCGGCGTGTTCTTCCTTCATTTTGGAGTAGATAAGAATATCATCAATAAAGACAATGACATATTGGTCTAAGTAGGGTCGACACACCTGGTTCATCAAGTCCATGAACACCGCCGGTGCATTGGTCAACCCAAAAGGCATCACCGTAAATTCAAAATGTCCATATCTTGTTCGGAAAGCGGTTTTAGGAATGTCATCTTCATGTACCCTCAATTGATGGTAACCCGACCTTAAATCAATCTTGGAAAAATATTGAGCACCTTGAAGTCGATCAAATAAATCGTCAATCCTAGGAAGAGGATAGCGATTCTTCACCGTTAACTTATTCAATTCTCTATAATCAATACACAACCGGAAAGATCCATCCTTCTTTTTGACAAACAAGACCGGTGCGCCCCATGGCGATTGACTAGGGCGAATGAAACCCTTGTCTTGGAGCTCTTTGAGTTGGGCGGCCAACTCTTGCATTTCGGTCATGGCTAAGCGATAAGGCGCTTTGGCCACGGGAGTAGCATTAGGAATGAGGTCGATACGAAAATCAAGTTCACGAGATGGAGGCAAACCCGGTAGGTCATCCGGGAATACATCCGCAAAGTCTTTAACTACGGGCACAGTCTTCAATTCAACTTTGGTGGCGTTTACATTATAAATTTTCCCTTCCCATGGCTCGGTTGTCTCTCCTTGGACCACTAATTCTTCCCCGTTTTCTAATGGTATCCTCACAACCCTACTACCACAATTGATCACCGCGTTCATAGCCGACAACCAATCCATACCCACGATCACATCAAAACTACCGATATCAAAAGGCATCAAGTCTATGTAAAACGGGTGGTCACATAATTCTAGCACACAATTACGAACAACTTGACTAATTCTATACATTCCACCATTTACCATTTCGAGTTCAAAATAATATGACAACGGGCTAAGGCTAGCATCGATCAACGGGATAAAATCATTGGAAATGAGGCTATAATCGGCCCCGGAATCAAATAACACGGTAGCATATTGATGATTGAGAAGAAAAGTACCTGCTACAACATTTGGGTCAACACGAGCCTCGACCGCATTCACGGCAAAAGCTCTCCCACGTGGCGCTAGTTGTTGTTGTTGAGGAGCTTGTTGTTGTTGACCTTGTTGTCCTCGATTTTGATTTGGACCGGCGATTTGCAATTGATTTGGATGCACAGTCACTTGAACTTGTTGTCCAATAAGGTTAGGGCACCTATTACGGTAGTGGTCTTGGCTACCACACTCGTAACAATTACCCCGGGCCATCGGAGGATATCGAGCATTGAGAGGCATAGGGTTCAAAGGAGCGGCACGAGGATTGGTGGGACACATTCTTGAAATATGACCCACTTGATTACAATGAAAGCAGGCATCACACCGAGTGTGAGACCTATGATGACGATTACACCGAGGGCATAAAGGAATAACCCCGGTGTTAGCTTCTCTAGCCGGCGCAACCGCCGCAAACACCTTTCCACCTCTAATAGCCTTCTTATGATTGTGCCTCTCATCTTTCTTGGTGCCACTAGATTCGGGAACATCCTTTCTCTTACCGTCATTTTTTCCTAGCTCACCACCCTTCACAAGCTCCATGGTGACACTAGCGGTTCGGGTGATAGCTTCATTAATGGTTAGTGGCATGGTAGGGTGAGTAACAAGCACTCTCACCTTATGGGGCAAACCGACAACATATTTCTCCACCTTACGGTCTTCGGGTCTAACTAGATGGGGTATGAGTCTAGAAAGTTGGCCAAAACGGCGAGTGTACCCCACATGATCGGCTCCCTTCATAGTGAGCTTAGTGAATTCTTCTTCCAAATTTCTCATTTCATACGGTGGGCAATACTTTTTGATGATCATTTGTTTGAAATTTTCCCAAGGAATGGAGTTTGCAAGATCGATCCCCAAGGAGTCTATTTCAAGGTTCCACCATTCAAGTGGATCACCACCTAACATGCCGGTGGCGTGGGAAACTCTTTGGTCAAGAGTACATCCACTTCTAGGGATCACGGATTCAATCTTTTCTAGCCACTCTAAACAACCGGTGGCTCCACCTTCACCCTTCCACTCCGGAGCTCCACAAGCCTTGAATTTTTTAAAAATACAACCTTGACGGTAAGCATTGTTGTTTCTTGGTTGGACGAAAACATCTTCCCCATCCGCATTCTCATTCTCATTTCCAACATGAACCGCTTCATCTTCCGGTTCTTCTTGTTCATTCCTATCCATGGCCGCCGAGATTCGGGCCACAAGTTCCGGCATAAGCTCATTGAGAGCTTGAGTGATGACCTCGGTTCTTACCGGGGGATTGGCACCACCCCGGCCACCTCGGCCACCACGGCCACCACGACCTCCACGATTACCCCTACCTCCTCTACCACCTCTACCGCCACGATTTCCACCTTCATTCTCTTGAACAATCGGCTCTTCTTCTTCATTCTGATGCCTATAGTTAGTGTTAACTCTCCTTGGTCTAACCATCTTTCCTGAACACACGTGTTAGATTAACAAGTTAAGTCTCACAATTCACACCCGAATAACAAAATTGACCTTCAAGTAACACACAATTTCCACATCAAGTCCTTCCAAATCATTGTATGAATATAATTATTTCTACGGGGATACTATCATGGCAAAAATCTAAGGCTTCAACGATCATATAAATCACAATCAACAATACCATCACAACTCATTTAACATCGTATCAAAAGGGGTCAAGTCATAGCAAGGCGGGTTAAGCATAGTCCGAATCTAACTTCAACATTCACTACATTAAAGGTGTATGTATACAGGGTGTACCAGCGGCTAACCCTCCACACCGTTAATATATTGAATGGATGTCAGGACTCGGTTCCGTAATGTCCTCTAAGTATTGGTCGGGTATGTATACAGGGTGTACCATCGGCTAACCCTCCACCTAAACAACACTCATTAGACACACCGGGTTACCTACTATACCTCATCCGCAATGCGCAATCCACGAGATCATTAACTTCCATATGACATAGGGTAATCATAGATTCGTTGATCAGGCTCCTCTATGATTACCGAATGTCATACTTCCGCCAATGCCATCGTTTCACTTTGCTAGGGACAATAACAAATAATTCCAAGACTCCACACATCAACATTCATCACAACGATCCAACAATTTACGGTGTATCCCGACAATATTACGATCATCCATTAATAAGTTTATCAAAACCCTACAAACTCCGATCAAACAAATCCACACATTCCAAACAAATCACGTTGCACACATAATTTCCTATCATGCAAGCTAAATATGAAGTGTTTATGCAATGGTCATAGTCTAGGTCATTCCACCTAATTCTCTACAACCACGGCTCTGATACCATTCTGTAACACCCCAACAAGGCGGAAACATGGAGTATTAATAGAAAAGCTCAGCATGACATGGAAATTAAGTAGAGATGCTAAATGCATTCAAGGATTGAGTAATCCATACATAAATCAAGTACAAATACAAGTTGAGGATCAAATAATGCACAAGGAGCACAACGCCATCAATAGTTTACAAAAATAGATAGTTCAAATGATGGCTAACGATCCTAGGCATAACCCATAAACGGGAGCAATGAATCACGGATCCATAAAAGTCCAAGCTCAATCCTATCACATGCAATGCAATCATCCATCACGTCTTTGATGCACTTGATTACCTGAAGAGTGTACTAAAATGCGTCAACATAAAGTTGGTGAGTTCGTAGGTTTTGACTATAAGAAACAAGTGTCGGGATAACAACCGTTTAACCTTGAAACCTTGATTTGGATCGATAACGATCACACAACCTTGAAACCTTGATTGGTTAATTAAATGATCTCATAATTGGGATCGTTAAACGATCACCAAGCCTTGAAACCTTGATTGGACCATTTAATGAACCCCATAACCTTGATACGAACATATACAATCATACAACCTTGATTCACAATTCGATGACACATAACCTTGATAGACTAACCAAACAAACATACAATCCTTGATACGCAATTGAAACGAGCATGTAACCCTGATAAACTAACCAAGACATCATACAACCTTGATACACAATTCAAATGAGCATGTAACCTTGATAGATTAGCCAAGACATCATACAACCTTGATTCACATTTCAAATAAGCATATAACCTTGATAAACTAGCCAAGACATCATACAACCTTGATTCATATTTCAAACAAACGTATAACCTTGATAAACTTTCATAACAAACACATAACGATCAAACGAAACCATGAACCATGATGTACACTTTTCACCCCAAAATCATATAGAGAAAAGGGGCTACGAACTCACCTTGTCCGGCAATGACGAGTTAGTATCGAGCTACGGTGATTCAATAATCGTTTTACGTCCTCAACCTATTAATATAAACATATATATATCCGTATTAATATATAGTATACATTAATAAGTCCATTTGAGTTCATATCTAGGTCTAGTTTGAGCTCCCGACTCCATACGATCATTAGAACACAACTACAACACTTGACATACCAAATGAAGGCTCAAATGGCAAGTGGTTTCGATCCAAGGAGGAGGAGGAACAAGCTAGAAGAAAACAGGAAAAGCAAGAAAAGAAAGGGGGCGTAATCTACGGTGGAAGGCACCATAACTTACGGTGGACAAAACATAACTGGTAAGGTACGCTCTAATGGGGCGTAAGGGACGACCGGTCAAAACTGACCCAGCGTAAGGTACGCTCAAACAGGGCGTAAGCTACGCTTGCTTGTACTTGGTGTCTCGTGCATGCAATTTCGGCGTAAACAGAAGGTTTTTGGCGTAAGGTAAAAATGGAAGATTGAGGACACCGTAACCTACGGCCCTCTAGCCGTACCTTACGCCCATGCATGCCCAAGCAACGCACCCTACGCCCACCAGACGCCCAGCCAAGACAAACCCAGCGTAAGCTACGCCACCCTTGGGCGTAACCTACGCCCAAACAGACCTGGACGAACAACAGCAGCTCAAGGATGAAAAACACGACCCATTTCACTTTAAACCATCATTTTGAACTCCAAATCGATAATTACGGGCATGAGGCTTAATTTGGGACTTGTTGGAGCTTAAATGGACATGGATTAACATAACCCATTATTTAGATTCGACCTCTAACATTAAAACCTTACCCAAAGATTTACTTGACCCATTTCAACCTATAAAACCCTAATTCGAATTTGAAATCGGTTTTTGAGGGGTTTCGTGACTGATTTGCAGCATAAACAACATATGATGACATAAATGAGTATAACCCATGTCATAATTTCGACTTAAACATCAATCCAAGCTTGGAAATCGAATTTGACCCATTTGACTTATAAGAAACCCTAGATTTGACCTAAATACTCATTAAATCCGGTTTTGAGCCAAGGGCTTCCGAGGTTTGACATTAAAACATGTTTATATACATTAAATGATGAAATTTAAATGAATTTGCTTACCAAAATCTTCCACGAAAGTGATGAACCAAAATTTGACCCGATTTAAGTGATTTCCTTGCACTATGAAGCTAAATTTTTGATATGTTGTGATTATGATGATAAAGATGAAAACCCCTAACCAAGTCTTGCTAGAAACAACCAATTTTGTGCATTAAATTTAGAGAGGGAGAGCTATGTGTGTGTGTATGTGTTTTGCATTCATGAAGAGAGAGAGAGAGAGAGATATAAGGCTAGTGAATGAATGAGTGGATGAGGAAGGGTAAGAAGTTGGGTGGGTTTGGTCATGGGTATGGGTTTGGGTCAACCCATGGGTAATCCATACCCTTCCTAACTTAATTTCACTAGAACTAACCTTGACCCATCATTAAACGACCAACTAAAACGACCAAACATCCTTGACTAGTCCATGAACCTAATTTATCCACACGACCAACAATTCTCATAAATACCTTGAACACGATCATATCACAAGTAACTCGATCATGTGACACTTAATTAATACCAATTAAGTCAAAAGTACATATATTTAACGGGTCAACTAAAGTCAAAGTTCACAACTGTTACATCAATCCAGGATTCCTGAACACTCAAGTGCCTGGTCAAGAACCAATGAAATTAAGGCAAAAATATGCTACCAGTAATCAAGCTCTAGCAATAAAACTGATGGCAGAATCAATCAGATAAACAATTTAAAGAGATGTCCTGATTTTACCAAGATCAGGTAGGATAAGATGTAACCTAATGAGCAGCGGAATTTGTAGTAGACGAATTAGGGCTCAGAAACCCTAATCAAGGAAACACAATCAACAATCTGAAGTTCTAAAGCAGAATCCCCAAAATTCGAAACCCTAATTTTTTAATTGAACTCAAAATCGAATTAATCAAAAGTATAATCGATTTTAGATCGAAACACACTCGAGATTAACCAGATATCAGAGAACCTGGCTCTGATACCATAAGAAATTTATTATTATAACTTGAATAATATATGAATATGAATCAAACCTTAAGGATTTCAATGAATAGAATATCGAGATATGATTATTATGATTATTATTATTATATGAATCGATCGATTACAGAAACAAATCAAATATCAAGATGATATTTGATCAAGTATTAAAAACCCTAGTTGGGAGAAAAAACGATTACAGAGAATATCAAAAAATAATATGAATAACTGAATTGATTAAAAAATATACACAAATGTGTGTATATATATACTTCTTAATTTGATGCAAAACACCCCCTTGGAGATATCACCGACCTATAACTTCAGTCCTTGACTTGTATCTTCTTACATCTTCAGTCCTTTAAGCTTCCAAACTTCCAAGAGCAGTCCCTGCATATTATCTAATCATACAATAAGAAAACTTTATAATATAAACACATGTTTAAACTATAAAACTGATACATAATCTTAATAAAATAAACGTCTGCCAATGAACATGAGCAAATCAAATTTAGTTATTTAGTTAAATTGACGAATATATTTCAACATCACTTTCGTCCATAAATATTCATGAACATTGTATGATGCTCTAAATAATTTTCAACACCAACATACACATTAATTTCATAGAAAACGTTAATTGGATATATACAATTCATTGTTTTTATCTAAGTAGGTTTACGCGCAAGAAAATAAAATGTAAATTATTAGTTAAAAACAAATTACTTTACAAAAAAAAAAAGTTAAAAACAAATTAAAATCAAATTTTCATTATCTAACATTCTAACCTTTCGGAAATTATATATATAAAAAAAAGAGAGGATAATTTACATTATCACGTTTTAGATATGGATCTAGTTCATTCCTATATGTTTTAATTTAGGCCCATATCTCATTATGTATTTAGCCCATTGTGGCCTTTCATTATTAACCTATATTAATTTTAACTTTATTTAAATAAATCCATTAATTATTATATATATAATAGTCTTAATACCCGTACGATGTACGGATTGACATTATATATATCGTATAGATGTATACAATGAATTTACACCAATACCTATAATACTGTAATAATAATCTTCAAAAATTATGGATCACAGATTGATCCAGTAAAAAAACCAAATGGGCTAACTGTTAAAAACAACATGTCTTGACAACAATGTAGTATAAACTTGTATGTAATATAAGATCAAATAAAAGAAAAGGATGTAAATTAAAACAATCATCATAATGGATCCATATATACTATATGAACAATAATAAGTTAAAACAAATATAAGAAGACCATACTTTTTTTGTTGATCACGAAAGTTTAAGGGATACAAAATCAACAATCAATATGTATTTGTCTCTTTAGTCGTTCACATTACACTTTGAACAACATTAATTAGATTTTATTCTTTCAAAAATCTAAAACAAAACAAAAAGAGATTAAATCTGACTTTTTCGTTGTTGGTTTATAGCTAATGGCAAAAAAAAGCTTTTGTTTTTTTTTATATGTATTTATTTTCTAATTTTGGTGTTGGCGTGCAGAATAAAAAAAGAATATCAAACTTGATCAATTATCTCAAACTTGTTTTAATTAATTGATGGTTACGTATGATAAGTTGTATTTGATATTAATTAGGAAACATGATTTGTTGTATTTGATATTAATTAGGAAACCTGGTAGATATAGATTATTAACTCGAAATAATGAATAAATTAATAAATAAAAAAGGACATTTGTCGATCAAGGAATACGCCACATGTCGTTCAAATAATACTACAATCCTGTTTTAGTTTATTGGTAGATACCGTTATTAGATTTCCGTGCGGGCATTTTTTTCGACAAAAATAGTCCCCGTCGTTAAATTTGTTGCAATAATAGTCCTCATCGTTAAAAATATTATTAAACTCTAACTAGCGCTAACAGGCATTAAGTTTTGTTTGTGTGTTTAACAGGAATAACAATCACGCCTGCAACTCAGGTCTTTTTCTCTAACCGGGAGTTAGGTCTTTTTCTCTAACGGGTGTTAATGATTGTTAGATGTTATTTTAGTGTCTAACGAGAGTTACAAAAGCTGCTGCAAATCAAGTCCAAATCTCTATCCGGTGTTGGAGTATACAGTATTTTATGTCAAATTGATATTGTGATCGGTCGCCCAATTTAACCAAAAAACGTGAGTTTGTTTTTTTGTTCTACGGTATTATTTTTGCCTTATACTTTTAACTAATTTTTGCCTTTTTACAATTTATTGTACAAAGTTAATATGATATTCGCGTTCAATTTTTTTAAAATTTCTACAATGATTTACATGGTACTTTTCATGTCTTTTTGTACTTCACATATAATAATATGATTTTAGTCGTTTTCATTCTTATTTTTTTTTCCCGTTTTGTCACATTTTTTCCGAGTTAATCATATAGTTGCTACATGATTAACATTCATTTTTTTATTCCTTCAACTATTTAAAGAAATGATCATGTAAATGATAATATTTGTACACGACCTTTATTTTTCATACACATTTTTGAATAAGCAACAAACGAAAGTACTCCCGTTTGTATAAAGTTTCTAAAAGCAATGTTATGTCTCCCGGGGCAATGCCCGGGTTAGATAACTAGTTATCTACATTATATATTGTCAATGAATAAAACGAATCATTCGAAGGGAAAAATCAAATAAACAAACCTAATACGTAAATAAATATATTATTTGTTGCTGGGCTTGAATGGAAATTAAAGGAAATAGCATCTAAGTGTCGAGATACAGTCACCAAAAATTGAAGATTATGCAAATGTGCCATAAAACATTTAGCATTTGGCATTTAGCATTTAGCATTTGACCATTTTGTTCTGTTTTTGTTTGGGTTCAATGAATGTGGAAAGTTACACATATTGTGTGAAGTGTGAGCACAAGATATAGGCATATAGCTCCAACGTATCTGTGTTTGTGCTCTGTCCCACGTAAATAATTTACATTGGTAAAAAGCATTTTAAATCGTTTTAACATAAGTGAAAAGGGACTATTTGAGCATATGTCATATATGCTTGTTAACTCTGATACTTGATGTTTTTTTTTTTTTTAACAACGAGTTAGTGGTTAGTAGTTAGAATTCGAGACATGACATCCAATTGGGCAGTATGCGGAGCTTGAACCACGTATATGCCTGGAATAAAATCCAAGACTCTCGAAACCCTCTAATAATCCACTTCTACAAATGTAGGAAGTAGAATTCGAACCCTGGTGGATTTCCCCAAGGTCTAAGACTTTGCCAATGGGCCACCAACCCATTAGCAATACTTGATGCTTTTATACCTTTGATCATTTGGGGGAAAAAAACACTTTCTTACCAAATTATACCAAATTAAGAATTCTAACAAGGTTTGCAGAAAGTCTGTTAAGTCTAGCAGTATAATTGTTCCAGTCGTTGTATCTAGGAAACGAACGTCAAGTACTGTTTCTTGAACATGCGATTGTTCAATTAACTAAAAAATAGTAAATGCAAATTAAAATCAAGAAGCAATTGAGCAATGGGCTAACAAAAAGCGCTATCAGGCTCTGGCTTTAATTTGAATATAAAATTAAAAAAAGGGGTTTATATTTTGTAACTGGGCTCAGAAATAAAAAGAATATAATGGGCTGATCTTAACTATCTTAGTGGACCATACTATAAAACTATAATATAAAGTCCTGTAGTTAAATTTAGAGGTGTCTTATGCAAATTTTAATGATATCAGGTAAAAAGTTTTAGATAATTAGTAGTGTCACACAGGACAGCAATAGCTATTCATGTAGGCTCGCCACAGAGTCTAGTATAACACATCGTCCAATTTTAATGACCTTTAATAGTGATAAATGATAATGCATACCAACATTGGGCTGGCTTTTGTTTAGTGGCTGGGCCGGTCCGACCATGTGTGATTGGTAGGACTAGGAGTGTAGGACTGTCGTATACGAAAAAAAAGCACTTTAAACTTTAATCTATTACTGCGATGATCACATTGCAACGATAACAATTACTTTTATTATTACTATGCTTAATGTCCGTACTATGTGGCGGGAGTATATGTGTTAGGATTCATAACTATTATCAAGAACAATTACACGAGTACGCAGCGGAATAAATCATATGCAATATAATTAATTAACAAAGTAAAAGTGAATGTGTACATTTTAGCTTAACTTCCAATAAACAAATAATAATGAGAATTATTATTGTTAGGGTTTAAAGTAAAACCCCTCTACGATCGCACACTTGACACCCCTATGAATGTATGCTAGTACCCGATCATGAATCTCACAACCCGATTGTGTTTTCCCTTGATGTAGTCGATCGAACCAAAACCGAAAACCCTTTGGGTTTGTTCGGCCGAAAAGAGAAGAGAGAGAGGAGAGAAATAGTTAGGGTTTTTCACAAATCTAATTGTCTTGAATGAAGGTAAAACCCTTAACCCTTAACCCCTATATATAGGGATTAATTGTAAGGGTTTTAAACTTGGTGAACAAGTTTAGTCAAGGCCCTAAAAAGCCTTGAAATTTTCGGCCCCCTCCCTCTAATGTAATTAGGAAACAATTCCAATTCCTAATTTACATTTAAGTCCTTCTCTTTTAATTAATTAATAAACATATATATTTAACTTTTAACAAATGTTTATTAATCATTTCGTGAACATATTTACATAGAGTATACGTGTCATTTCGTGTGACCCCATAGGCTTAAATATTTTTCGGACATGCGTTTATATTAACGTGATCATATTCCAACAGCTCCCACTTAAGCATGTTATAATAAAGGCAATAACATTGGTTAGCGTCTAGCAACACGCCAATGCTCCCGGAAATATTGAAGTATAGTTTCTTAAAGTATTTTGAAACGGTTTTAGTGTTTACTATCCCTTTTGTTTCAGATACCTTTGTTAATTATGGATATGGATCAAAGTCATTCCATAATTTAACGATTCTGTTTCTCATTTCCACAACTAATTAAGATTACCAAATTAATCGAGACTCATCTGGAATTCATTTGGGTATGCGCATACAAACATCTTAATTAAATAATGAGGGCGCCAAATGGTATCATTCTTTAATTATTAGTTGAAGGAACAAATCCTATTTTGACTACACGTGTTAGTCATGTCATTTCACTACATTTCTGAAAATAGCCCTTTGTTACCACCTTATTCAGGATAGTTAGAATTGTTGAGTCAAGGATTCGTTGATCAGATGTAACATTCCAAACTTTTTAATTAACGGTTGACTTGAGTCGTTAAGTCAATGTAAAGTGTTCGTTAAGTTTATGGTGGATTAACGCTTATATGTAGTTAAAGTGTTTTAATGTGCCTTTTAGAGGTGTTCAAAGTGTTAATCAAGTTGTATATAGTCCATAGAGGTGTTTTGGGCTAATAATATGACTTTACGAAGTTTAGGGACCAGTTTTGACATGGTGTGAAAGTCAAAAACGGGATTAGGGTCAATGGGGGAGTCATTAGTTTATGAAATCAGATCTAATAACTTTTCTCCCAAGCCCTGGCCACCCCTTTGATCCCCTATCAAATTTCTAAGCCGAAAATCCTTCAAAACGTGTGATTCAAGTGAAGTTTGATCATGATCTCTCATCCTTGCTTTCATCTACAGGTAATATAGACGATTTCCCTTTGATTTGTGATCATAAGAGTCGATCATATGGATCTTACTTCTGGTCTCTAGGGTTGAGATTGATTTGATTATGTTTCATTGTCGATTATTGGGGTTTTCAGGTAATTTAATGTATTGTAATTGTATCCTCTTGTTCCTGGAACAAGTGATCATGTGAAATCATTATATGAGTCATATTTTGGGTTCATATGAGGTTCATAGGTCGTGGTGGTTGCTATGGTCATCTGATGGTCGAAAATTGCTTGCAAAACTAAGGGTTTACTAGATCTGAAAAATTAGTAATATTGCAAAAATCATATCTCTTTCAATTAGAAAAGTTATAAGATGAATCTTATATTTTTGAAAAGGTCTATGTGTCCTCTTGATTCGATATGAACAATGTTTCTTTTGATTTTGCCCAGATATGGGTGAAAAATGTCAATTTCCAGAAGTGGTCGGATTTAAGACGAATTCTGTAGGTCTGTTTTACAGACGCCATAACTAATTCATTAGAGATCTTCAAGAGTCAAACTTTATATTTCTGGAAAGGTCTTTGAATTCCCTACATTCCTTAAGAACTAAGTTTTGACTCATTTGGTCATCTTGAGGTCGAAAAGTCGTCTGCAAGTGAAGGGCGCGAGTCAGTCTTTAGACCAGCACTCCATATGCGGCGCATATAACTTATGTGCGGCACATATCGGGGTCTGGGAGGTTTCTGGGTGATTTTTGAAGCAAATATGCGACGCATATTCAAAGCATGCGCCACATAAAGGGTCTGTGAGCCCGTTTGAGGTCTGAAACAAGCGTTTAAGGGTCCTATAAGTGTACCTAAGTTAATGTATGGTCTTATAACCTTATTAGGTTGGGTTTATACAGGTTTAATGACTATGAACTCGAGATAGGTTGTCGGGATCACAAACAAGATACATTAACGTTGCTTATTGATCGTCACGAGGTAAGATACACTACTTTGACACGCTGAGGGTTCAACGAAAAGATGGTTTCAAATAATAACTTCCCAACTTATATCTTGAATTGCTTATGGGTATTCGGGGTTACACGGGAGGTGATATGGGTTATGTAGTTGACCATTGAGACCTGAAATGCAGTCCTAAATGAAGTATAATGTAGTGTATGTTATGATATGAAGTATAATGTAGTGTATGTTATGATATGAAGTATAATGTAGTGTTATGTTATGAAGTGATATGTAGTAGCTTGTGATGCTTTGAGATGTAGTATATGTTGTTGATTGTTGATATGTGCATGATTGTATGGCTTGCTCATCTAGTTCACTAGACTTGTTAAGTTGCCATGACACGTGCACGTTTAAGGGCCCAAAACGTAAAAGCAGTAAACGTAGTAAATGTTTAGGTAATGCAGTCACCTAAACTAAATAATGCAGGATCGAGCTCGTTAAACTTTGACGCAGGAAAGTGTTAAGCTTAACCCGTACTTGCCCTAGCTCGGCTAAGTGCGTTGACGTAGGTTGATTGGGTGGCTCCTTGCAACATGGTCATTGAGATGCAGTTGAGTAATACGAGGGGTCTGACCCGCCCTCATTTGTCTTGTGCATACGGATTACTCGGGGATTGGCTTGCCATTCCTTAACGACATTTGATGTTCAACTGAATGGTTGTCATCTAGTCGGGTGTAACTTATGTTACACATTGACGCAGTTAAAATGTAGTAAAGCAGTTAAAACGTAGTAATGCAGTTAAAATGTAGTTACGCAATTAAAAGTAGTGATGCAGTTATGTGGTTATATGTGTGTAATGCAGAATGAAGGATAGGCACATTTAGGGTGTTTCATCCTATTATGTAGTTTGATGATGTGATATGCTTGATGTGTGTTGTGCCTTAATGACGTTGATTAAATCCACAATGTTTGAAATGGATAAATGTTTTATAACTTGAGTGTTATCTTACTTAGCTAATTCGTTAGCTAACACTTGTCTTTTGAAATGTGTTGCTCCCTCAGGTTTAGCGTAGCTGAGGTAGTTGATAAAAAAGAGCGAGGAATGGGTAGATAGTTTGCTGATGACCTTAGCTACCCATAGTTGTTGCACATTTTTAGACTCTTGCTTATGTTTTGGCATTTATGTAGTTTGCATGTTATGTAGTCGGTTGTTTTGTGTTGGGCAGCCGACGGGTTTCTATTTAAACTTGTTTCAACGATATGACCGAGTAACACCAATGATTAAAGAAACCAAACAGATTTTAATTGGTTTGGACTTTCAAAGTTTACTTCCGCTTTGTTATAACGCCGTTAGGCGAAATTTTTTGGAAACCCGTATTTTTAAATGAAGGGTGTTACAAGTTGGTATCAGAGAAATGGTTTAAGTGAACCAATGACTATAAGTGTGCCATAGGAATTAGACTTAAACCTATAGACGACAAGTTAGGCTTAAGTAGGTATGTTTAGCTTTGAGATGAAATGCCTTAGGACGGGTTTGGGATGAGTGAGAGTGTAGGAATAAGGCTATATGATGATTGTTTATTGATATGTGAATATGTGTTTTAGCATTTATTCTTTCGTTTCTCGCTTTTCCGTCGCTAAGTTGTGCTATTGCTACGATAGACGGTCCTCGAGGTGATCTTCTATTCCTCTAACTGAATTTGATAAACTTGTGCTTTATATTATGTGAGAAGTTGTTGAGATGGACAAAGGTTGGAGGATTAGGTGAGATGGTGTTCCATCAATGTTGCCTAGCCCATGGGGTTAGTGACAAGGACTGCAAAGGATATGAGATGTTGTATGTGTGCTGAAAATCATGTGAATTGGAATTGATGGGAAAAGAGGCGATACACAAATGTGGTAACGAACATGCATGTGAAAGGATACAATTACAATTATGGTCCGGAACATAATTGCAAGTGTATCACGACGCGAGTGTGTTTGTATGGCCATGCTTGTGATGACCGGTGTACAAAGTAATGAAGCTGGAGAGATTTCTATGTAGTGAATCTTTATGTGTCGAGAGTAAACATCGTGTAACAACTTTAATGACGTTGATGCCTCGTATGTGTGGAAATGTGTGAAGATCGGTGAAAAGTTATAGCCGGTTAAATGTTTATGATAATTATGAAGTACATGAAGTTAAATGAAGTCTAAAGGTACGTGAGGAATGAAGTGGTTGGTAGACAATGTTGTTGAGTCTACTAGTTCAAAGGACATGGACTTGAAGTTGACAATTAGAGTTAATGCTGGATATTTGAAGGGTGATAAGCAGGTGATGCACAGAAGGGTTACCGGGTACACGTATGGAAGGATACCGTTACAATTCCGGTCGCGAACGTAATTGTAAATGTATCATGACATGTGTGTGTTTGTGAGACTGTGTCTGTGTTGATCCGACTGAAGCGAAGATGGGAAAGATGGAATCACTGGTTGGTGGCATAATTAACCATGTGAAGAGTAGACATGTATCTATGGATTAAAGAATGATGAAGCTGAAGCAAGTAAAGAAGATAACGCTATGGATGATTGAACCTTTTAACCATGAAGCTCTTCCATTCGATGAACACCATGTTATGATGTGAGGTTACCTTCGAGCTGCGAAGTCTTAAAGTTGTGCTTGGGTGTAAGGAAGACGCTAGATTTTGTTTGAAATTATCTTTCCTGGTCATAGATGGTATGCGGCGCATATTCTGAGTTTTTAAGTTTATGCGGGGCATGTGCAAATGCATGAAAGTTACTGTTCAGAAATGCTCGAGTTATGAGGCGCATGCACCATCCATGCGGTGCATATTTTGGTCTGGTTTGGATTTACGACTCGCTCAGTTTAGATTTCGTTACGGGATGATATATGACGATTGGAACGAGTATTCACAGCTGGAGATTCTTCCTTATATTGCATGAATGTGTGGTGAACTAACACATGAACCTTTTTAGCAGTTCTATCGCTTACTGCCTTCGCCGGTGTGACGTGAAGGTGTTGTTGATATCCTATATTTGTACAAGATTTTATGTTTGGCCGCTTCTCAAAGATAATGATTTTTTTCCCTTATGAAAAGTTAAGAGGTTGGATGACGGAGTTAACTATGGATCCTTAAATCACAAGAAGTAGAAGTTTTCAGGAGCATTCGGTTCCGAATTGATCATGTTTCTCGCCTATGTGATTTACTCATGTAAGGCAAAGGTTGTATTTCTAAAGTCGAGGTCACTCGTAGTTTTGAGATGTTCTATTAATGTTCTCGGTTTCATTGCGATCGTGAGGTCAAACCTTCTGTTGATGTGTGACGAGTGTTACTTTTATTCAAAGACACCTTTCGTTTTGTTCTCACTTATAGGAAGAAGTTAATGTTTTCGATTGTGGGATGTATTTCTTTCTATAAGATGGGTTTACGATTGGTACTACCATATGATGAAGTTGATGATGAAAGTCCTGTTTAAGTTAATTATACGCTCATTATGACTCTATTGAGTTTCTTGAAGTCCTGCATGTTAACGAATGGTCCTTACCATGTCGTGAACTTAAGGGATAAAGTTTAAAGTTTCTCTAGACCGTTCAATCATTACATTCGGTGATGACATTATTATCTATTCTAAGTATGACGAAGAACATCATGTTGTGTAAGGAACGTTACTACGATTTTCTATAAGTAGAGGCCTAATTTTAAATTCGCCCAAAGTGAGTAAAAGTTAAAGTAGAAGCTGACGCGTAGAATTGAAAGGAACAAGGTTCCATTTAATGTTTAATTCCATGACTATAAGGTTAGGGTAAGCAATTGTCTACAATGAGCCAGTCCAAGGTGATGTTTCTAGAGACGAAGATGTTGGTATTATGTGGGTGGATTCTGAAAATCATAAATAACCAGCGTGGAACTATAAGTCTAAAAGTAAGATTTCGGTATCCGAGAACGAAATGACTAAAGTTGTACTTGAGGAAGTTTATGAACCATGGTGACATGCTCATTTGGATGCTGCCTGAAGTGTGATACGACCTATTATGATACGAGGTGTAGTAAATTTTATATGTTGACGTTTGATTGGGTTAAAAGCCAAGACTAGACACCGAAAGTTTGGTAGCAATATAAAGAGTTTAACGATCCTTTAACGAAAGTGAGGAGTCATGTCACCGTGGACTAAGAGACAAAGTTGCGTGGGAAGCGAAAGGTAATGATAAGACATGAGCAGTGAGTAGGAAAGTTGTCCAAGAATGCTTATTTTGTTTTGTGAGCTATTACGCCGTTTCCTTGGACATGAAAGAAAAGATGTGTGATCAAGAAGTGCTCTTAAAGTGTGAAAGTAAATGGTGGAATGTTTTGAATCGAGACGGCCATTATATGAAATTTTTTAAAGATGTTTGACAAAGTATGAGGAAAATGGTGAACTCAAGTGATGCCTATCACTCTTAGATTGATGGGAAAGAGAATGAATGAGTTAGAAACTTGGTAAAACCATATGATGGCATGATGGTGCCTCGAGATTTATTGTTGTGTTCATAGGCAACAATGATTATGCCATAGGTGTTGGATGTCATTTCATGATAGGACAAGTTATTGAAGGGAAATCGTGCTAGATGTAATGCTAGTGCGTAAAATGTGGGAAATCGTGCTAGATGTAATGCTAGTGCGTAATATGTGGGAAATCGTGCTAGATGTAATGCTAGTGCGTAAGACGTGGGAAATCGTGCTAGTGTAAAGCTAGTGCGTAATATGTAAGTTGATTAAAGATGTAAGATGTGGGATTACAATGTGACGTGAGATTTAAGCAAGATATGTTATGAAGTTACGTTTAAGTGGTAAGTCTATGTTGATGTGGTATAAGACATGGATTAAGATGTGAGTATACGGTGATATGATGTATATGTTGATATGAAACCAATGTGAACCCGTGGAGAGATATGAGTATTGATGTTAAGGAGTGTTTGTAGTTGGCCTGGTTGAGATCCTTGGCCAAAAGTAAAAGAAGCTTTCATAGGAAGTTAATTGAGCTTGTGCTAGTGGGATGGAATCATATTTACGGTGACAGTTGATTCGAAAGTTATCCTCACCTATTTGATGCTGAAATGATTCCGAGGACGGAATCCTCTTAAGGGGGAGGTAATTGTAACATCCCAAACTTTTTAATTAACGGTTGACTTGAGTCGTTAAGTCAACGTAAAGTGTTCGTTAAGTTTAGGGTGGATTAACGCTTATATGTAGTTAAAGTGTTTTATGTGAGAGACTTGAATGTCTTATTAATTGATGTAGAAATATGTTTAAGGAAGAAGTTATGTGCCTTTTAGAGGTGTCAAAGTGTTAATCAAGTTGTATATAGTCCATAGAGGTGTTTTGGGCTAATAATATGACTTTACGAAGTTTAGGGACCAGTTTTGACATGGTGTGAAAGTCAAAAACGGGATTAGGGTCAATGGGGGAGTCATTAGTTTATGAAATCAGATCTAATAACTTTTCTCCCAAGCCCTAGCCACCCCTTTGATCCCCTATCAAATTCCTAAGCCGAAAATCCTTCAAAACGTGTGATTCAAGTGAAGTTTGATCAAGATCTCTCATCCTTGCTTTCATCTACAGGTAACATAGACATTTCCCTTTGATTTGTGATCATAAGAGTCGATCATATGGATCTTACTTTTGGTCTCTAGGGTTGAGATTGATTTGATTATGTTTCATTGTCGATTATTGGGTTTTCGGGTAATTTAATGTATTGTAATTGTATCCTCTTGTTCCTGGAACAAGTGATCATGTGAAATCATTATATGAGTCATATTTTGGGTGCATATAAGGTTCATAGGTCGTGGCTATGGTCATCTGATGGTCGAAAATTGCTTGCAAAACTAAGGGTTTACTAGATCTGAAAAATTAGTAATATTGCAAAAATCATATCTCTTTCAATTAGAAGAGTTATAAGATGAATCTTATATTTTTGAAAAGGTCTATGTGTCCTCTTGATTCGATATGAACAATGTTTCTTTTGATTTTGCCCAGATATGGGTGAAAATGTCAATTTCCAGAAGTGGTCGGATTTAAGACGAATTCTATAGGTCTGTTTTGCAGACGCCATAACTAATTCATTAGAGATCTTCAAGAGTCAAACTTTATAATTCTGGAAAGGTCTTTGACTTCCCTAAATTCCTTAAGAACTAAGTTTTGACTCATTTGGTCGTCTTGAGGTCGAAAAGTCGCCTGCAAGTGAAGGGCGCGAGTCAGTCTTTAGACCAGCACTCCATATGCGCGCATATAACCTATGTGCGGCGCATATCGGGGCCTGGGAGGTTTCTGGGTGATTTTTGAAGCAAATATGCGACGCATATTCAAAGCATGCGCCACATAAAGGGTCTGTGAGCCCATTTGTGGTCCGAAACAAGCGTTTAAGGGTCCTATAAGTGTACCTAAGTTAATGTATGGTCTTATAACCTTATTAGGTTGGGTTTATACAGGTTTAATGACTATGAACTCGAGATAGGTTGTCGGGATCACAAACAAGATACATTAACGTTGCTTATTGATCGTCACGAGGTAACATACACTACTTTGACACGCTGAGGGTTCAACGAAAAGATGGTTTCAAATAATAACTTCCCAACTTA
>CM067173.1:24185516-24221344 GCA_034093135.1 Erigeron breviscapus | reverse complement strand
AAAACACATTCCAATGTTGCAAGATGTTAAATCCCATCTTGGAAAGTATTTTGCCATGAAAGATTTAGGAGAAGCGGCATTTATTCTTGGAATCAAGATCTACCGAGATAGATCAAAGCGATTAATTGGACTAAGTCAAAGTGCTTATATTGATAAGGTCTTGAAGCGATTCAAGATGGAGAATTCTAAGCGTGGGTTTACACCTATGCAAGAAGGACTTAGTTTATCTGCCAAACAGGGTGCTAATACACCTAATGAGGTGGAGCGTATGCAAAGAGTTCCTTATGCTTCGGCTGTGGGATCTATTATGTATGCGGTTAGATGCACTAGACCCGATGTGGCGTTCGCGCAAAACATCGTTAGCCGATATCAACAGAATCCAGGTGAAAGTCACTGGATTGCTGTTAAGAACATTTTGAAGTACCTACGGGCTACTAAAGATATTTTTTTGGTGTATGGAGGAAATCCAGATTTAGAGCTCAAAGTGACCGGATACTGTGATGCTGGATTTCAAACTGATAGAGATGACACGAAGTCTCAGTCAGGATTCGTCTTCGTTCTTAACGGAGGTGCTGTGGATTGGAAAAGCAAGAAGCAAACTACAGTTGTCATGTCTGCAACAGAGTCTGAGTACATTGACGCCTCAGAAGCCGCAATGGAAGCAGTCTGGATAAGGAAGTTCATTAGCGGGCTTGACATGATCCCCTCAAGTGACTTACCACTGATATGTACTGTGATAATACTGGTGCATTAATCATTGCCAACGAACCCGGAGTTCAGAAAGGTGCCAGACATTATGCTAGACGATATCACTATGTTCGTGAGCAAATCGAACTAGGGGAGATCAAATTACTCAAAGTTCACACAGATTTTAACTTAGCTGATCCTTTCATAAAAGCTTTGGCTAGGCCCAAGCTTGAAAGGCATGCCGAGGGCATGGGACTTAAGTTAGCTAGTTATTTCATGTAAATCTGTTGTTTCGGTATTTGGATAAGGGATGTTAAACAATTTATATTTTTCATAATGAAATAAAGTACTTGATATGTTTGATTTCATTTAATATTTATTGTATCCCATATTTGCATGTTTAATCCTTGAATATTTTATTAAATATTCTAAATTATCCATTGTCGATTAATTATATGGGAATATAATTAAACTAAGACAAATCTGAGCGATTGGTTATATTCTTGGAATATATAATGGATGGTCCCACCAAACTCACATGATATCCATAGTTGATGCATATCGGACTACCCCACAAACGAATTATTACTTTATGGATCGGCGTCATTAAGTAAAAATTCGTAAATGGTTACTTTATTGATCCTTTGACTTGAGATACAAGCAGGTCAGCATGTATGGATTGCACTTACTTGATATAGTTCTAACTCTCCTGAATAAGGGAGTAAATAAAGGGCTATTTTCAGAAAGTGTAGTGAAGTATGATGACTGACACGTGTAGTCAATACAGGATTTGTTCCTCCAACTAATAGTTGCAGAATGATACCATTGGCGCCCTCATTAGGACTAATTAAGATGTTTGCATGGTCGTGCCCAAATAAATCCAGATGGTTCTCGATTATATTTGGTAATCATTAATTAGTTATGGAATGAGAAACAGAATCGTTAAATCATGAAATGACATTGATCCATATTCATGTTTAACACGGTATCTGAACAAAGGGATAATAAATGCCTCAACCATTTAAATATACTTTAAGAAACTATACTTAAATTTTTCTGGGAGCATTGGCGTGTTGCTAGACGCTAACCAATGTTATTACCTTCATTTGTTACGAGCTCAAGTGGGAGCTGTTAGTATATGATCACGTAAAAATGAACGTATGTCCGGAAAGTATTTAAGCCTACGGGGTCACACGCGTTGACACTTAGATATCCGGTAATATGTATATATTGTATCTACATATTTATAATCACCAAATTGAGAAAAATGATAATTGGACATTATTAACTAGATATGTTAATTATAATTATTATTAATTAATAAATATGAATTATTAATTATTAAATATTAATTAATAATTAAATGTAATTATTAATTAAATCCTAGTCCAAGTCAAGTTATATTTATAAATTATATTGCTTGAAGGTTAAGTTATTAGGGATATATTTATACCCTATATATATCCTAATAATATATACCTAACAATACAAGTGAATATAAATATAAACCCTGTCCACGAATTCGAAATATAAGCAGCAAACAAAGAGTTTCATTGGTTGGTGCTTAATTGGTTAATTCTTATTTGACTAACCAATTAGAATTGTTGGTACGTGCTTATATCTTGGTCGATCAACATAGAGTTGGGATTCGACTAAAACAGACGAGCAAAAAATCTTTCTTTTGTTTCATTCGAGCAAGTGGAATTCAAGAAGAGCTTTTGGTTTTTGGTGATTCAAGATCTAGCAATCTTCGGGTATTGTTTGACGTGTCGTGTGTGCGATCGTAGAGAGGTTTTATTTTAAACCTTATTATAAAGTTTCTTACTTTATCATCTACAATTAAAGGTACATGTTTTCTTTCCTTGGTTAATTAATTAATTGCATAGTTTAATCTTCCGTTGCGTGCTTCGTGATTTAATTTGATAATTTGTTATATAACCCAACAGTATAAAGGTTCTGTCGATACAATTGCTACCAAAAAGATTGACCTTAAGAGGGCTTATGAAAAATTCCTCTATCTTCCTAATGAACGTCTTGACAGCACTTATACCCGATTTAAAGGGTTGCTGAATGATATGACGAATGTTGGTATCACTCATGATGACTTTGAAGTGTGCCACAAATTCATTGATAGTCTTCCCATGAAGTGGCAAGGATTTAGACAAATCCTTAGAACCACAAAGCAGCTACAAGGTCTTGACCTTGAGTCTCTCTTCGGTATGCTTCAATTTGAAGAGAGAGCTCTTGCTCAAAACCTAAGAGCTGCTGCTGAAGCACAATGAAGTGCTGGTCCCTCCTCGTCTACTTCTTCTTCTGCAAATTCTATCACTGATCCCTGGCCCTTGTCTCAGCTGAGCCCATTAATCTTAATATCGGTGCTAGCTCTTCTAATCTTCCATCTCCTATTCAATCTCTTGTTAATGATCTCGACGCTGATGAGAAACAAGAGATGTTCAGCGACTTCATGGACTTTGCCCTGGTCGCTGGAAAAAGGTACTCTAGAAAATGGAACAACCGTAAGTCGGTTGTTCCATATAAGCCTCCTGTTGATAAATCTCAAGAGGAGTGCTGGAGATGTAGTAGGAAAGGTCACTACCAGAAGGACTGCAGAGTTGCTATTCCAACTCCTGCTGCTCCCAAAACTAACTCCTCTAAACCTGCTGATGAGTACAGGAACAAATACTATCAGCTCAAAGCAAAGGTGGCTGAAATGGAGGAGGCCAAGACACCAGCAAAAGGACTGGTGGCTGAAGAGCATGACTGGGCTGAATCAGATGATTCAGACAGTGAAGAATATGTAGATGCCATGTGCCTTATGGCACTTGCTGATGGCGATGCACTGACGAAAGACCAAGTTTCTTCCAGTCATTGGGTGAACGTCACCATCAAAAAGGGCTCGCTGGGAAAAGGTGTGTGGTACTTGGACAGTGGCTGTTCAAAACACATGACTGGCTCTAAGACCCTGCTGGATAACTACGTAGAGGTTGCTGGCCCTACTGTAGTGTTTGGTGACAACTCCACTGGACAAACTGAAGGTTATGGTCATCTCTCTCTAATGGTCTCATTAAGTTCACCAAGGTTGCTTATGTAAATGGTTTGAAACATAATCTTATCAGCATAAGTCAACTTTGTGATGCTGACTACAAAGTGATTCTTGATAAGCATCAAGGCACTGTTGTAAATGTGAACAAGGAAGTTGTCTTGGTCGCTCCAAGAAAACGAGATGTATATCTTGTTGACTTCACTCCTATCAAGACTGACAGTGAGACTTGTTTCTTTGCTAAGTCTGCAGCTGAACTAAATTGGTTATGGCACAAGCGTATGTCGCATGTGAATTTCAAAACCATCAACTCTCTGTCCAAAAAGAACCTTGTTCGTGGCCTTCCCCATCTCTCTTTTGAAAAGGATAGACTCTGTGGTGCTTGTGAAAAAGGTAAAAGCCATAGAGCTACCTTCAAAACAAAGCAGGCCAATTCTATCACTGGCTGCTTCCATCTTCTTCACATGGACCTTTTTGGTCCAGTGAATGTCCAAAGCCTAAAGGGTAGCAGATACACTTTAGTAATTGTGGATGAATATTCACGATACACTTGGACTATCTTTCTTCGTTCAAAGAGTGATGCTGCTGAAGAGATTATAAATTTCATCAAGAAATGGAAAATCTAAACATCATAAGGGTTAAAGAACTCAGGAGCGATCATGGTATTGAGTTCAGAAACCAAACTCTTGAATCCTTTTGTGCTGATCAAGGGATCTCACAAAACTTCTCTTCCACTAGAACTCCTGAGCAAAATGGTGTTGCTGAAAGAAGAAATAGAACTCTTATAGAGGCAGCCCGTACCATGCTCAGTGAGTCTTCTTTGCCTAGTAAATTCTGGGCAGAAGCTGTCAGCACTGCTTGTCATACCCAAAATAGATGTCTCATTGTTAAAAGACATGAAAAGACAGCCTATGTTAGGTCCAGATTTACTGGACTCGCTCCAGACTTGACGACTGGAGCGACACTGAAGATTTGTCCAGAAATAATGGAAGACCAGTGAGCAAAATACTTGTATAGGAAATCTGGAGTCTTCTAGATTTTAGCTCACTGGACTTCACCCCAGTCCAGATCTATTCTATTGAAGACATTCTCACTGAAGTCAAAGACTAAAGTTAGAATAAAGAAGACTGAAAAATGGCGGAGTCCACTGGATGTCTTACCAGATCTACGACTGGAGCTTTGTCAGTGTTCTAGACCTTACAAGTCTGAACACTGATTACGAGGAATTGACTTTTTGCCTTTACACACTTTTCAAAGAACATTCCACTTGTCTTTTACAAAAGTACTTACGTGTGTAAAGGTGGTTGGTTAAAAGGATAATAAGTCATATTGATGTGACTTTATCCTTGTACCTTAACCAATGCATTTAATGACCTTGTCGGTTCATTAAATACATGCAACCATATTTGTACGGCACAAATTCACTGGTGAATTTGTTTGCCTATAAATACAAAGTCATTTCCTTGTTAAAATCACTTTTTAGCAATTAGGTGAATTTGTCTAAATACTCTCGATCGTAACAGTGATACTTCACAACTTTAAGTATTTCGATCAAAAGAGTTTATTTAGCAAATATAGATCATTTGTAATTCATAGGTTGTTAGGATACTTACATATTTGTATTATCTTGATTCCGCACAATCTTGTATTTTATTTAACATCATAAATAAAATACACTTGAAAAATTACATTGTGTTCCACCTTACTTTATTTATTGCTTTAAGTCTTGTATTACTTTGTTTATATACTTGCATTTACATTCAAGTAATACTAGTCCAAATCTAGTGCATATTAGACTTGTTGTATTTTACACTATTGGGTTAAACCATCAAGTTATGGACTTTACAATTGGTATCAGAGCAGAAGGCTAAACAAACTTGCCTAGATCTGCTTCTTTGATGACCAACTCAGAAAATACACAAGGAGGTTTTGGTCCTGATCCTAATATTAATGATCAAAATAATGAACCACCACCTGTCATTAACACTAATCCACCCCCTCCTCCTCCTACTCCTGCTTCTCCACATGTGCATGTGCACTACTCAAACAATCTTGTTCCTAAATTTAGTGGGAATAGTGATGAATTTGGTACGTGGAAAGCTAGGATGATATTGCATATCACTGGAATTGAAAGAAATATGCTGAAAATTTTAAATGAAGGACCTTACGTCCCCACATCACCTCTCAATGCTCTTCTTGATCCAACTGGATCTAGAAGAGGCAGGGAAAAGAGGGAGGAACATTGGTCTGAAGAGGAGAGGAGATTGGTAAATTTAGATACCCTTATCAAAAACATGATCCTCGGGGCTGTTCCAGAAACCCTAATTCCCATACTAGTTCTTTTTCCCAGTGCTAAAACCATGTGGGATGAACTAGTGAACCAGTATGAAGGAGGAGATGACACCATTGTCACCAGAAAGGTCTACTTAAACAAGAGGTATGAGTCATTTTTTGCTCAGCCCAATGAGTCTCTCACTGGTACTTACACCAGATTTATGAGCATTATTAACCAGTTGAGAGGACTGGGGGTTGAGAAAGACAAGGATATACTTCTGGAGAAATTTTGTGATATTTTACCCACCAAATGGTCTCACATGATCCTGGTCTTAAGACAAGGTAAAACTCTGCACACTCACACTCTTTCAACTTTATATGGAGCCTTTAGATACACTAAAGAAAATCAGGCTCAGAGAGTTGTGGCAGAACAAGATGCCTATAACCATGCCTCCAGTAGTTCCAGTGTGGTTAGTCATACTGAACCACAAGGTACAACACTAATATCTTCTGAGAATGTATTTTCTATGAAGAAGATGGTGTCTGAATTCATGGAATCTGGAGAATCTAGTCTTATCTCTCCAGACTGTGATGAATCTGAAAATGATGACCTGGTTGCAATGATTGCTAAAACGTTTAACCGTTTCAAAGCAAGAGCAAATAGGCCATCTGGACAATTTGCATCCAGTACTTCTACTGATAAAACCAATCTGACATGCTTTAAGTGTGGCAGAAAAGGTCATTTCATGAAAGATTGCAAGTCCAGTCAGTTTGTATCCCAGCCTGGTCCATTTAATAATAAAAAGCCTGATGATAGCTATAAATCTAAATATAAAAAGGTTAAGGCTCAAATTGCTCTCATGGCACAACAAATGGAAAATAATAAATGCATGATTGCAACAACTGAAGAGAAATGGGTTCCTTCTGATGATTCATCTGCTGATGAAGAAGAGGAAAGAGATTGCTGTTACATGGCTCTGGCAGACGAAGAGCATCTGGTGAAGGAAGATGTCACATCTAGAAGATGGGTGGACATTGTTATCAAAAAGGTCAGTGATTATGATGTGGAAACTGACATTGAACTAAAATTGGACATTGCTGAAGCTCTTAATTCTAATTTAATCTTTGTTGAAACTGTTAGATCTAACTGTGTAAATGGTCTAGAAACAGATTTTTCTGAAATCACAGTTTTAAAATCAAAATTAAAGGAACTTCAAGATATTGAACTGGCATTTCAAGCCCAAGTTCTGGTAACTGAACAACTGATTCAAGAAAAACAAGATCTTGAAATCATTTTGGAAAAAGAAAAACTGGTTATTAAATCATGGCTCGAAACCAGAAAGCCATATGATGCTGGAGTAAATCAATTTCCCACTAAAAAACGTGCTTATTTAGATGGAAATATTCATGTTGCATCATTAATACCAGTAATTGATCATTTACCAGAGGGATTCAGGCCCATTACCATTTATGATGAGCCTGTAACTCCTAAGGCCAATATTTTCCCAGTTCAATCCCAGAGGTAAAAACTAGAGCACCTCAGGTGACTGCTCTAGTTAAAAAGGTCAATCTGAAGAAACCTTTGCCTCAGTCCTCCAGTCAACTGGAAAGGCTCAAGTGTCATCTGATGAAAGTATTTTGTTAAGGTTAGAGAGCCAGTTTCAATTACTAACTCGTCAATTTCAAAGTTGTAATGCAAGATTAAACAATTTTGAGGGCACTTCATCTGGCCCTAGACAAAATACCAAACCTTTTTCAAAGAAAGATAAATATATTTCTCCAGTTGAGAAAAAGAAAAAGGTTTCAAAACTATCTATTCCAATTACATTTGCAGAAAAATCTGTTTTGGAAGAAAGTGAACTCAACCAGATACCTTCAGGGACCTATAAGGGAGGGTCCAGTGAACCCATCAGTCGATGGGTTCCCAAATCTAACTGATATATCTGGTGGATGTGCAGGGCGATCGAAAGAAGTTTATCTGGTATCTTCAGTTTCCTTCAAAAAGGAAAGGCCATGTCCAGGATGTGAGATGGGAAAGCAGAAACGTGCCAGTTTCAAGACCAGACAGAATTTTAGCATATCTGAACCACTTCATATGCTTCATATGGACCTCTTCGGTCCAGTGAATGTTCAGACTCGTGCTGGTAAAAGGTACACTCTGGTAATAGTCGATGAATTCTCCAGATATTGCTGGGTTATCTTTCTCAGGTCTAAAAATGAAGCTACTGCTGAAATCATCAGTCTTATCAAGCAAATTGAGCTCAAGTATAATCGAAAGGTGTGTCAGTTAAGAAGTGACAATGGAACAGAATTCCAGAATGCAACTCTGGAGTCATTCTGTATTGACACTGGCATCTCCCAGAATTTCTCATCAGCCCGCTCTCCAGAACAGAATGGAGTGGTGGAAAGGAAGAATCGAACGCTAATAGAAGCTGCCAGGAGTATGCTTGCTGAATCTGGTCTTTCTACCAGTTTCTGGGCTGAAGTAATTGCTACTGCTTGTCACACCCAGAACCGGTCTGTGTATATCAAAAGACACAAAAAGACAGCCTGTGAAGTATTAAGAAATAGAACCAAATATTGGTTATTTTCACGTTTTTGGATGTCCAGTGTACATCCTGAACGACTCCAGTCAGTTAGGCAAATTCGATGCCAAAGCTGATGAAGGGTATTTCTTAGGCTATTCAGCCATTCGTAAGGCCTACAGAGTCTACAACAAGAGACTGGAGAAGGTCCATGAGTCAATACATGTCACATTTGATGAATCAAATGCAGCAATCAATACAAAGCCAGCCCTTGATTCTCCCCCAGAAAATCCAATTATCTTCTATGAATCTGATCCCATCAACTGTAAAGATTCACCTGAAGAAGTTTCCAGTCATTCTGACTTGGAACCAGCTCAAAAGAAGAAAATCCCCAGTAGTACATCTTTCTATCCCTCAATAAGTTTCAGACCACCCTCTGAACTTGTTATTGGATCAGATGTTCGTACTACTCCCCCAGTATCAGTATCAGTTGAAATTATACCAGAAATATCTTCCAATGAAGAATTCCAAACTGAACTAGTACTTCAAGAAATGCCTTCAAATGAAGAATTTCATGATGCAAATCGTGATTTAAATGATTCAGATGAAGATGTTGAAGTAGTCTGGCAAGATCCTCCTCCTGAAGCAACACCAGAGGAGACTCAATTGAACTCTTGCACTGATATTGTTGTTTGTAACAATCCTGGTCAATACTCTAGGTGGACAAAAGCTCATCCTATCGATCAGATCATAGGTGACTCCAGTAGAGGGATTCAGACCAGAAGAGCCTCCAGTAATCAATGCTTATATGTCAGTTTCTTATCACTGATAGAACCAAAGAAGATTGACGAGGCTATGGAAGATCCAAGCTGGGTGACTGCTATGCAAGAAGAGCTTCACCAGTTTGAAAGAAACAAGGTTTGGTACCTGGTTCCTTTCCCAGTTGGAAAGAAAGTGAACTCAACCAGATACCTTCAGGGACCTATAAGGGAGGGTCCAGTGAACCCATCAGTCGATGGGTTCCCAAATCTAACTGATATATCTGGTGGATGTGCAGGGCGATCGAAAGAAGTTTATCTGGTATCTTCAGTTTCCTTCAAAAAGGAAAGGCCATGTCCAGGATGTGAGATGGGAAAGCAGAAACGTGCCAGTTTCAAGACCAGACAGAATTTTAGCATATCTGAACCACTTCATATGCTTCATATGGACCTCTTCGGTCCAGTGAATGTTCAGACTCGTGCTGGTAAAAGGTACACTCTGGTAATAGTCGATGAATTCTCCAGATATTGCTGGGTTATCTTTCTCAGGTCTAAAAATGAAGCTACTGCTGAAATCATCAGTCTTATCAAGCAAATTGAGCTCAAGTATAATCGAAAGGTGTGTCAGTTAAGAAGTGACAATGGAACAGAATTCCAGAATGCAACTCTGGAGTCATTCTGTATTGACACTGGCATCTCCCAGAATTTCTCATCAGCCCGCTCTCCAGAACAGAATGGAGTGGTGGAAAGGAAGAATCGAACGCTAATAGAAGCTGCCAGGAGTATGCTTGCTGAATCTGGTCTTTCTACCAGTTTCTGGGCTGAAGTAATTGCTACTGCTTGTCACACCCAGAACCGGTCTGTGTATATCAAAAGACACAAAAAGACAGCCTGTGAAGTATTAAGAAATAGAACCAAATATTGGTTATTTTCACGTTTTTGGATGTCCAGTGTACATCCTGAACGACTCCAGTCAGTTAGGCAAATTCGATGCCAAAGCTGATGAAGGGTATTTCTTAGGCTATTCAGCCATTCGTAAGGCCTTCAGAGTCTACAACAAGAGACTGGAGAAAGGTCCATGAGTCAATTCATGTCACATTTGATGAATCATTTGCTCCAGTGGCTAGACTTGAAGCGATCAGAATATTCTTAGCATTTGCTGCTCATCATCAATTCAAGGTCTACCAGATGGACGTTAAAAGTGCATTTTTGAATGGAAAACTTGAAGAAGAAGTTTATGTCAGACAACCACCAGGTTTCATTGATGAAAAACATCCCCACTGGGTATATCGTCTGGACAAAGCACTTTATGGTCTCAGACAAGCTCCACGTGCCTGGTATGATACTCTGACTAAACATTTATTGAAACATGGTTTTAAAAGAGGTGCAATTGACAATACCTTATTTATTCTTCATGAAAAAGGTAATCTTCTGATGGTACAAGTTTATGTTGATGATATTATTTTTGGGTCTACTGATGACAAAATGTGCAAGAAATTTTCAAAAATAATGTCGACTGAATATGAGATGAGTTTAATGGGTGAATTAACATATTTTCTAGGACTCCAGATTAAACAAAACAAAGATGGTATTTTTATTAATCAAGAAAAATATGTTAGAGATCTTTTAAAGAAATATGATATGAACTCTTCACCATCAAAACCCACTCCAATTTCTGCACCACTGACACTGGACTCAGATCTAGATGGTAAACCAGTGAACATCACTGTCTATAGAGGCATGGTTGGTTTACTGATGTATTTAACTGCCAGTAGACCAGATATTATGTTTTCAACATGTTTATGTGCCAGATATCAGTCTAATCCAAAAGAATCTCATATGCTTGCTGTAAAGCGCATACTGAAATACCTTAAGGGTGTCCCCAGTTTGGGTCTTTGGTATCCCAAAGGCTCAGACATGGATCTAATGGGTTATTCAGATTCAGATCATGCAGGTTGTAAGATAGACAGGAAATCCACTACTGGTGGATGTCATTTCCTTGGTGGCAAACTGGTCAGCTGGACCAGTAAGAAGCAAACTTCAGTTTCATTGTCCACTGCTGAAGCTGAATACGTGTCTGCAGCCAGTTGTTGTGCTCAGATACTCTGGATGAAGAACCAGTTGCTTGATTATGGTATTAAGTATTCAAAGACCCCAATCTTTTGTGATAATACCAGTGCCATTGCTATCTCGAACAATCCAGTCATGCACTCAAAGACGAAGCACATTGATCTCATGTATCATTTTATTCGTGATCATATTATGAAAAATAACATTGAACTCCATTTTATTCCCACTGACAAACAACTCGCTGACATTTTTACTAAACCACTGGATGTAAAAACATTTGAATATCTTGTTGGTGAGTTGGGAATGTTAAACCCATAAATTTGGAACCTTGGTATTGAACGCCTTTGTGTACTATCAGGGATCCTTGATTTAAAGATTTATACTTCTATGACTGCTTAGATATCGAACGCCTTTGTGTACTATCTTTGCATTAATAGATTTCTGGATCAACATTCCAGGGGGAAGACTCAGGCCATATATTTTCTTGTCCTTAAAATGTTTTAATTTCAGGGGGAATTTATTAATTTATTTTCTCACTGGACAAAATTTTCTGGAAAATATTACTGGTACCTTGTAAATGTGTCCCTCTCACTGGTAATTAGATAGGTTAAAGTGCATGTTTGAGGTAACTTCTGTCTCCTTGTAAATGTGTCCCTCTCACTTGTCTGTATTAGTTGATGTGCATGTTTGAGGTTGCCAGTCTCTTTCAAATGGTTATCATTGGTACTTTACTGGAGTGTCCCTCCAGTGTACCATCAATGCATGCATCACTGGCCTAATCCACCAGTGATACTAGAGTGTCCAGTCAACCTCCAGATGCACTGAAATGAGTCATGGTATGTCAGTCATAATATTTTTATACTTGGTCTTTGTGTGTGCCACGTATGCAAACTCTTTGAAAAGATATTTATCTTATTATCCTACGTGGCATGTAATTTTTTCAAACCTAATGATGAAATTTTTACCTTGGGAAGACAAAAGGAACTAGTGGGTACTGTTTGTGGGCTGTAAACCATCACACATTAATGTGTGATGTGATGTATTTAATGCGGATTTCAAAATCCGATCAAAATTACATTTGATAATTTCAAAAATAACCGTTTGAGTTCCACACTCTCTCTCCTATATAAATACCCACATTCACTTTTATTTTCATTTACTTCGAAAATCATTTACTCCCAATTCTTCAAATTCCTTCATTTACTCCATTTTTCAAATTCATTTACTCCCAATTCTTCAAATTCCTTCATTTACTCCATTTTTCATTCAATTTCCAATCATCAATCTCTCTCATATTTACTTCATAAAATCTTCATAAACCCTAATTTTTCAGTTCATATCATCAATCTACCAAATAAAATGGCCCCTCGACAAGTAACTTCTGTCAAAAATTTGCTCGCTGCTGAATATGCTCCCGTTGCCAATGTAGTAAAGGAACCTCATATTACTTTAGAGGCAAAGGCGATCAGAATAAACATGAATAATTGGATGGCTAGACTCACTAGCACCACTCATGCTCCAACTTCTCTCATTGGAGGACTGAATGCCTTTTTCCTCAGTTGTCCACTCTACGGTGCTCTTACTCTCAATCCCGGAAAAATGTATCATGATTACTTATGTGAATTTTGGTACACTGCTGTGTATGTTGAAAACACTCAATCCATCAACTACACATTGCAACAAGGCACCATGGCCTATACTCTCACTGCTGACTCTCTTAGAGATATTCTTCATTTGAATTATTTGGCTGAAAATGAGATGGCCATTACTCTCCCTACTGGTCTAAATTACAGGGATGTGTGTAGACTGATGGAACATACTGATATATTGGATGAGCATGGATAGTTATCAAGAAAAGGTACCATCTACATGAGCAGGCTCTCAGACTCATGGAGATACTTCTTCACTCATCTTGTTGAGTGTTTGGGTGGAAGTTCTGAAGGGTTGGATCAGATAAATCAAATGCAACTCCAGATTGCCTACTGTCTCTGGTTCGGATACATAGTAGATTTTGCTCAGATTTTCTTTGATGATCTGGTAGAGCGTCTAAAGGTGAAAGGTAGAAAACCTCATATTCCATATATTCGTTTTCTGTCACTTGTTTTTCTAAGAGCTCTAGGTGATGAGTATGATTACGATACAAACCATTTTTCTGTGTGTGACTATCTGAGGGAGTTGAGTTCATTAAAATCAAGAGCTGGTGAGGTTGAAATTCCTGTAAATATGCTGAACCATTTTAGAAATGATGCACTTGATGCATCATCATCAGATGAGCAGGAAGAGGCTCCAGGTGGGAACCAAACAGTTGTACCTCAAGCACTCCCCACTCGACCAAGAACTTCCAGACGTCTTAGGAAGGATGGAGTTCAGGTCAATCCGAATAGAGTCGAATCGAGCCATCCAGGTGATATCATGAATGAAGATGGGTCTCTGATTGTTGAGCAAGTAGAAAATGTTGTACAGGTTGATGAGCAGGTGATTGGTGAGCAAGATGCTCAGTTAGATTTAAATAGAGAAGTGGATGATCAGACAGTTGGGACGGCTCCAGATTGGGATGAGGTAGATTCCCCAATGTCTGAAGGTAATATGTTTGATATTAATATGAATTTTCTGGGTGATGAAGTAGAAAAAGTTGTTACTTCTGTTATTGCTTCAGTCACCCCACCACTTGAAACACCACTAGACTTTCCTCGTGTGCTGGACTCGACTGTTACAACAACTGAAACATCTACTGAAGCAGTCCAGACACAAGTTCCATTGGTACTCAGAAGGGAATCTGAACTTACTCCTCCTGGTGGTCTCTCCGCTTCTTCTTCCACCGAGGTCCAATGCCTTTTAAGTAAGGTGGCGGACCTGGAGAGATCACTCCAGTCATCTTCTCAGGTTGTTTCTGACTTTAAATCTCTTTTATCCAATAATCTTTCATCAGAAATGAACCTCTTTGCTAGTAATGAAAAACTTGTTTTTGAGAAGTTGAATGAACTGGTACTGGCCACAAACAAAAACTCTGAAAATTTTAAAGTGGCAGTCCAGGGATTGGAGAAGAAACTGGTAACTTCTGTTCAGACTGCAGTCAAGACAGAAATTGTACAACCACTGGCAGGTCTGAAAGGAGAAGTCCAGAAATTGACTGAGTCAGTAAGCCATCTGGAAAGTAGGCCAGTCCTTGACCAGAACTCTGTTGTAAGTTACATCAGTGATGAGTGTGCTAAGAAGTTCAGACACAGCATGTTGAAAGAAATCACTAAAGAGATCTCTGGGTCAGTTTTAAGAAGTATTCAAGATGGGTTGTTGCCTCAAGTGGTTAATATGATTGAAAATGAAATTCCAAAGCACTTGTCTTCAGAAATTCAAATTATCAAGAAGGAAGTGACTGAGCTAAGGAAGACTGTGAATATCACAACTCCAGTGGCAGGAAGAACATTTGGTGCTTCAGACAGACACATGCTTGAACAGTTATGGAATGCCCACAAGTCTCAAACTGGTGGACATTCCAAGGGGGAAAAGTCTGCTGCCACTGAGTCTGTTCCAGAAGGGTTGATGTTGAAAAAGAAAGAAGTGATAACTAGTGAAATTGAAAAGGCCATTGGCACTAAAGCCATCGTGCAACAAGAAAAAGTGACTGGTACTGATGCCAGTGCACAAGAAGTAGTTGGTACTGAAGCCAATGTACAAGAAAAAGAGGCTGCTGGTACTGATGCCAGTGAGCCCCAGTTTGAAGCATTCCCAGATATCACAACCACTCTAAAGTCAGTAAAAAGAAAGCAACATGTGGTATCTGGAGAAGAAATTGAAATTGCTGGAAGTTCATCAGAATTTCCTACTGCTGATGGGACACTTCAAAGAGACTGGAGCAGCAGTGCATAATGATTGAAATTTTTAAGAAAAGGCAAAAGGATGAACTCCAGGCTCACAAAATGGAATGGCAAAAATGGGGACTCTTGAGTCTTATAATGCTGGCAGGTTGGGCATACATGTTGATGTATATAAAAGAATGAAGGAAGACCCCAGAGTTCATCAATGTCTGGATGCAATGGATGATGTTTATGTTCGCTCAAGGTACTCTGAAGAAGAACAAACATATGATACAGTGACTTATGGTGTCAGCATAGTTGAGCTGATCAGACAAAGAAAAGAGGAACTGGTGAACCTCCAGAGGAAGGTCAGACAAAATGCTGCAGCTCTGGAGATTGAGTATCGAAAGAAAACAAAGGGTTTACCCAAACTTACTGCCAAACAGCTCAAGGCAGCCAGAGATGCAGACCACAGCACTTTCATTCCCTTGGATACTTCACTAAAAATAAATCGTGAAGAAATCCAGTCTGCCTTGGAACAAGAAAAGGTATCCAGGGAAACTGAAGCATTGATTCAGACTGCCAAACTGAAAGATAAGTATAATGAACTAATGACGTTCAGGGCTGATGCCAGAAGGATCATAAGTGCAGAGATTAAATTAGCTGAAAACCATGAAGGCATGACCAGGTTTAAAGTAAAGTTGACCAGAGAGGGTAACTTTACTGATGAAAGGAAGAATGCTTCAGTCCAGTCGTTTGGATGGACTGAACTGAAGGAGATAGGCTTGACTTTCAGGGGGAAAACTGATTTAACTCCTGATGTCAAAGCATTTATGAAGAGGATTGAGAAGGTCTGGAAGAGAATACAACAGATAGAAGCTGCTCTGGGTATGCGACCACCAGTGTCTGTACCATCCTCACCATCACCCAAGAGGAAGGCCACTGAAGATGCTCAAGGACAGACGTCAAAGAGAAGGGCCTGACTCTTCATCATTTACTTGTATTTAAATTGTATTTATTTCCCAAAATTGTAACTTATTTTATGTTGATGGCTGTAAATATAGTTACATATTTTGATTCACAAGTAAGTGATCAGATTTAGTCTAAGTTAGAATTAAAAGATGAAACTGGAACACTGATGATCTATAAAGTGTTTTACAGTAACTTAAAATTTTTAGACTAAATCAAAACAAGTGTTTTTCAAGCATACAAATTTGTATAGATAGAAGCTTGAAAAACCTTGCATTATTTCTAAACAAATAGGGGGAATTTGTTAGGTCCAGATTTACTGGACTCGCTCCAGACTTGACGACTGGAGCGACACTGAAGATTTGTCCAGAAATAATGGAAGACCAGTGAGCAAAATACTTGTATAGGAAATCTGGAGTCTTCCAGATTTCAGCTCACTGGACTTCACCCCAGTCCAGATCTATTCTACTGAAGACATTCTCACTGAAGTCAAAGACTGAAGTTAGAATAAAGAAGACTGACAAATGACGGAGTCCACTAGAAGTCTTACCAGATCTACGACTGGAGCTTTGTCAGTGTTCTAGACCTTAGGGGTGAGCAAAAACCGAACCGGAAAACCGAAAACCGAAAAAACCCGAAGAAACCGAAAACCGAACCCAATGGATCGGTTTGGTTTTGGTTTTCCAAAAACCGAACGGATCGGTTCGGGTTTTGGTTTTATATGTAAAAACCGACCGTGAAAACCGAACCGAACCATTACTATATATGCAATATTATACATAGTAATTTTACAAGTACAAAATGTTGATTCTAATTTATGTTTCATCTTTAAAAAAGATTAAAACTAAAAGTAAAATGCTAGTAAAAATTTTTTTAAATGAACCAGTGTTAATTTAATTCACATACACCATACTTAAGCTTAGTAAGTCATTTATATAAATTAAGTTCAACAATTCACGTACACTGTACCTAAGTTCTTACGATTTCTAAATTTGTGTCATTTATAAATTAAGGTCTAAAGTTTATGTTCGTATTAATATTACAATTACAATTAGATGTCATAGTTCTTTTTATACACTTCCAATACAACATTCAACTCTATGCATTTCCAATATAAATAACTTAGAAATTTTAATATTAATCAAGCATAATAAGTTATATTTACTCTATTTTTTTGGGGAAAAAAAATCAAACACAAACCGAAAACCGACCCAAACCGAACCAATGCATTTAATAAGTCATATTGATGTGACTTTATCCTTGTACCTTAACCAATGCATTTAATGACCTTGTCGGTTCATTAAATACATGCAACCATATTTGTACGGCACAAATTCACTGGTGAATTTGTTTGCCTATAAATACAAAGTCATTTCTTTGTTAAAATCACTTTTTAGCAATTAGGTGAATTTGTCTAAATACTCTTGATCGTAACAGGGATACTTCACAACTTTAAGTATTTCGATCTAAAGAGTTTATTTAGCAAATATAGATCATTTGTAATTCATAGGTTGTTAGGATACTTACATATTTGTATTATCTTGATTCCGCACAACCTTGTATTTTATTTAACATCATAAATAAAATACACTTGAAAAATTACATTGTGTTCCACCTTACTTTATTTATTGCTTTAAGTCTTGTATTACTTTGTTTATATACTTGCATTTATATTCAAGTAATAAGTCATATTGATGTGACTTTATCCTTGTACCTTAACCAATGCATTTAATAAGTCATATTGATGTGACTTTATCTTGAACCGAACCAATGCATTTAATAAGTCATATTGATGTGACTTTATCCTTGTACCTTAACCAATGCATTTAATGACCTTGTCGGTTCATTAAATACATGCAACCATATTTGTACGGCACAAATTCACTGGTGAATTTGTTTGCCTATAAATACAAAGTCATTTCTTTGTTAAAATCACTTTTTAGCAATTAGGTGAATTTGTCTAAATACTCTTGATCGTAACAGGGATACTTCACAACTTTAAGTATTTCGATCTAAAGAGTTTATTTAGCAAATATAGATCATTTGTAATTCATAGGTTGTTAGGATACTTACATATTTGTATTATCTTGATTCCGCACAACCTTGTATTTTATTTAACATCATAAATAAAATACACTTGAAAAATTACATTGTGTTCCACCTTACTTTATTTATTGCTTTAAGTCTTGTATTACTTTGTTTATATACTTGCATTTATATTCAAGTAATACTAGTCCAAATCTAGTGCATATTAGACTTGTTGTATTTTACACTATTGGGTTAAACCATCAAGTTAGGGACTTTACAGCCTATGAGGTTTTGAAAGGTAAGAAACCTCAAATAAAATACTTTTATGTACTTGGATGTCCTGTTTTCATCCTAAACAATAAAGATCACTTAGGAAAATTTGATCCTAAAGCTGATGATGGATACTTTCTTGGATATTCCTTCATCAGCAAGGCATTCAGAGTATTTAATACTCGCCTTCAAAAGGTGGATGAATCCATTTATGTTACCTTTGATGAAAGTTCATCTGCTCTCAAGGACATCCAAACTACTTCATCAGAAGTCATTTTCAATGAGCTCGCTGATCCTCTTACTAAGGAAGCTGACTCATTTGTTGATGCATCTTGCTCACTGCCTGATAATAATCTGCATGCCACACAGGATAGTTCAGCTGATGCTGAACTAGAGCAAGTTGATGCTCATATCTACTCGATTGAGCCAGTTGAGCCTATCTTAAGATCACTCCATGCTGTATCAGCCAAACCTAGTTCACTGACTGATGACGTGCATGCTGATGACCCTGCTGAGGAAGAGTTTCATGATGCATCAGCTAATGCTGATGATATGGAGTCAGCTGATGACTCCAACATCAATGGTAACTCAACTCAGTCGAATGGCTCAACTGATCATACTTCTTCTAATCCCATTCCATCTCTCAGTCTTCCGCTGACACTCAACTAGGTTCCTCAAGTGTTCCAGCACTTCGATGGACATCTAGTCATCCAGCTCACCAAATCATTGGTGATCCTTCTCAAGGAATCATACTCGATCAGCGACTAGAAACACATGTCTCTATGTAAATTTCTTGTCAATGATCACTCCTAAGAATATAGGAGAAGCAATGATTGATCCTTCGTGGGTAGAGGCTATGCAAGAGGAACTTACTCAGTTCCAGAGACAGCATGTCTGGTTTCTTGTTCCTCTACCTGCTGACAAAGAACCCGTTGGAACAAAATGGGTTTATAGGAACAAAATAGATGAAGATGGTGTAGTTACTCATAACAAGGCTAGGCTGGTTGCACAAGGATACCTTCAGGAAGAAGGTGTTGATTATGATGAAACATTTGCACCAGTGGCCCGTTTAGAAGCTATTCGCTTATTCCTGGCACATGCTGCTTACAGAAACTTCACAGTATATCAGATGGATGTCAAGAGTGCCTTTTTAAATGGAAAACTCGACGAGGAAGTTTATGTTAAGCAGCCACCTGGTTTTGAAGATCCAGCTAAGCCACGCCATGTCTATCATCTTTATAAGGCACTTTATGGTCTTAAACAGGCTCCTAGAGCCTGGTATGACACTCTTTCTGAATTTCTTCTCTCTAATAAGTTTCAGCAAGGGTCCATTGACAACACCCTTTTCATTTATAGAAAGGGCGATGATGTCCTTTATGTCCAGATATATGTGGATGACATCATATTTGGATCCTCCAGCAAAAAACTTTGTACCAAGTTTAGCTCACTAATGTCCTCTCATTTTGAGATGAGCATGATGGGTGAGCTAACCTTCTTTCTTGGTCTTCAAATTCGCCAACTCCCAAATGGCATTTTTATCAATCAGGAGAAGTACATTCGAGACATGCTGGCCAAATTTGACATGTCCAATGTCACTACTAAGGCCACTCCTATGTCTCCTCCAAACAATCTCCATGCTGATCCTGAAGGTAAGCATGTGAACCCCACTCACTATCGGGGAATGATAGGCTCGCTGATGTATCTCACAGCGAGTCGTCCTGACATTATGTTTGCCACTTGCTTATGTGCAAGATATCAAGCATCTCCCAGGGAGTCTCACCTTCTCGCTGTCAAGCGAATCTTTAAGTAGCTGAAAGTCTCTATCTAGTCCAGCAGCAAACGGCTCTGGTAAAGACTTACCAAATCCGTTAGTCCCTGTTGCTTTGGGAAAAAGCAAAATAAAAGCAATAGAGAGCTGAAAGTCTCTATCTAGTCCAGCAGCAAACGGCTCTGGTAAAGACTTACCAAATCCGTTAGTCCCTGTTGCTTTGGGAAAAAGCAAAATAAAAGCAATAGAGAGCTGAAAGTCTCTATCTAGTCCAGCAGCAAACGGCTCTGGTAAAGACTTACCAAATCCGTTAGTCCCTGTTGCTTTGGGAAAAAGCAAAATAAAAGCAATAGAGAGCTGAAAGTCTCTATCTAGTCCAGCAGCAAACGGCTCTGGTAAAGACTTACCAAATCCGTTAGTCCCTGTTGCTTTGGGAAAAAGCAAAATAAAAGCAATAGAGAGCTGAAAGTCTCTATCTAGTCCAGCAGCAAACGGCTCTGGTAAAGACTTACCAAATCCGTTAGTCCCTGTTGCTTTGGGAAAAAGCAAAATAAAAGCAATAGAGAGCTGAAAGTCTCTATCTAGTCCAGCAGCAAACGGCTCTGGTAAAGACTTACCAAATCCGTTAGTCCCTGTTGCTTTGGGAAAAAGCAAAATAAAAGCAATAGAGAGCTGAAAGTCTCTATCTAGTCCAGCAGCAAACGGCTCTGGTAAAGACTTACCAAATCCGTTAGTCCCTGTTGCTTTGGGAAAAAGCAAAATAAAAGCAATAGAGAGCTGAAAGTCTCTATCTAGTCCAGCAGCAAACGGCTCTGGTAAAGACTTACCAAATCCGTTAGTCCCTGTTGCTTTGGGAAAAAGCAAAATAAAAGCAATAGAGAGCTGAAAGTCTCTATCTAGTCCAGCAGCAAACGGCTCTGGTAAAGACTTACCAAATCCGTTAGTCCCTGTTGCTTTGGGAAAAAGCAAAATAAAAGCAATAGAGAGCTGAAAGTCTCTATCTAGTCCAGCAGCAAACGGCTCTGGTAAAGACTTACCAAATCCGTTAGTCCCTGTTGCTTTGGGAAAAAGCAAAATAAAAGCAATAGAGAGCTGAAAGTCTCTATCTAGTCCAGCAGCAAACGGCTCTGGTAAAGACTTACCAAATCCGTTAGTCCCTGTTGCTTTGGGAAAAAGCAAAATAAAAGCAATAGAGAGCTGAAAGTCTCTATCTAGTCCAGCAGCAAACGGCTCTGGTAAAGACTTACCAAATCCGTTAGTCCCTGTTGCTTTGGGAAAAAGCAAAATAAAAGCAATAGAGAGCTGAAAGTCTCTATCTAGTCCAGCAGCAAACGGCTCTGGTAAAGACTTACCAAATCCGTTAGTCCCTGTTGCTTTGGGAAAAAGCAAAATAAAAGCAATAGAGAGCTGAAAGTCTCTATCTAGTCCAGCAGCAAACGGCTCTGGTAAAGACTTACCAAATCCGTTAGTCCCTGTTGCTTTGGGAAAAAGCAAAATAAAAGCAATAGAGAGCTGAAAGTCTCTATCTAGTCCAGCAGCAAACGGCTCTGGTAAAGACTTACCAAATCCGTTAGTCCCTGTTGCTTTGGGAAAAAGCAAATAAAAGCAATGGAGAGCTGAAAGTCTCTATCTAGTCCAGCAGCAAACGGCTCTGGTAAAGACTTACCAAATCCGTTAGTCCCTGTTGCTTTGGGAAAAAGCAAACAAAAGCAATGGAGAGCTGAAAGTCTCCATCTAGTCCAGCAGCAAACGGCTCTGGTAAAGACTAACTAAATCCGTTGATAGCTGACAGTTTGCTAAAAATTGTATTCTTTATTCATCAGCGACCAACGTGTATCGTGAAGTCGCTGACTGAAACTTGTTTTCTAAATGAGGTAACCAGATTTTCTAACTTTGTCAGTGGATATGTTTTCATTCTAACTAAACTTAGGTGGAAGCATATACGCTAAGTATTAATTAGAATATTTTATTGGAATTTCAAAAGGTTACCTCGATTTCCTCCCTAATGGGCAACTTGTACACTGTTTCCGCCGTAACCACTCGAGTATTCTTGAAATTATGGTACAAGTTGTCACATCAAACCACTTTTATACGCTACTCACATGCGTATATTAAACGTTTTTTTACAAAACCATTTTTTTAAATACGTATATGTATATATTACGTATGAAAGAGAGTATAAGTGACGATTCACTTTTGCAGTTATAGGGCCCATATCCATACCATATATATAGCCAAATCCCTTTCATCTTCGTCTTTTATACTCTCAAATCTTTTCTTTTCATATTCATACTTCCTACTTTCTTATTCTCCAAATCTCTCAAAACTTTCTCAAACTTCTCAAAATCTTTTCTATCTCCTTTCACTGTTCATCTTCTTCTTCATATTCCTAAATCCTTAATCTAAGATGGCTTCTTCATCTGAACAAAATCAACCAGAAACTCAAACTCAAAATTCTCCATCAGAAAATCAACCTGAATCACCAACTCATGTTGAGTTGTCTGCACAAGATCTAGCCACCCAGAAAGCTTTTAAACAAGTTCCTCTTTATATGCATTCTAAAACATATGATCCAGAAACCATTCCTCCTTCTTCAAAAGTCATGTTTCAAGCCCAAAGAATCTTCATTAAATCTAACAATTATTTGGGTTCTCTTGAAGTTCCTTCTGGCACTACAGGGTACCAACAGATACTAGACTTTATAAAAGCATGCCCTGCAAGCAATGCTATCTATGCTGATCCTGAAGAAATGTATGTTTATCTCCTTCGAGAGTTTTGGTGGACATGTGACTATCATGTAAGTATCGGTGCCATTACTGGCACCGTGAAAAAGAAGCAGGTACGCATAACAATCACTCCCAAAATTATTCGAACAACACTTGGTCTTCCAGATCAAACAAAAGAAAAGCCTTTTGTGGATCCAGCAACTGTTGAACAATGGAAAGAGTGGTTGCCCACCATTGGATATGGAACAGATGTTGATCCACCTGAAGCTGTACCCAGCAATCCCACAAAAAAGCATCTCCCTGGTGTGTGGAGGTTACTGTTTGCACATGTTATTCAATGCATAGGTGGCAACTCTGGATCTCATGATCAAGCTACAGCAGCGAATATGCAAATTATCCATGCTCTGGCTACTGGAAGATTTATTGACTTTACTTCGGTTATTTTTGAAGATATGAAAGCAAAGGTCCAAGCCAGCAACCGCTCTTATACGATTCCATTTACAAGATTCTTCTCTCTGATCTTCAAACAAGAGCTGAAGGAAAAGTACAACCAGTTTGGTGCTACTGTATGCAAACCACCAAGAATTGGTCATTCAGTATACAAGCAGCCTGCTTGTGATCTTGCACTTTTTGACAGTAAGTTTAATGAACTCACTCCTAAAATGAAAGAGGTACTTTTCTCATCCTATCCTAACATCTACATAAAGAAACCATCTGAAGTGGTTGCTGAGGGTCTCGCTGAGAAAGCACCACCCAAAGCTGCCAAGCCATCAAAGAAAACAAGATCAAAGTCTTCCAAGACTTCTGCTCCATCATCGCCTACTGCTGCTGCCCCTAAAAGACAGAAGAAAGCAGCAAAGGGCTTCACAATTAAGGGATTGGAATCCTCTCAGCTTTCCCTCATTGATGAACCAGAAGCCTCTACTGCTGAGGAAAACATTGAACAATCACTTCCTGAAATAGAGGCACGTCTTTCTCCTACTCCTATAAATTTCTCTATTGATTAAAGAGAAGCAGCCACTGCTGGTGATCCTGAACTGCAAGCTGCTGGAGATGATGATGTTATTGAAGGTGCTCGTGCTGGTGATAATGTTGTTGAAAATATTGAAGGAAGAAATGTGGAAGAAGGTATAGTAACTGTAGATGTGGTTAATAAAGGAGCTGAGGCTAATGTTGGAACAAATGAAAGTGCTGGTGGTGAAGAAACTGTTGTGGAAAATGTGGAAAGAAGTGTGACAGATGAAGGGGTGATTATTAGTGAAAATGAAGAATCGGTTATTTTTGAAATGGAAGAAAATGAAAGTGACTTGGAGTTAGGAGATTTTGTTGCTGATGAGTTCCAGCTGGACTCATACAATCATGCTGATGAAAAGGAGGCCAGTGACATGGAAATGGAAGAAGATGATGAGGAAGTTGAACCAGTTGGTGAAAATGTCTCACAGGAAATTCCAGTAACTGAAAACACAAGTGCTGACGCCAATATTGAGCCAGTTGTTCTCACTGCAAGGCCTAAGACTCCACCAGTTCAACCAGTGAACACCATGCTCTCTCTTGGCATGCCCTCTTTCTTCCAAGTTGTTCCTGGTTGTTCGTATAAATTGCCAAAAGAAGTTGAGCCCCTTGTTGCTAAAGAATTGGGCATTTCCTACTCTACTTACTCTTCAAACCGATTAGAAAGGGTTGAGCATCAATTAAACGATCTCACCAAGGCAGCCACCCTTGCTGTTGAGTGGAAGGAAAAGGAGTCTGGTAGGTTGGTTTCCACATTAACCAGCTGGTACAACAAGCAAAATGAGAATAGCATAGCTATAGACACGATGAAAGATAAAACAATCTCCATAGATGATGCTCAATACAAAATAAATGCAAAAACAAATGTTATCAAGCGTGATCAGCAGATCATTAAGTCTGGTGCCTTGTCGCTGCTCAAATGTACCAATTCTACCAACTACTCAGCTAAGAAGGCAGCCGCTACCAGCAAATCTGCTGCTGATGAAGTAAAGAAGCTGACAGATCTTGTCTCTCCTCTAGCTACTCAAATTGAAAATCATACTAAGGCAATTAAGGCCTTAGAAAAGCAAGTAGCTGATCTTCCTATTCCTCAAGTTTCTTTTACTGAGGAAGATCGTAAGAGGCAAGTCAATTTGGAGAAGGAAGTAGGAGAGATTAAGAATCTGCTTGTTCAGCTGGTGAACCAACAACAAACCAAGGCAGCAAATGTGGAAGTAGCTATTGATAATGCAACTTCCAAGGGGGAGAAAATTGATGAAACCATTGATAAATTAGTTGGAGAAGCGGTGAACAAAGCCGTTGATCAAATATATGAGGAAGCTGCTGAAGAAGCTATGAGAACAACTGATGCTGTCACTGATAATATGGCAATTGTGACGCTTAATGCTGAAAAAGATGGTGGTAGTACTGATGTACCCCCTGCTGGTGTTGAGGGGGAGGTTGAAAAAGAAGTTGACGGTACTAAAGCTCCCCCAGCTGGTATTGAGGGGGAGCAACAAATGATCAATGCTGATGCTCCCCAGATTGAAGTTTTTGAAGATGTAGGAGAGCAGTTTGACCCCAAAGCACTCAAAGCAGCATGGGAGGCCAGATTCGCTGATGAGATGGCCACGGACAGGTCCAAGGAAGTCCTCTCAATCTTTCACAAACGCTTCCTTGGGAATGCTGTCATTGCTCCCATGACTGAATCTCAGAAACAGCATCTTGCTCGCATTCAGCACAAGAGACCTTCATCTTCTCTTCCTGCTGCTCAACTTTCTATCTAAACCCCAGCAGGTCACAAGCATCAAATGATAGAAATACTGGCCTTGACTGCTGAGGGAAAGACTCAAGAAGAAGCTATCAAGGAGCTGGATAGGATTAAAGAAAATCAAGAAAACGAAAGGAAAAATCTTGAGTATATCAAGCAGCTGCCTCTCCTTGAAAAAGATCAATTGGATGGAGAACAGAGAATGCTTTTCAAAACTGGTGGTGCTGAAGCTGTGTACAAACAAAAGCATGCAGAGGTTGAGAAACAACTCAGTGAGAAAAGAGCTAAGTTTGAAGAAGAAAAGGCTAAGTGGCTGAAGAATATGGAGACAAGAAAAAGGCCACAAAAGATAGTCGTTGCTCAAGCCTTTCTTGCTGATATGGGTTTAAAAACAAACTTGAAGATTTTAAGAGAAGGGGCACCCAGACCAATTTCCCTTGAAGGGGTCGAACCAACAAGTCTAAGTGCCTCTGAATGGTTTGAGGTCTATATGCTGATCAAAGATAAGAAGACTGTCAGCTATGCTCACCTTCAAAAGATGCTGAAGGAATATTTTGAAAAGGCGCTGGAGTATGAGACCAAATTCAAGGCTGACTTGCCAATGCTGAGGCAAGTCTTTGGTACCCCAGCTGCCATCTCCTCATCAGCAGGCAAGAAAATTCAAAGGAAAAGAAAAGAAGAATATCGAACTTTGCCTGTTGATCTTCCTCCTATATCTGGTGATGCCTCTCTGAACCTCATACTTCCTCCCAGAAGCTTTTTCGAAGAAGGGAGAGTGCTGGAGAGTCCTACTGGCATATTCTTCACAAATTTTGAAAACGATCAGCTGTTATTTTGATTGGCAGAGATTGAAAAAGCTTCCACTGGGTTCATCATCAGCATAAGGAAAAGATGTGCTAAGACAACAAACACCAGATGGTTCATCATCAAGTTGGATGAAGAGTTGTTGAAACCTCATAGAAGGGATGATCCAGTGCTAAGAATTGCCAAACAAGAAGATGCTTGGGAGATTGAGGCTGCTAATCTTTGAAATGTCTTATATTGTAATGAAAATGCTTGATGTGTCAGCATGTAATGATTAATGATGAAATATAAGACATCTTTCTATCATTCCTTTATTTTCTCAAGGTCTTTCTATCAATATAAGCACTTTGACTTAGTCCAATCAATCATTTAGTTCTATCTCTGTAGATTTTGATTCCAAGAATAAATGTTGCTTCACCCAAGTCGAACATAGCAAAACACTTTTCAAGATGTCATCTACATATAAGACAAGGAAAGTAACATTACTCTCACTAGGTTTGCGATATACACATGGCTCATAAGGATTTTGAGCAAAACCAAACTTTTTGATTTCCTCATCAAACCTTTTATTCCAACTTCTTGATGCTTGCTTTAGTCCATAAATGGACCTTTGAAGCTTGCACACTTTGTTGAGATATTTTGGATCAAAAAAACCTTCTGGTTGTAGCATATAGACTTCCTCGTCTAGATAACCATTCAAGAAAGCGATTTTGACATCCATTTGCCATATCTCATAGTCATAGTACGCTGCTATGGCTAAGATAATCCTAATAGCTCTAATGTCCGCTACTGGAGAAAAAGTTTCCTCATAGTCAACTCCATAGAGCTGAGTATAGCCTTTCGCCACGAGACGAACTTTATAGGTGTGTACATTTCCATCCATGTCGGTCTTCTTCTTGAAGATCCATTTACATCCAACGGTTCTACCATTAGGTGGAAGATCAACCAAGCTCCATACTTGATTGTCTTTCATGTATTTCCACATTCGCAGCTTCAAGCCATTTGTCAGATTCTGGATCTGATAATGCAGCTTTGAAATTAGGAGGTTCATTTAAATCTCCTAATATGTGTTCTTCAGATTCAATATTAAGATCCAATCTTTCATGAGCACGTATTGTCCTTGAGGACCTACAAATTGGAATTGCATCATCTTCAACTTGAGGTTCATCACTTTGAACATTCCCCCCGCCCCACAAGTTGATGATCGCTAGTATTTTCAGAAGGTGACACATCTTCCTCTTGAGTCTCATCAAGTTCAACAATCCTTCCACTATTTTCTTGAGTGATGAGATTCTTTTCAAAGAACTCAGCATATCTAGCAACTTTAATAGTGTTTTCGGTAGGAAAGTAGAAGTAGTAACCCATCGTTTCCTTTGGGTATCCTACAAAGATGCACTTAACTGATCTAGGTTGAAGTTTGTCAGGCGTATCTCGCTTCACAAGTGCCCCACATCCCCAGACTCTTAAGTAAGACAAATTAGGGACACTTCCATGCCATAATTCGTGTGGTGACTTGTCAACCTTCTTGGTTGGAACCATATTGAGAATGCGTACAACAGTCTCTAGAGCATAATCCCAAAATGAAAATGGAAGAGTCGTAAGGTTCATCATCGATCTCACCATGTCCAACAAGGTTCGATTTCTCCTTTCAGATACACCATTATGTTGTGGAGTATATGGAGCAGTAAGCTGTTGAATAATTCCACAAGCTTTAAGATAATCCTTAAACTCTTGGCTTAAGTATTCTCCACCTCGATCCGAACGAAGAATCTTGATGGTTTTACCGAGTTGATTTTCTACTTCATTTTTAAACTCTTTGAATGTTTCAAAGACTTCATGTTTATGTTTAAGAAAGTAAACATAACCATAACGACTGAAATCATCCATAAAAGTTATGAAGTAGCTAGCACCTTTCCTTGACACATGTCTAAATGGTCCACAAACATCGGTATGTATGAGTACAAGTAGCTCTTTAGCCCTCTCCGGTTTATGCGGAAAAGGTTTTCTTGTCATCTTGCCGGAAACACAAGACACACATTTTTCAAATGATTCTTCATCATTTGATTGTAAGATCCCTTCACGTTGAAGTCTTTCAATGCGTTTCTTGCCAACATGAGCAAGACGACAATGCCAAAGATAGGTAGAGTCCAAGTTAGGCTTGACTCTTTTGCTAACATTGTACATTGAATTATTATTTGAATCACAACTATTCATATCAATTTCAAAAATACCATTACAAGCAATAGCATTAAAATAATGAACATTATTTCTAGAAACTGAAATACGATAATCATTAAAAACATTAATGAATCCGTTGTCTTTCAACAAAGAAACTGAAATTACACCTCTAGTAATAGAAGGTGCATAATGACAATTGTCTAACACAATAACTAAACCAGTAGGTAAAACTAAAGGAAAGTCTCCTATTTCTTCCACAGCTGCCGGTAGAGCATTGCCCACGAACAGTTGTAAAGCTCCTGGCTACAGTTTCTTTCTTCCTCTAAGCCCCTGTAAAGTATTACAGATATGAGTTCCACAGCCAGTGTCATAAACCCACAAATTACGCTTAGAAAAGGAATATAATTCAATTGTGAAGATACCTGAAGAACTGTCTAAACCAGCTTGCTTCTTCTTCTCATTCAACTCAGCTAGATACTTAGGACAATTCCTCTTCCAGTGTCCCACTTCAGCACAGTGATGACAAGCATGGTCCTTAGCCGGATGCTCCTTTTTCGCCGGAGGGGTCTTTTTAGGTTTTGAGACTGAAGCACTTTGCTTTCCCTTACCAACGTTCTTGCCCTTAGCTTTCGGTTGTTTTCCTTTCGGAACCTTTCCCCCCTTGATCATAAGAACTTGGGGTGTCTCAGATTTCTTGGGAAGGTTTTTCTCATACTCAATTAACATGGCATGAAGTTCAGCTATGGTTTTGCTCATGCTGTACATATTGTAATTGCGCACAAAACTCTCAAAATCCTTTAAAAGGGACTTAAGAATCATGCCAATAGCAATAGGCTGAGGATACGCATAGTTTAGCCTTTCCAAGTGCTCAAAGTAACTCATCATCTTGAGTACATGAGCACTTACCGGTTTCCCATACTCGTATTTCAAATCATGGAGTGACTCAACTAGTTCAAACAATTCAACTCCATCTTATTTTTCGTACATAGACTTGAGTTCTCTGATCATATCATACGGATTATACGTCTCGAATTGCTTTTGAAGCTCGGGAGTCATGCTTCCTAGCATCAAACAAGCAACCTCATTATGTCTATCGTACCGAGTATTGAATTCTACCAACTGTGCAGCAGTGGCACTGGCATCAGGGATAGCGGGCATCTGATATTCAAGGACATCAGTTTTCTTTTCAACTCTTAGGACGATCCTCAGCTGACGATACCAGTCATTGAAGTTGGTTCCAGAAAGTTTTTCTCTTTCTAGCATCGACCTGAAAGCCGATTGGTGTATGTTTTGTGAAGGATTTGTTGCCATCTACAAAACAGATATAAGTTCAAAAATCAGTATTTTTGATAATAAATCCTTAAGAAATATAATTACCCAATGTTAAATCATTTAACAATTAATTTCATTAAGGCTAGGATCCAATTGACATGCCATCATTTCATCAGTTGATCTGCTAGAAATGACGTACTCAAAAGGTAAGTGACGATCAGTAATTGCATTACAAGTACAATTCCTAGATTTATGGGACTTACAAATGACACTTATAGGGGCATTAAGTGTTTTGTAATCATGTTTTGTCTCATCTTATGCCACGGGTCAAGGTCTCACCGCTTAACTCGTTTTAAGTCGCCCAATTAAGAACTTGTAAATAGTCTACCACCGTCTCACGATGAGTAGTAATTTACCTTGGAGTTTCAATTCACCTACGTCTCACATAGAGCAAAAAGTACTTGCAAGTGTTCTTAGCAATGTGGGTGGCAAAGACTTAACTTTGATTGGGTAATGCAATTGATGTGAATCAAAAGTTTATGTATGAAGATTCATGCACATCTTCATAACATAATGTTTAATAAAATCATTTTTATTGTCTTAACAACACAAAAGAGCTCGGTAGCTCCATTCGAATGCACAAAGAAGCGCAGAAGTAAAGGTTTGCGATAGACGCAATTAAGAACCCACTTCTTTAGGGAGCTAGCGCATCCCGACTTATACCTCTCTTAGAGTTTGTTCAAATGGGTGAGCTGGTGTATCTTTTGATTGTAAGACACCAATTTTATTAAAACAAAATCATATTTCGATATTTATTAGTCAAGTTTATTCTTTTCTTAAAACAATTTTGCATCACCATTTACAATAATAGCAAAATAATAAACTTACTAACTATTAACGATTTATGGTGGGCAACCTAAATCATGGTCACTATGGTTAATGTACATGTTTAAGAATGGCTCCCCCTTCATAGAAGAGGACCACATACATCAAGTTACCTTGATTGCGTAAGCCTTTAAACAATATACAAACATACAATTATCAAATAAACACATAGATGCTGACTGGAAATTTCCAGCAGCTTCACGACCAGATTTGACATAGTAAACATCCGAATTGGCCTTATCTCGGAACTACAAAGTTGTAGCCCTATGAATCGTGCATCTACAGTTCAAAGGAGAGCTCCTAACTCATTACGGTTGATTTTATATGAATTTTTTAATGAACAGGTGTCAAACAGGAAAAATCACACGAAAAATTCACATAGTCACACAATTATCAAATAATTAACCCTAATTATTGGACCATTAAACTAAGCAATTCATATCAATATATCAAAGTAATAACCATAAAGAATTTTGCATGAATTCCTTATGATTTTACTTCTATTTAACAACATTAAATACAAAAATACATAAAACATGCAATTTATCACATAAACATACCAATTCACATAATCAAAACTTGCATAGAGGGTTTAATTTAACCATTAACATTAAGTAGGTTGAATTAATGATAAAAAAACAAAACCCTAATTTTATTTTATTTTATCAAAAATCGATTTTTATTAAAAATAAATAAACAAAACAAAACCCTAATTTTATTTTTTTTATCAAAAATCGATTTTTATTAAAAAATAAATAAACAAAACAAATTTTAATTATTTAATTTTAATTAATCAAACCAACCCTCAAAACCCCCCTCAAGTTTTGAACTTTGTAACTAATATATCACATAGTAGGCTCGTGATACCACTGTTAGGATTCATAACTATTATCAAGAACAATTACACGAGTACGCAGCGGAATAAATCATATGCAATATAATTAATTAACAAAGTAAAAGTGAATGTGTACCTTTTAGCTTAGCTTCCAATAAACAAATAATAATGAGAATTATTATTGTTAGGGTTTAAAGTAAAACCCCTCTACGATTGCACACTTGACACCCCTATGAATGTATGCTAGTACCCGATCACGAATCTCACAACCCGATTGTGTTTTCCCTTGATGTAGTCGATCGAACCAAAACCGAAAACCCTTTGGGTTTGTTCGGCCGAAAAGAGAAGAGAGAGAGGAGAGAAATAGTTAGGGTTTTTCACAAATCTAATTGTCTTGACTGAATGTAAAACCCTTAACCCTTAACCCATATATATATGGATTAATTGTAAGGGTTTTAAACTTGGTGAACAAGTTTAGTCAAGGCCCTAAAAAGCCTTGAAATTTTCGGCCCCCTCCCTCTAATGTAATTAGGAAACAATTCCAATTCCTAATTTACATTTAAGTCCTTCTCTTTTAATTAATTAATAAACATATATATTTAACTTTTAACAAATATTTATTAATCATTTCGTGAACATATTTACATAGAGTATACGTGTCATTTCGTGTGACCCGTAAGCTTGAATATTTTCCGGACATGCGTTTATATTAACGTGATCATATTCCAACAATATGACCATCACTAAGTGGTCTAGTGGGAAGAAGACATGCTTCTGTCTCATAAGAGGTCTCTGTTTGAGTCCTACCGTAAACATACTTGGTGGTGATTACATGTATTTAATTTGCAACTATGGTAGGTCTGAGTGAGTTTTCCCTTAAAAACTCTGGGCGATAAGGGTTTTTCATCAAGAGATTTAAATTAAGGTTCCATTCCGCGACCGGTTAAAGCAACGTATGATATACCTCCCGTCATTCGTGAGTAATTAACACCTTTCAAATGATAATATGTTAATCTACAATATTCTAGATGTAATAATATGTCAAATATAGCCTTGATATATGTTTAATGGATATAGATAAATACGGTAGGGCCTAATTGGTAGTTGGGCTTTATGAGTCTTATCTCTGGAAAGTGAAATAACTTGAGAGCATCTTAAAAGTCCAACAAGCTTTATTAAAATAAAAATCTCTCACTCAAAACAGGTTTGTCTTGGTTGCAACTGAATTCCTTTGACATTTGATCAACATATACAATATACTAGGCCTCATGCCCTCATGTGTAGTTTTTTAATGGATCATAAATACGCTCAAGTATTAGACCAAGATAGCATTTTGATAAGTAGGATTCACGTTAGGGAAAATGTAATAAATACTAAAATAGGGAAACAAAAACAGTAGCCTTGTTTGAATATGTATTGCTTATGGGAGAAATGGCTATCACCAAAAACTGGTAAGACTTGAAGAGTGACAAACTCACAACAACTTTTATCCCAATATACAATAATATCTGCATTATTCAGTTGTATACTGTGCAATAATAGATTTGTATTTGTTAGAAATAGCTAAAAATTGTTGTAAGTTTATCTCCACCTAAGACTTATGTACATATTGTCTTGACATATATGGTTGATCTAATGTACATCCAGATCATGAAACCATTTCAAATTTGATTGCCTCTATAAGAGCACCCCCAAATCCCCAATGCCATTGCCTAATACATTCTAATACACTGTCACATTAGAAAAACCTATATCCAATACATTCCAACACCCACCATTTAAATTAATAAATATATGTTTGTGAGAGAAGGAATAAAAAAAAGAGAAAAAAAAGAAAAAATCCAATACACTCCGTGGTCACCACCACAATCTCTCCCAATACATTCCCAATACACTCCCCTCCCAATGGTGTTCAAGTGAATACACTCCCAATACATTTTCTATACATTCCCATTGGGCAATGTTATGAAACTCGACCGATACAACCGATTTGACCGAGTCGGATCGTGTATCGGCCGACTGGCGATACGAGTTTGCCATACTCGGTCTGAAAATTGGCTAGGGTTCTAGACTCGGGTCAACTTGGTCAAGACTCGGCCGTATCGGTCAAGACTCGGCTGTATCGGTCAAGACTCGGCCGTATCGGATCGGGTCAACAAAAGTCAAACTTTTTTTTTTTTGTTAAAGCTTTTATGAATTATTTTATTGTTTCTAGACAATTATGTTTAAGTTGAAAAATTATGTTATGTTTAAGTTTGAAGTTTTATATATATTTTTAATTTCTTTTTACATATAATTTCAAAAACTATTATTTTATACATAAAAACTCACTATTCACCGATCCGATTCCAATCCAATTTTTAAAAAAGTCCTGACTCCCCCCTCTCCGATCCCGATTCTCGAGTTCCGTAACCTTGCCATTGGGGGTGCTCTAAACGCAACCTTAAAACCGTGTATTCTTGCGTGTATTAGTCATTAGTGTACATATAAATTCTCTTTAATACATCTTATTTTGACATCTAATGGTCTCTACAAACATCCACCTTTAATTCGTTTTTCACATTTTTGTAGATTCATATTGTGTAGATGCTGTACTATTATTAAATATTTAAATTGGTCTTTATTCTGCCTAAAAAATATTTATTAAATTCAATGTCATGAGACCGAAATACTTAGTATGGTCTAGTTCTAATAATGATTTTCTTTTTGTTTATTTTTTTTATGTCGTCGACTATTTCATGCTATCATTGTTTAGCTAAACTTTTTAAATTAAACAAAACATACATATATATGACGCAAGTAATATAATGGTACAGATAAATGATCCAATATTTGAAGATAAGAGGTTAGATTTATTTTTGTATATTTGTTAAATTACACGGATGCCATGTGGCTTGTTAAATATTGCTAAGTTTTGACTCTTTCCCTTACGAAATTTTACCTAACGTCTTGTATGTTTTTTTTCCACTCGAACCGTCCATCATCCAAAAGTCTATTTACAAACAAACCACAACGACGAAACTTTGTAATATTTAACAAACCACATGAAAGAACTTAACTTTTAAACGGACATTTGGGCGAGGAACGGTTCGAGTGCAAAAGTGTAGACTCAAAGGATGCTTAGTGTAATTTTTCAAAGAGAGTAACAAAAGTTGTAATACTTAACAAACTACAAAGACCATAAATGTAATTTACTTTTGTACATTTTATTTTTGATAGTCGTATGATGACTTTTGAACCTAAAGTTGTGGAGTAACATTTTTGTATGTTAGCATTGATCCTTTTGGAGACAAGACTATTCCATATATGACCGAACAAGAATACCTTGTATGCACTCAATAATGATTCATGGCGTTTATTCTTTGTTGAAACTAAAAAGCATATATGCTGTTCAAAATCTAATAATCTCTTTCCACTATTATATGTATTTTAAATACTTTTATGTTCACTATAATTTGTTTTTCGCTTATAAAAGTATCATTGATACAATTGGCTATATTTCTTAGATTTTATAACTATCAAATGGGATTAAAAAATGATTATAATCTTTCGTTAGTTATGCTACCAGGTAAAGAAAAAGTAATATAAAAAGCTATAACGACAAGAAACAAACCTAGAAATCAATTAAATATGGTTGCATATTCTTATTTGTTTATGTTTTATTCCCTTTTTTTCTGGTCTAAGCCTACACACTTCTTATATTATTTTATGTATGCATTTGTTTATTCTTGCTTAAATTATTGACATAAAACGATTCGTAGATCTCATTCACTTTAAATCCTTGTACATCCAAGTTACAAAAAGTTGTTAATATTTTTAGTTCCATCTACTATATATATCGATTTTCATTTTGTCTTATATAAAATGAATAGTAATGCAGGTTGCCGGTGCCTATCAATTTTTATTTCTACATCCTTTCCCTAAAATGCTCTTCATGGGGAGAAAGAGTGTCGACAAGAGAGGGTGACACATGATCGAGGTTATCAACCAATTAAAATGGGACGGGGATTCCCTAGCTAGTTAATTATAAGTTTTTTTCAACTTAAAAGGTCAAGTTAAAGTCATCTTGATCTTTGAATTAAAATCAAAATTTAAGATTCAAAAATTATTACTTTAGTTAATAAATAAATTTTGTGGAAGAAGTGAAAGAAAATATAGGTTTGATAAAGATGTGTCTTAAAGAT
>CM067173.1:24158016-24178016 GCA_034093135.1 Erigeron breviscapus | reverse complement strand
ATATGGATATTAGGTGTATATTATACTGATGCATGGATCCTAATAAACTAACCTTCTTCACCAAATACAGACGTGGTCTCGTGTTTTTTTAAATCAAAAAACTAATAGATGAAACAGACGTGGCTAGCTGTTTTATCCCGGTGATGAAACAAACGGCGGGATGAAACAGCCAACCACGTCTGTTTCATCATGTGGTTGTTGAGTTAATAAAGATGAGACCACGTCTGTATTTGGTGAAAAATGTTGGATTTATTAGAATCTATGTCATCAGTATAATACAGACTAAATATCCATATTGTTAATGTTAATAATAAGAAAAACATTTTCACCATTTCCACCGGTTTTAACAGGTGTTTTTGGTCAACCATGTACAAAATTTACAAGTTTGTGAGTGATACACATCAATAAAAAAGTAAATTGGGCAACCATGTACAAAAGAAAAAGTGCATTTAACAGGTAAATGCCACGTCATGACCAGCTAAGGTGCCACGTCAGCTCAATAGAGTGTAACCGGCTATAGCAGGTAGTTTTGGCCAACCATGTACAAAATTTACAAGTTTGTGGGTGATACACATCAATATTCTAGTTTATTGGGCAACCATGTACAAAAGGAAAAATACATTGGTCTTCCAGTGATTAAACCCTTATGAAAAATCAATATTTTGTCCAGCTTTCTCTCTTTCTCTCTCCTCTTATTAAATTAATAAAAATATCTAATTCATTAAAAAACTTTTATCTCACAAACCGTACATCGTTAGACGGGAAAAAAAGCATGGGTAGTCTTGAAATTTCGTCATCTTTCATTAGAGATGCGAATCGATATACTTTTGAAGACTTTTTAAATGTCGTTTTTTTTCATCACGTTCATCCTACACATGTGTAGGACAAGTAGAAACCACTAAAAGGTTCATCCTACACATGTGTAGGACAAGTAGAAACCACTAAAAGGTTCATCCTACACATGTGTAGGACAAGTAGAAACCACTAAAAGGTTCATCCTACACATGTGTAGGACAAGTGGAAACCACTAAAAGGTTCATCCTACACATGTGTAGGACAAGTAGAAACCACTAAAAGGTTCATCCTACACATGTGTAGGACAAGTGGAAACCACTAAAAGGTTCATCCTACACATGTGTAGGACAAGTAGAAACCACTAAAAGGTTCATCCTACACATGTGTAGGACAAGTGGAAACCACTAAAAGGTTCATCCTACACATGTGTAGGACAAGTAGAAACCACTAAAAGGTTCATCCTACACATGTGTAGGACAAGTGGAAACCACTAAAAGGTTCATCCTACACATGTGTAGGACAAGTAGAAACCACTAAAAGGTTCATCCTACACATGTGTAGGACAAGTAGAAACCACTAAAAGGTTCATCCTACACATGTGTAGGACAAGTAGAAACCACTAAAAGGTTCATCCTACACATGTGTAGGACAAGTGGAAACCACTAAAAGGTTCATCCTACACATGTGTAGGACAAGTGGAAACCACTAAAAGGTTCATCCTACACATGTGTAGGACAAGTGGAAACCACTAAAAGGTTCATCCTACACATGTGTAGGACAAGTGGAAACCACTAAAAGGTTCATCCTACACATGTGTAGGACAAGTGGAAACCACTAAAAGGTTCATCCTACACATGTGTAGGACAAGTGGAAACCACTAAAAGGTTCATCCTACACATGTGTAGGACAAGTGGAAACCACTAAAAGGTTCATCCTACACATGTGTAGGACAAGTGGAAACCACTAAAAGGTTCATCCTACACATGTGTAGGACAAGTGGAAACCACTAAAAGGTTCATCCTACACATGTGTAGGACAAGTGGAAACCACTAAAAGGTTCATCCTACACATGTGTAGGACAAGTGGAAACCACTAAAAGGTTCATCCTACACATGTGTAGGACAAGTGGAAACCACTAAAAGGTTCATCCTACACATGTGTAGGACAAGTGGAAACCACTAAAAGGTTCATCCTACACATGTGTAGGACAAGTGGAAACCACTAAAAGGTTCATCCTACACATGTGTAGGACAAGTGGAAACCACTAAAAGGTTCATCCTACACATGTGTAGGACAAGTGGAAACCACTAAAAGGTTCATCCTACACATGTGTAGGACAAGTGGAAACCACTAAAAGGTTCATCCTACACATGTGTAGGACAAGTGGAAACCACTAAAAGGTTCATCCTACACATGTGTAGGACAAGTGGAAACCACTAAAAGGTTCATCCTACACATGTGTAGGACAAGTGGAAACCACTAAAAGGTTCATCCTACACATGTGTAGGACAAGTGGAAACCACTAAAAGGTTCATCCTACACATGTGTAGGACAAGTGGAAACCATGTTGGGTCGAAAATCGACCAAGTATAATATGTTCAGAAATAGCTGAAGCTCAGTGAAGAATACTTGTACAGAATTCTGAAGCCGTTCAGAATTAGTTCACTGAAGCCTCACTTCAGTTTAGATCAACGTATCAGAATACCATTCAGCTGAAGTCAAAGACTGAAGACTGAAGAAAGAGAATCAACTCAGATGTGGAGCTCAGAAGTTGATTCTACCTGATCGAAGACTGAAGCATCTCATTGTAAAGTACTTACAACACTTTACACTGATTACGAGGAAGCCTTTTTACTTTAATAACCTTTACCCAATTAATAGCTTTAACTATTAACAAGTACAAGGTTGAGTAAAAGGTTGGGAATAAAGTGTGAAATGTCACATCAATAACTTTCACACTTAAACCTTAAAAGTACGCATGTTAAGGAATTGACTTTAATTCCTTAAATGCTCCCAACCATATTTGTACGGCCTGGTCCACATCAACATGAACATTGCCTATAAATATAAAGGCTTCTCACAACTTGCAAATAGCTTGAAACTTTAGCATTGCAACTTGTGAGATATACTCTAAGTAATTCTTAAGAGTATTTCCAAGTTATTAGATCACTTGTATTTCAGGATTGTTTAGATATTTACACTTTGGTGTTTATCTTTGTTCCGCAACAATCCTTGTATTTGTTTATATCAATAAATCAAATACATTAAAAAGTACATCGTGTCTCAATGCTACATACTTGAAATATACATATTATTTATATAGTTTCAACACTTATTGTTTCTTGCATTTACTTTCAGTACCTTTACCTTATTGTTTATCCATATCTGGATCGTATTCTGAACTGGTCTACTTCCAGTTTGAATTACTTGCCAGTCGGGTTTAATCATCTATATTTGGGACTCACAATTGGTATCAGAGCAGCAAGGTTGAATTATATTAATTCCTTAACCTTTGATCTGCAAAGATGGTTGATCAAGTATTCAATGAAGGCCCTGACCTTAATGTTACTACTCGACCCCCTATCATCAACAACAATATACCATCGCATAATGCACACGTACACTTTCCAAATAATCCTGTTCCCAAGTTTGATGGGAACAGTGCAAATTTTCAAACATGAAAAGCATGCATGCTCAAATATATTGCTGGTGTTGAAAGACATTTGACCGATATTCTTACAGAAGGACCCTTTGTCCCCATGAATGCCTCCTCGGTTGTCAGAAATGCCGATGAGACTCCTAGGGTGTCACCTAAGGAGAAGGATAATTGGTCTGAGGAAGATCATAGGCTGGTAGACCTTGATACCAAGCTGCAAAATATGATCTTGTATGCTGTTCCTGAAACTCTTATGCCCACCCTTGTTTTACTTGAAAATTCAAAACTAATGTGGGAGGAACTTATGACACAGTTTGAAGGCACCTCTGAGACAATAGTCACAAGAAAAGTTGCTTTAAATAAAAGATATGAGTTTTTTTTTGCTATCCCTGGTGAAACTTTAACTCAAACATACATCAGATTTACTAATCTGGTAAATCAATTGAAATCCCTGGGTGTAACTAAAGACAAAGAAATTTTGTTAGAAAAGTTTTGTGACATCTTACCTTCTAAATGGGAAAACTTGATCTTGGTTTTGAGACAAGGAAAAACCTTGCACAGTCACACTCTTGCTTCCTTATATGGAGCCTTCAGATACACTGAAGAGAACAAAGCTGAGAGAGCTGTGGCTGAGCAAGATGCCAAAAATCATTCTTCTACCAGTTCAGTCATGGTTCAGTACACAGAGCCACATGGGACTGCTCTACTATCATCTGAGAGTGATCATTCTGACTCGATGAAGAAGATGGTCTCTGAAATGTTAAAAACTGGTATTTCTGGTAATGTAACTCATGATTGTGATGCTGGCTAAAACGTTTAATCGTTTTAAGGCCAAATCAAATCGATCTGGCAAACCATTTGCTTCCAGCGCTTCTATTGACAAGTCTAATCTTAAATGCTTTAAGTGTGGCAAGAAAGGAATAGAAGTTCTTTATTCTATATGGATTCCATTTTTTTATATTATTCTCCATTTAATCTAAAAACTAAAATTTAGTATATAAAAATATAGATATATGCAGTGCCAATCCAACATAAGTCCTTTTTTTTACTATTATTCAATTCAATTTTTCATGAAGGAATGCAGATCTAGTCAGCCTTCATCATCACAATCTGCCCCTAACCGTTCTATTTTTCAGAAATCTGATGATAGCTATAAGGCTAAATACAAGAAGTTGAAAGCCCATATAGCTCTCATGGCACAAGACAACTCAAGCAACAATGGTTGTATGATTGCCAAAACTGAAAAATGGGAAGAATCTGATGAATCGTCTGATGATGAGGAAGAAGTTAGGGACATGTGTTTCATGGCACGTGAAGATCAAGGTCATTTGGTCAAATCTGATGTTGAATCTGGTCGATGGGTGGATATAGTCATGAAAAAGGTTAGTGACTTTGGTTTTGAAAGTAATGAGGAACAAAAACTGGACCTTTTGGTTCTTTTAGAGGCTGACATCTCATTTGTCGAAACTGTGCGTTCAGAAAGTCTAAAAATGTTTGAAAGTAATACTTCTGAACTGAACGCCAGTCAGGCCAGACTAAAAGAGCTGAAAGATGTTCAGTTGGCTTTAAAAAGTTATCAGTCTATGGTTGCCACTTTAGAGCTGGAAAAAGAAGAATTGAAAACCATCCTTGAAAAGGAACAAAAAATAATTAAATCTTGGATGAAAGCACCAAATCCAGATGCTGCAATTAAAAATACTTTTGCAAATCAAAGAAAAGCATATGAATCTGGTGATCTTCATTTGGCATCTATAATCACTGATTTAGATGCACTTCCAAAGGCAATGAAACCAGAAATTATTTTTCCTGAAGTTGGCAAACAGAAAACTGTGACTGATAAGGCCCAGGAACAATCTGAGGGTAAATCTGAAACAGCTCAGACCACTGTTTCAGAAAAGAAGGTTAAATCCAAAAATCCATCCCCCCAGTCTTCATCTAAGGTTTCTAAAAACCAAAAGAAGAAGAAAAATGTCTCCCCCACTAAGCCTTCTACCTCAGATTCAGGTAAGGCTCAGGTGTCTAATGAAGAATCAATTTTGTTAAGGTTAGAGAGTCAATTTCAGTTATTGACTAGACAAGTGCAAAGTTGTAATGCACGTTTAAAAAATGTTGAAACAACTCCTCTTCAACCTAAACAAAAAGCTAAACCTTTTTCCAAACAAATCAAGCAAAAAATCTGAGAAGAAAAAGGTTGAAACCCCCATCAAACCAACTATTTTTGTGTCATCTGAGATCATGACTGAGATCCCCTTCGATCCTTCAGTTCCTTCTGAACCAAAGAAATCTGAGACTACTAAGGGAGAGTCTAGTGAACCCATCAAGAGATGGGTTCCCAAAAAGAACTAATCTTTGTGTTTGTGCAGGGAGACCGAAAGAAGAATATATGGTATCTTGACAGCGCTGCTGGCAGAACCATGACTGGTTATCAAACCCTGCTAGAGGAATATAGGGTGCAAGAGGGGCCCTCAATAACTTTTGGTAATGATGAAAATGGAAAAACTGAGGGATATGGTGTGGTGAATAATGGACAGGTCAAATTCACACGTGTTGCATATGTGAATGGTTTGAAATATAACCTGATCAGTGTCAGTCAACTGTGTGATGATGGCTTCAAGGTACTATTTGATATTTCACAAGGCACCATATTCAACAGAGATGGAAAGGTAGTATTGATTGCACCAAGAAAAGGAAACATTTATATCATTGATATGAATAGTTCACCCACTGAACAATGTTTCTACACAAAGGCAGATGAAGACACAAACTGGTTGTGGCACAAGAGATTATCCCATCTGAACTTCAAGAATATTAATAAGTTGTCAAGAAAACAACTTGTTGATGGGATACCCTCAACGTCTTTCAATAAAGACAAGCCATGTCCAGGTTGTGAAATGGGTAAGCAGAAAAGAGCTTCATTCAAGACAAAGCAAAGTTTTAGTATAACTGAACCTCTTCACATGCTTCACATGGACTTCTTTGGACCAGTGAATGTTCAGACAAGAGCAGGAAAGAAGTATACCCTTGTTGTCGTTGATGAATATTCAAGATATTGCTGGGTAATTTTCCTCAGATCCAAGAGTGAAGCTGCTGCTGAAATCATTGCTCTCATCAAACAAATTGAACTCAAGCATAAGCAAAAAGTTTGTCAGCTCAGAAGTGACAATGACACAGAATTCAAAAATGCCACTCTGGAGTCCTTCTGCACTGAAACTGGCATATCTCATAACTTCTTTTCAGCCCACACACCCGAGCAGAATGATGTAGTAGAAAGAAAGAGTCGTACGCTGATTGAAGCTTCTAGAAGTATGCTAAATGAATCTGGTCTTCCCTGAGAGTTTCTGGGCTGAAGCTGTTGCAACTGCTTGCTACACTCAGAACAGATCTGTCTATGTCAAAAGACACAAGAAGACAGCCTATGAAGTACTCAGAAATAGAAAGCCTAATATTGGACATTTCCATGTATTTGGATGTCCAGTATACATTCTGAATGATTCCAGTCAGCTTGGAAATATTGATGCAAAAGCTGATGAAGGGTACTTCCTAGGATATTCAACAAATCGCAAAGCCTTTAGAGTCTATAACAAGAGACTTGAAAAGGTTGATGAGTCAATTCATGTTACCTTTGATGAATCTAATTCTGCAATCTTTAAGAATTCAACTCCTGTACCACCCTCAGAAAGTCCAATAAGTTTTGGTGATTCTGATCCTATTGTCCAATCTGATCAGTCACCTGAACCTGCTTCTCAACATCTCAGTTCAGAACCAATAATAAACAAGACAAGCAACATTCTATTCTATCCTTTAGTCAGTTTTAAACTACCTTCTGAACTGACTATTGGATCAGATGTACATGCTGCTTCACCTCAGATATCAGTTTCCACTGAATTACCCCAATCTGAACAGTTTCATGATGCAAATCATGATCTGTAGGAGGAAGATGATGAGACTGAAGTAGTCTTTTCTGAAGCACCTCCTGAAGTTAATCAGAGGAGTTCTTGCACTGATATCATTGTTCATCCTGGTCATTATACTAAGTGGACAAGGACACATCCAATCGAACAAATCATTGGAGATTCCACTAGTGGGGTTCAGACCAGAAGAGCCACAAGCGATCAATGCTTAAATGTCAGCTTCTTATCACTGATAGAACCGAAGAAGATTGACGAGGCTATGAAAGACCCTAGCTGGTTGAAGCCATGCAAGATGAGCTTAATCAGTTTAAAAGGAACGATGTTTGGGAACTTGTTCCTTGTCCCAGTGATCTGAAGAAAGAACCAATTGGGACAAGATGGGTCTTCAGAAATAAGATGGATGAAGATGGTCATGTGATTCGAAACAAGGTAAGACTTGTTGCAAAGGGTTACTCACAAGAAGAAGGAGTAGACTTTGATGAAACTTTTGCACCAGTTGCTAGACTAGAAGCTATCAGAATTTTCTTAGCTTTTGCAGCTCATCATGAGTTCAAAGTCTATCAGATGGATGTTAAAAGTGCATTTTTGAATGGTGAATTGGAAGAAGTTGTGTATGTTTATCAGCCACCAGGGTTCATCAATGAAAAAAAACCTCTCTGGGTGTACAGACTAAACAAAGCATTATATGGTCTGACACAAGCACCTAGAGCCTGGTATGATACTCTTACTAAACATCTTCTGAAACATGGTTTTAAAAGGGGTGCAATAGATAACACTTTATTCATATTGCATGATAAAAGTGATATCTTACTTGTACAAATTTATGTCGATGATATTGTGTTTGGGTCTACAAATAACAAAATGTGTGAACAGTTTTCTGAAATAATGTCATCTAAGTATGAAATGAGTATGATGGGTGAACTGACATATTTCTTGGGTCTTCAAGTGAAACAAACCAGTGATGGTATTTTTATAAATCAAGAAAAATATGTCAGAGATTTATTAAAGAAATATCAATTTGATTCTATCTCATCAAAAGATACTCCTATTTCTGCACCATTAACTTTGGACTCAGATCCCAATGGAAAACAAGTGGATCCCACAAAATATCGTGGTATGGTGGGATCACTTATGTACTTAACTGCTAGTAGACCTGACATAATGTTTGCAACATGCCTTTGTGCAAGATTTCAGTCTGATCCCAGAGAAGCACACGCAAATGCTGTAAAAAGAATTTTCAGATACCTTAAAGGTGTCCCCAGACTTGGTCTTTGGTATCCCAAAGGCTCAAGTCTAGATCTAATGGGTTATTCAGATTCTGATCATGCAGGTTGTAAAATAGATAGGAAAAGTACCACAGGTGGTTGTCATTTCCTAGGTGGCAAATTGGTTAGTTGGACAAGCAAGAAGCAGACTGCAGTGTCACTCTCCACAGTTGAAGCTGAATACATTTCTGCAGCCAGTTGCTGCGCTCAGATTTTGTGGATGAAGAACCAACTAACTGATTATGGTGTTAAGTATACAAAGTGTAAGTCCCAACTCAATAGATGGTACTACCTGAAGACACCACAATGTCGATGGTGGGGTTACTTTGCAATATAAACACTGAACTGGAGACGACCAGTTGCAGTGAGTGTATACCAAGTTCTTGGATAGATTACTTATTAACATGACAATAAGTAAAAACAATGCAATAATATAAAGTACTTGTAAAGTAAATTGGTGAGACAATATGTAATTTTCAAGTGTAATTTATTTATTAACTTTAAATAAATTACAAGGTTGTTGCGGAACCAAGATAATACAAAGTATGTAAATATCCTAACAACCTATGAACTACAATTGATCTACACTTGGAAATTCTCTAAACAATCGAAACACTTAAAGTTGTGAAATGTTCCTTTTTACGATTGAGAGAATATTGCACAAGTTCACCAAGAATATTGCAGGTTTGCAAATTCTGTTTTTGTGTTGTGCAAAGACCTTTATTTATAGGCAAAGTTGACATTGGGATGTCAACTTTGGCCGTACAAATATGGTTGAGAACATTTAAGGAATAACATTTAATTCCTTAAACGTTGTGAAAAGTTACAGAATAAAGTAACTTTTCTCAACCTGCTTTATGTACTCTTTTGTACTTTATACATAGATAAATCCTTTTATCCGTGTAATAGCACATAAAGCATAAAGGTCTTTTCCTCATAATCAGTGTAAAGTTTTGTAAGTACATTACACTGATGGTCTCCAGTTTGTAACTGAGTAGAATGTCAACTGGGCCTCGTTGCCATTGTCATTCTCTATCTTCCACTTGTTGTCTTCGACTTCAACTGGAATGATTCTTCAACTGGTCAGTTCTCAACTGGAGGAAGTCTTCAGTTGCGTTAACTGTACGCTGCAACTGGACTTCAATATATTTTCGGACAAATCTTCCTAGTCTCCAGATGCAACTGGAGACTGTCCAGTTTCAGCGAAACTGGTCCTAACAAATTCCCTCTATTTGTCCTGAAATATTGCCAAGTCTTTTTTAGTTCTTGTATCTATACAAGTATGAACTGGAAAGACTTGTTCGATTAAATCTATCTAAGTGTTCCAAGGCATTTTTATAGATCAATAAATGCCTTGGGTTTTTCTTTTGAGTTTGTTAGATTTAATCTGTTATCTACCTTGTGGTTACAAACTGGTAACTTCATTTATACAAGGAAATGAAATTTACATAAGTTACAGAATGTAAAATAAATTACAAGTAGATAAACTAGAAAGAGAACTTAATCAGATGGCCCTTCGCCAGTTCTCCTTCTCTTTGACACTGAAGAGATAGACGAGAGTCTTCAGGATCAATGTTCAACTTCAGCTCCAGATTCTCTTTGTGTTGAATCTTGCCCTTCAAGAAGTTGACCCATGCTTTCTCAAACCTATTCTTTTGTGCCTTAGCTTCCAAAAAGTTTACCATTTCCACCCATTCCGAGAACCCATATTGCATCACACCAGGATTGTCAGTTTTAACTAGTGGCCCTCTAGTATAACTGACTTCAACATGAAAGTACTTGGTGCCTGGCTTGATTGTTACAAAAACACCATTGATTGCCCCACTGTGCTTTCTGGTTGCCATGATCTGGGAGTAATAGCTTCTAGCTTCAGATTCATTTGAGATTTTAATAGTCCCAGCTCCAGCAGCCTGCACAGCAACCTTGATGTCATCATTTGAGATTTCGCCAGTTGGTTCAAGGAAGGTTCTAAGGTCAGCATCTCTATGCAGTGGTTTTCTTGGTTGAGGGTTCCTTCTTGGTGGATTCAAGACCCTTTTCACAACCTTCTTAACATTTTCAATTCTTTTCAGAATCCCACTGGCCCGATTCTCTTTTGCCTTCTCCACTGATATATTCAAATTTCTGGCATCATGCTCAGCTTCATCATCAGGATAGTGCCTGTCTAGTTCAATGTGAAGCATTTCTTTCAACATGCCCACTATCCTTGCATCATCTTTTACTCTGGCATATTCCTCCTTAGTAATTCCCAACAGGTGAGCATCACTAATATCAAGCAATTTTATCTTGGCCAGATGTTGTCTGGCTTCAGCTTGGTTTGCTTATTTCATTTTCTTTCTTTCTTTAATTTGATCCCCAAGCCTTGCCAAACGTTTGCTATCACTTTCTGAGACTGGAGGAAGCAAATCAACATTGCCAGTTTCCAACATTGGTACATCAGTGGCCGGCTGGGCAGACTCATCAGTTGCTAACCCTTTACCCTTATCCAAATTCCCCTTATCAATTACATCTTCATCACCTTCAACCCTTTGCTCACCAGTTTCAGTACTGGCAGCCACAACCATTTCTCTACCAGATTGACTTCCAGATGGAGCACTTCCAGGTGCAATTGGTGCAAGGACTACACTTCTTTCCCCCTTGGCAGCATCTAGACCTGCCCTTATAACTTCCCATTCAGAAGGGTGAGATGGCAACTGGTCAAGAGGCTGCCATGATTGTATGTCCTTGCATTTTTTAAAGATTCCGCACATCATCCTGAAAGATCTCCACAGATGGTTGGTCTCTTTAGACTGGGTCAGAACATTTCTGGAAACTTGTTGCTGACTAGTCTTCAGTTCATTCAAAGTCTTAGAATCTTCATCCAGACCAGAAACCACCTTGTCCTTAACCTCTTCATCCTTTTTCTTCAAATTTTCCACTTCAGTTGTCAGTTTGTCAATAGACTGAGAGTGAATTGATACCTGGGTGTTTAAATTATCAATGCTGCCCCTCAACTGGTTGATCTCAGTAGTAAGTGGGGCCAGATCAACCTGAGGAGTGGCCAGCTTGGTGATCTCAGCTATCACCTTTTCAATCAATTGTGTTTCTCTGGCACCCAGCGTATCATCAATTCTCTGACCAACTGAAGTCATCAACTGCTGCCCAAGCTCAGTCACATTCAACCCAGGTTTTTCAACTAAATCCTTAACCTGCTTTTCAATCTCCCTTAAATCAACTTCGGATCTTCTAACAGTGTTACCCATCAAATTTGAGATTGAGGTTGTGACTTTGGTCTGAGTAAGGTCAAAGGCTTCTTTCAAGGAAGTGGCCAGATTGTTGCAGCCAGTGACCAACTCATTTAGCTTCTTGAACACCAAATCTTCATTGGTTGAAAACTTGTTAATCCCCAGATCAACCACTTTAATATTGGTCAAATGATCCTTGTGGTATCTGGAGAAAGACTTGGTGTTTTTGTCAAGTGTCTTTTGAATATCCTCCACCCTGGTAAGAAGATTTTGGATATCGGTTTGGAAAGACACAAATTGACTGTCCAGTGATGGAGGGTAAGGTGTCACTGGACCAGCAGCAGTTAGCACTGGAGTAACTGGAGGAGACAAATTGAGAGAAGCCTCCTCAGTTGATGTCGCAGCAGTCGAGGGAGTAATAATAGGAGTGGTAGAAGAAGAAGGAACAGAAGTAACAATGTGTTGATCATGCTGAGAATGCTCAGGTGTGATCAACGGCGGCGGTGGTGGTGGCATTTCTTGAAGGAGTGAGAACTGCCCAGATGGTGATGGTGCCATACGTCTGTTTCCAGATATATAGCTATAAGTGGGAAATGGATTTTCAGTAGGCTCATTTTCTTGAGATGGTAAAATTGAAATTGAGGTATCTGGAGGCGAGACATGAGATGAAGGGTTTTGATCTTGTACAGAAGACTCAAAAATCTCAATGTCTGATGCAGTACCTTCAGAATCCGAAGATTCAATAAGGATTTCCTCGTCATTAACACTCATGTCCAGATCCATGAATGTAACTGAGGGCTGACCAGATGGGTCAGTCTCCAGATGACCTTCTCCAGTTTCCTGGAAGGTTGCATCTGTTGGAGGATCAATTACCGAGGTAACGTCACCAGGGATAGAGGTCACTGGGGTTGCCTCAGTTATAATTGCTTTATCTACAATCATAACATCATCAGCCGTAGAGTTGGGAACCTCAGTCTCCAGCAGTGACTGGCCAGAGACGTCGTCAGTTCGTGCAATAGAAGTGTCAGAAGATAGGCCGTGGACACTTTGTGCCGACTCAAACTCTAATCTGGGTTGGGGTAGCCCAGTTTCATCTTCACCACCCTCTCCTACAGAAATTGTGAGGGTGGCTGCTTGCGGTTGTCCCATTTGACTTTCTCCAGGTTCCTGTTGGGAGGAAATTGGAGGGCTGGTTTGGTTTCTACTGTCAGTGGCAAATGCTGACTGAGTCCTAGGGCGACGTGTTCTTTTTGCCTTTGGAAATCCTGAAGGACCTGTTGGGAGGTCTCCAGGGTAGATGTTTATGGGGACAGACACACTGGAGCTGGAGGGTTAGACTGTTGCCCGGGTTCGGCAATGGTCACAATTCCAGCAGACGAACCGGTGGGTCCCTCATTGTTTTGAGGCCCGCCCAGTTGTCTTTCCGACTCACCTTGGACTGGTGCATCAGTTTTAGAGAATGTCAGCAACATTCTCTGAGGGATCTCGACCTCCCCATCGACAGATGTTAGGGAGTCAAGATTCCTCAGCAACTCTGGGACAGTGTACAGTGATTGAGTGTTGTGATATTCCTCACTGCCCAGAAGTTGAAGGAAATAGAGTGACAAATACCTGGAGAAGGGATGCATAATCCCCTGGAGCCCTTCAGTTTAATAACCAGGCTTCTGTATAAGATGTCAGCAAAGTCCACTCTAAGTCTATTCCACAAGCAGTAAGCCATCTCTGCTTGTGTGGAGTTGATCTGGTCCAATCCACCAGAACTCCCACCCATACTTTCAACAAGGTGAATAAAGAAGTACTTCCAGGATGGTGAGAGGCCCTTCATAGTCATAGCACCTTTGACTTTCAATACCCCATTCTCCAAGCACTCTTTATTCCCCATATCCAGGAGTACTTGGCGAAAATTGATGTTTTGGGATATCACAACTGGAGATTCACCCTCTCTCCAGTAGTTGAGGTGTAGAGCATCCCTCAACGTTTCTGCAGTAATGGCACACTGGACTGATCCATCTTTAAGGGTGAAAGAGATAGATGAACAGTCTTCTGAAAGTTCTGCTGTGTACCAAAACTCACACAAGTAATCATGATACATCTTGCGTGGGTTGAGGGAAAAAGACTCGCCGAGTTGAGAATCACGAAGAAAGGCTTGGATTCTCCCAATTAATGTATCGGCGGCTTGAGTCCCTCTCAAACTGGCCATTGGGTTGTTTGGATTTAATTTTATTGAAGCAGAATTTGAAGGGGCACCAGTGGCTCGTTTGACATTTTGTGATGGATTGTAAGGGACTGTAAGCAGATTTACATCCCTACTTCTTGATTTAGGTGCCATTATAGATACATATGATTATGAAACTGTGTTAGGTCCAGACTCGACTACTGGAGCCTCACTGAAGATCTGACCAGAGAACGTGTTCTACTGGACCTACTCCAGACTTGGAATCTGGAGTCCCTCTGAAGATTTGTCCAGAAATAATGAAGGCCAGTGAGCAAATACTTGTATAGGAAATCTGGAGTATTCTCCAGATTAGCTCACTGGACTTCACCCCAGTCAAGATCAACTCTACTGAAGACATTCTGACTGAAGTCAAAGACTGAAGTCTGAAGAAAGAAGACTTAACAAATGGCGGAGTCCACTGGAAAGTCTTACCAGATCTGCAATACAAAAAAAAAAAAAAAAAAAAAAAAAAAAAAAAAAAAAAAAAAAAAAAAAAAAAAAAAAAAAAAAAAAAAAAAAAAAAAAAAAAAAAAAAAATTGGAGGATTGTCAGTGTTCTAGATCCTACAAGTCTGAACACTGATATCAAGGATTGACTTTTCCCTTTACACACTTTCCTAAGAACAATCCACTTGTTCTTTACCAAAGTATACGTGTGTAAAGGTGGTTGGATAAAAGGATACACTTGCACTTGATGTGACTTTATCCTTATTCCTTATCCAATACATTTAATGTTCTTGTCGGATCATTAAATGTATGCAACCATATTTGTACGGCACAAAATTCACTGGTGAATTTTGTTGCCTATAAATACAAAGTCATTTCCTTGACATAAATACTTTTAAGCATACACTTTGCATGAAAGTGAATTTGTCCAAATACTCTCGATCTTAAACTGGGATACTTCACAACTTTAAGTATCTCGATCCTAAAGAGTTATTTGACAAATATAGATCATTTGTAAATCATAGGTTGTTAGGATACGTACTTATTTGTATTATCTTGATTCCGCAACAACCTTGTGTTTTATTTAACATCATAAATAAAATACCGATGAAAAATACATAATGTTCAAATAATCTTGTTCCTAAATTCAGTGGGAACAGTGATGAATTTGGTACGTGGAAGGCTAGGATGGTTTTGCATGTCACTGGTATTGAGAGGAACATGATGAAAATTTTAAACGAAGGTCCTTATGTACCAACATCACCTCTCAATCCCCTTCTTTATCCTTCTGGATCTAGAAGAGGAAGGGAAAGAGGGAGGAACATTGGTCAGAAGAGGAGAGGAGATTGGTGAATCTAGACACCCTTCTCAAAAACATGATCCTCGGGGCCGTTCCAGAAACCCTAATTCCCACACTAGTTCTTTTTCCTAGTGCCCACTAACTTTTACATTCCCAATAAAAACAGTTGTATTTTACAAAAATGACTTTAAACACGTCATATGACGATATTGAGTAGGTTAAAACACTCGAGTACCATCACGTGTCACAAATATTGACCAAGTATTTTCGAACGTTATGAAAATCTGGTTGACCACCAGTTTTAAGACTAGACCAAACATGTACACTGGAGGATTGTCAGTGTTCTAGATCCTACAAGTCTGAACACTGATATCAAGGATTGACTTTTCCCTTTACACACTTTCCTAAGAACAATCCACTTGTTCTTTACCAAAGTATACGTGTGTAAAGGTGGTTGGATAAAAGGATACACTTGCACTTGATGTGACTTTATCCTTATTCCTTATCCAATACATTTAATGTTCTTGTCGGATCATTAAATGTATGCAACCATATTTGTACGGCACAAAAATTCACTGGTGAATTTTGTTGCCTATAAATACAAAGTCATTTCCTTGACATAAATACTTTTAAGCATACACTTTGCATGAAAGTGAATTTGTCCAAATACTCTCGATCTTAAACTGGGATACTTCACAACTTTAAGTATCTCGATCCTAAAGAGTTATTTGACAAATATAGATCATTTGTAAATCATAGGTTGTTAGGATACGTACTTATTTGTATTATCTTGATTCCGCAACAACCTTGTGTTTTATTTAACATCATAAATAAAATACCCATGAAAAAACTACTCAAATAATCTTGTTCCTAAATTCAGTGGGAACAGTGATGAATTTGGTACGTGGAAGGCTAGGATGGTTTTGCATGTCACTGGTATTGAGAGGAACATGATGAAAATTTTAAACGAAGGTCCTTATGTACCAACATCACCTCTCAATCCCCTTCTTTGATCCTTCTGGATCTAGAAGAGGAAGGGAAAGAGGGAGGAACATTGGTCAGAAGAGGAGAGGAGATTGGTGAATCTAGACACCCTTCTCAAAAACATGATCCTCGGGGCCGTTCCAGAAACCCTAATTCCCACACTAGTTCTTTTTCCTAGTGCCCACTAACTTTTACATTCCCAATAAAAACAGTTGTATTTTACAAAAATGACTTTAAACACGTCATATGACGATATTGAGTAGGTTAAAACACTCGAGTACCATCACGTGTCACAAATATTGACCAAGTATTTTCGAACGTTATGAAAATCTGGTTGACCACCAGTTTTAAGACTAGACCAAACATGTACACTGGAGGATTAGTCCAATGCCAGTTTACAACTGGAGAGTTCTCCAGTTGCCATTTTCAAACAAAAGGAATTTTTGGTAAGAAAATTTGTTTTGAGTCTTTCCCCCTAAAATGATGATCCAGAAATCGATTAGTGCCAGGATAGTATCACAAAGGCGTTCGATAGCCTGGCGAGCAAAGATTATCTGGACCTCCTCAACTGGAGAACTTCATCAGTGTCACTGACGCGTTCATAACAAAAATCTCCAGTTTTAAGGATTTAACATTCCCAGTTCGCTGATGAGATGCTTAAAAGTTTTCTTATCAAGAGGTTTTGTAAAAACATCAGCGAGCTGTTTGTCAGTGGGGATGAAATGTATTTCAATGTCTCCTTTCATAACATGATCACGAATGAAATGATACCTGATGTCAATATGCTTTGTCTTGGAGTGCATCACTGGGTTGTGAGATATAGCAATTGCACTGGTGTTGTCACAAAAGATTGGGGTCCTTGTATACTTTTGACCATAATCTAGTAACTGGTTCTTGATCCAGAGAATCTGGGCACAGCAACTGGCCGCAGAAATGTACTCTGCCTCAGCAGTGGACATAGAGACTGGCGTCTGCTTCTTGCTGGTCCAACTTACCAGTTTTCCTCCAAGGAAATGACAACCACCAGTTGTTGATTTTCTATCTATCTTATAACCTGCATGATCTGAATCTCAATAACCCATTAGATCTAACCCTGAGCCTTTGGGGTACCAAAGACCAAGGCTAGGACACCCTTTCATGTATCTGAAGATGCGTTTAACAGCATGCAAATGTGATTCTTTTGGGTTAGCCTGGAATCTGGCACACAGACATGTTGCAAACATTATATCTGGTCGACTGGCAGTCAAATACATCAGTGAACCAACCATACCACGATATTCAGTGGTGTTCACTGGTTTGCAGTTGGGTCAGAGTCCAAATTTAAAGGTGCTGCAATAGGTGTGTTTTTCGATGGGATTGAATCATATTTGTATTTTCTTAACAAATCTCTGACATATTTTTCTTGATTTATAAAAATTCCATTTTCATTTTGCTTAATCTGATGACCCAAGAAAAATGTTAATTCTCCCATTAAACTCATTTCATACTCAGATGACATGATTTTAGAAAACCTTTTACACATTGAATCATCAGTTGAACCAAATATAATGTCATCAACATAAATTTGTACCAATAAGATATTACCTTTTTCTTTCAAGATAAATAAGGTATTATCTATTGCACCTCTTTGAAGGCCATTTTTAAGAAGATGTTTAGTTAAAGTATCATACCAGGCTCTTGGGGCTTGTCTAAGACCATACAAAGCTTTGTTCAGTCTATATACCAAGTAAGGATGCTTCTCATTGATATAGCCTGGAGTCTGCTTAACATATACTTCTTCTTCCAATGTTCCATTAAGGAACGCAGTTTTGACATCCATCTGAAAGACTTTGAACTGCAGATGGGTTGCATAAGCCAGAAATATTCTGATGGCTTCAAGTCTTGCAACTGGAGCAAAAGTTTCATCAAGCTCAGAGAGTGGTGGCAGAACAAGATGCTTTTAACCATGCCTCAGTAGTCCTAATGTGGTTAGTCATACTGAACCACAAGGTACAGCACTGATATCTTCTGAGAATGTATTTTCTATGAAGAAGATGGTGTCTGAACTCATGGATTCTGGAGAGTCCAGTCAAATCTCTCCATACTGTTGTGATGAAACTGAAGATGATGACCTTATTGCAATGATTGCTAAAACGTTTAACCGTTTCAAAGCAAGAGCAAATAGGCCATCTAGACAATTTGCATCCAGTTCTTCCACTGACAAGACCAATTTGACATGCTTTAAGTGTGGCAAAAAGGGTCATTTCATGAAAGAGTGCAGGTCCAACCAGTTTGTATCCAAGCCTGGTCCATTCTCCTCAAATAATAAGCCTGATGATAGCTATAAACTGAAATATAAAAAGCTTAAGGCCCAGATTGCTCTCATGGCACAACAAATTGAAACAAATAATAAGTGCATGATTGCAACAACTGAAGAGAAGTGGGTGCCTTCTGATGAATCATCTGCTGATGAAGAAGAAGAAAGAGATTGCTGTTACATGTCTCTGGCAGACGAAGAGCTCCTGGTGAAGGAAGATGTCACATCTGGACGATGGGTGGACATTGTTATCAAGAAGGTTAGTGATTATGATAATGCAACTGACCAAGAACTAAAATTGGACATTGCTGAAGCTCTTAATTCTGATTTGATTTTTGTAGAAACTGTTAGATCTGATTGTGTAAATGGTCTAGAAACAGATTCTTCTGAAATAAATGCTTTAAAATCAAAATTAAAGAGCTTCAAGACATTGAACTGGCATTTCAAGCCCAGGTTCTGGTAACTAAACAATTGATTCAAGAAAAACAAGATCTTGAGATCATTTTAGAGAAAGAAAAACTGGTAATAAAATCATGGCTAGAAACCAAAAAGCCATATGATGCTTGTGCAAAACAATTTCCTGCTCAAAAACGTTCATACTTAGATGGAAATACTCATGTAGCATCATTAATACCAGTAATCGATCGATTACCAGAGGAGTTCAGGCCCACCACTGTTTATGATGAGCCTGTAACTCCCAAGACCAATTTTTACCCAGTTCAATCCCTAGAGGTCAAGACTGGAGCATTCCAGATGACTGCTCCAGTTAAAGAGGTTTATCGGAATAAACCTTTGCCTCAGACCAATCCCCTACCTGTAACATCCCGAACTTTTATTTAATGTTTGACTAATGCCGTTAAGTCAATTTGGGGTGTCGTTAAGTCCTTACTTAATATTTGAATGTAGCTATGTGTGATTAACGTAGATAAAGTAGTTAGGTTTGAGAGCCTAAATACTAATGACGAATAAAAGGGTGTTTAATGTCGCTTAAAGGCTATGTAGTGCCTTTTAATGAAGGACTAATGTTGTATATGGTCAACAATGCAGTTTCTGACCAATAATGAAGGATATAGAAGTCCGAGGGCTGTTTTTGACATAGGTGGAAATTGAAAAACGGGATTAAGGGTTTAGGGCTGCCATTAGATGTGATTAAGCAGCCATTAGTAATTAACAAAGCAATTAAATCCTTTCTTGAATCCTAAAGCAATTAATCTAGTTTTGGGGCTAACAATTGTGTGTTTTGGTGTTGTAATCGATCGATCATCGAGTCAAGCAGGTAATCATTGATATATTGATTGTATTTTCAGATTTAGAGGTTGATAATTATGAATCAAATCTGATTAAAAAGGGATTATGCAAGTAATTAGGGTTTATGTGGTGTTTTGGGGTAATTAACATTGAAAGTGATG
>CM067173.1:24057571-24157016 GCA_034093135.1 Erigeron breviscapus | reverse complement strand
TATTGTGGGTTTGGGCTTAGAGTGGATTTTGCCCAAATTCTTTTTGATGACTTGGTTGAGCGACTTAGGGTGAAAGGAAGAAAACCGTTCGTTCCTTATATTCGTTTCCTTTCCCTAATGTTTAAAAATGCTCTTGGAGACCAGTACGATTTTGATACTACTCACTTTTCTGTGAGTGAGTATATGAGAGATTTGGTTAATCTCAGGTCTCCAGTGGATGAGGTAGATATTCCTCAGTCCATGCTTTCCTTGCAAAGGGAAGAAGCTGAAATGGGTCCAGTTAGAGTTCAAGATGTTGAAGGACCATCTGGTGATGATGTACAGATAATAGAGGCTGTACAACCCATAAGACAAGTTGCTCCAGAAGGTCAAGGTCAAGAAGTTGTTGAACCTTCCAGACGACCTAGAACTAATAGGCATCTGATGAGAGCTGGAATCCAGGTGAATCCAGAAAGACATCCAGGTGATGTTATGAATCTGGATGGATCACCAATATTTGAATCTGAAGAGGTTGTTGGGCAGGAAACTGATGAACATGCTTCTGGTGAGCAAGAGGCTCCACTGGACTTGAATGTTGAGGTTGGTGAACAGGTAGATATAGAGACTGGTGAACAGTCTGGTGAACAGACAGTTGGGATTGCTCAAGAATGGGATGTTGTTGAATCTCCAATGTCTGAAGGCTTTGATGTTAACTTGAATTTTCTGGGTGAAGATATACAAGAAGAAGAAAATCTACCAGAAATGCCAACACCTTCACCAGAAATGCCACCACCAGAACCAAACATGCCACCACCCCCACCACCTTCAATTCCAGAAAACACCCAATACTTCACACCAGCAACAATTCAACCTTCAGAATCTCAACCTCCTCCTCGTGCGCCGGAGTCACCAGTTGCAACATCTGAAGCTGCAACTGAAGAGGACTGGGCACAAGTTCCTCTAATGACCAGATTACCCTCAAATCTTGAACCTCCCACTGGTCTCTCCACTTATTCTTCAACCGAGGTCCAAGGCCTTTTAAGTAAGGTGGCGGACCTGGAGAGATCACTCCAGACTTCATCTCAGGTTATTTCAGACTTCAAATCTTTACTTTCAAATAACCTTGCTTCAGAGATGAATGTCTTCGCTGGGAATGAGAAGCTGGTTTATGAGAAGCTTGATGAACTGGTACTGGCCACAAATACCAACACTGAAAAGATCAAGGTGGCAGTCCAGGGATTAGAGAATAGGTTGGTTACTTCTGTTCAGAGTGTAGTCACTGGTGGACTGGCAGGTCTGAAAGAAGAGGTTCAGAATTTGGTTTTCAGGGTAAGCTCTCTGGAGAGTAGGCCCACACTGGAACAAGGTGCAGTTGTTAGTGCTATAAGTGATGAATGTACAAGGAAGTTCAGAAACAATATGTTGAAAGAATTATGTGAAGAAGTTTCTGGGACTGTCCTTCGTAGCATTTATGATGGGGTGTTACCCCAAGTAGAGAAACTACTGGATGAGAAGTTGCCAAAGCACTTGCCTAAAGCTGTTGCAAATGTTCAGAAGGAAGTGCAGGAACTTAAGAAAGTTGTGTCTGAAACAACTCCAGTAGAAGGCACATCTTTTGGTCCACTGGATAGACTAATGCTTGAACAATTGTGGAATGATCTCAAGTCACGAACTGGAGATCGTTCCAAGGGGGAAGAGTTGTCTGGTGACCAAACACAAAGAGCATATGGCACTGAATCCGGGCTTACTGAAACACAAAGAGCATATGGCACTGAAGTCGGGCTTACTGAAGAGGCTGCTGGTACTGAAGCCAGTGAGCCCCAGTTTGAAACCTTCCCAGATATTCCTACTACACTGAAGGCTGTTAAAGGAAAGAAAAAAGTTGTATCTGGTGAAGAGGAAGAGCAAACTGAAGATATTGATAATGAAACTTCAAGGAAGTTAGAGCAAGAATGCATAATGATAGAGATTTTCAAAAGAAATCAAAAGGATGAACTGCTGGCCCATCAAATGGAGATGGCAACAATGGGGACTCTGGACTCTTACAATGCTGGAAGGTTAGGCATTAACATTGAAGTATATAAAAGGATGAAAGATGACCCCAGAGTTCATCAATGCCTAAATGCATTAGATGATGTTCATGTACGCTCATTCTACGCTGAAGAAGAACAAGTATATGACTCAATTATTTATGGCGTGAGTGTACCAGAACTCATCAGACAGAGAAAAGCTGAACTGGTAAGTCTCCAGAAAAAGATAAGAAAGAATGCTGGTGCTCTGGAGATAGAGTACAGAAAGAGACTTACTGGTTTACCAAAGTTGACTGCCAGACAGATCAAAGCAATCAGAGATGCTGATGTAAGTACTTTCATTTCCCTGGACACTTCTCGAAGAATAAATTGTCAAGAACTCCAAACTGTTGTAGAGCAAAGGAGAGTGTCCAAGGATACTGAAGCTTTGACCCAGCAAGCCAAGCTGAAAGAAAAATACAATGAGATGTTGAATTTCAGGGCTGATGCAAGAAGGATCACTGGTGCTGAAATCAAGTTGGCTGAAGATCATGTAGGCATGTCAAAGTTTGAAGTAAAGTTGACCAGGGAGGGTAACTTTACTGACGAGAGGAAAAGTACTTCAGTCCAAGCTTTTGGATGGAGTGAACTGAAGGAAATCGCTTTAACGTTCAGGGGGAAGACAAATGTGTCGACTGATGTTAAGGCATTTCTGAAAAGGGTGGAAAAGGTATGGAGAAGAAAGCAACAAATGGAAGTTGCAATGGGCATAAGATCACCAGATTCAATACCATCTTCTCTATCACCAAAGAGAAAGGCTACTGAAGATGCTCCAGAAAGGACATCGAAAAGAAGGGCCTGACTCTTATTGTTTACTTATTGTAATTATTGTCTTATGAAAATTGTATACTATTTATCAGTTGATGAATGTAATAATAGTTGCAATTTTTTATTCCTATAAGTAAATGATCAGATTTAGTCTAAGTTAGAACTTAATTGATGAAACTGAAAACACTCATGATCTATAAAGTGTTTTCCAGTAACTTAGATTTTTTAGACAAATCGAAACTTGTGTTTTTCAAGCTTACAAAATGTATAGATTCAAGCTTGAAAACACTTGCATTATTTCTAAACAAATAGGGGGAATTTGTTAGGTCCAGACTCAACTACTGGAGCCTCACTGAAGATCTGACCAGAGAACGTGTTCTACTGGACCTACTCCAGACTTGGAATCTGGAGTCCCTCTGAAGATTTGTCCAGAAATAATGAAGGTCAGTGAGCAAATACTTGTATAGGAAATCTGGAGTATTGTGAGTCCCGTTTTAAGTGCTAGACGGTTAACCAATAGAAAGTGTAAAATACAACAAGTCTAATAAACACTAGAAATGGACTAGTATTACTTGTAAATAAAGATGCAAGATATATAAACAAAGTAATACAAGACTTAAAGCAATAAACAAATAAAGTGGACCATTATGTATGTTTCATGGGTATTTTATTTATTGATGTTTAAATAAAATACAAGGTTGTTGCGGAATCAAGATAACACGATTAAGTGAGTATCCTAACAACCTATGATTACAAATGATCTATATTTGTCAATAGCTCTTTAGGATCGAGATACTTAAAGTTGTGAAGAATCCCTGTTTAAGATCGAGAGTATTTTAGACAAATTCACTTTCTTGCAAGGTGTATGCTAAAAAGTATTTTTGTTCAAGGAATGACTTAGTATTTATAGACAACAAATTCACCAGTGAATTTGTGTCGTACAAATATGGTTGGCATACATTTAATGATCCGACAAGAACATTAAATGTATTAGATAAGAATAAGGATAAAGTCACATCAAGTGCACGTGTATCCTTTTATCCAACCACCTTAACACGTATACTTTTGTTAAAGAACAAGTGGATTGTTCTTTGGAAAGTGTGTTAAAGGCTAAAGTCAATCCTCGATATTAGTGTTCAGACTTGCGGGATCTAGAACACTAACAATCCTCCAGTGTGCAGATCTGATAAGACTTCCAGTGGACTCCGCCATTTGTCAGTCTTCTTTCTTCAGACTTCAGTCTTTGACTTCAGTCAGAATGTCTTCAGTAGAGTAGATCTGGACTGGGGTGAAGTCTTCAGTGAGCTAATCTGGAGAATGCTCCAGATTACCTGTACAAGTAATGCTCACTAGTCTTCAATTATTTCTGGACAAATCTTCAGAGGGACTCCAGATTCCAAGTCTGGAGTAGGTCCAGTAGAATATGCTTTCTGGTCAGATCTTCAGTGAGCTCCAGTAGTCGGGTCTGGAGCGAGACCAGCAAAACAAGTTTCTTAACAAACCTAAGTAAGGTTCCAGTAGTCCAGTCTGGAGCCAGTCCAGTAAGTCTGGACTAAATCTGGACCTAACAAGTATTCTCCAGATGAGCTCACTGGACTTCACCCCAGTCCAGATCAACTCTACTGAAGACATTCTGACTGAAGTCAAAGACTGAAGTCTGAAGGAAGAAGACTTAACAAATGGCGGAGTCCACTGGAAAGTCTCACCAGATCTGTACACTGGAGGATTGTCAGTGTTCTAGATACTACAAGTCTGAACACTGATATCGAGGTTTGACTTATGCCTTTAACACACTTTCCAAAGAACAATCCACTTGTTCTTTAACAAAGTATACGTGTGTTAAGGTGGTTGGATAAAAGGATACACTTGCACTTGATGTGACTTTATCCTTATTCCTTATCCAATACATTTAATATTCTTGTCGGATCATTAAATGTATACAACCATATTTGTATGGCACAAAATTCACTGGTGAATTTTGTTGCCTATAAATACAAAGTCATATCCTTGAGAAAAATACTTTTTAGCATAACACTTTGCATGAAAGTGAATTTGTCCAAATACTCTCGATCTTAAACAGGGATACTTCACAACTTTAAGTATCTCGATCCTAAAGAGTTATTTGACAAATATAGATCATATTGTAACTCATAGGTTGTTAGGATACACACTTAATTGTGTTATCTTGATTCCGCAACAACCTTGTGTTTTATTTAACATCATAAATAAAATACCCATGAAAAATACATAATGTTCCACTTTACTTGTTTATCGCTTTAAGTCTTGTATTACTTTGTTTATATATTCTTGCATTTATATTAAAGTAATACTAGTCCAATCTAGTGCTTATTAGACTTGTTGTATTATACACTTTCCTGGTTTAACCATCTCGAACTTAAGGGACTCACATTTGGTATCAGAGCAGAAGGCTAAACATTGCCTAGATCTGTTTCTTGATGGCTAACCAAGAAAATACACAAGGTTTTAGTCTTGGTCCCGATCCTAATGCAAATATTAATGATCAAAATGAACCACCAATTGTTAATAACACTAATACACCTCCTCCTCCTACTCCTGCTTCTCCACACGTGCATGTGCACTACTCAAATAATCCTGTTCCTAAATTCAGTGGGAACAGTGATGAATTTGGTACGTGGAAGGCTAGGATGGTTTTGCATGTCACTGGTATTGAGAGGAACATGATGAAAATTTTAAACGAAGGTCCTTATGTACCAACATCACCTCTCAATCCCCTTCTTGATCCTTCTGGATCTAGAAGAGGAAGGGAAAAGAGGGAGGAACATTGGTCAGAAGAGGAGAGGAGATTGGTGAATCTAGACACCCTTCTCAAAAACATGATCCTCGGGGCCGTTCCAGAAACCCTAATTCCCACACTAGTTCTTTTTCCTAGTGCCCACTAACTTTTACATTCCCAATAAAAACAGTTGTATTTTACAAAAATGACTTTAAACACGTCATATGACGATATTGAGTAGGTTAAAACACTCGAGTACCATCACGTGTCACAAATATTGACCAAGTATTTTCGAACGTTATGAAAATCTGGTTGACCACCAGTTTTAAGACTAGACCAAACATGTACACTGGAGGATTAGTCCAGTGCCAGTTTACAACTGGAGAGTTCTCTAGTTGCCATTTTCAAACAAAAGGAATTTTTGGTAAGAAAATTTGTTTTGAGTCTTTCCCCCTAAAATGATGATCCAGAAATCGATTAGTGCCAGGATAGTATCACAAAGGCGTTCGATAGCTTGGCGAGCAAAGATTATCTAGACCTCCTCAACTGGAGAACTTCATCAGTGTCACTGACGCGTTCATAACAAAAATCTCCAGTTTTAAGGATTTAACATTCCCAGTTCGCTGATGAGATGCTTAAAAGTTTTCTTATCAAGAGGTTTTGTAAAAACATCAGCGAGCTGTTTGTCAGTGGGGATGAAATGTATTTCAATGTCTCCTTTCATAACATGATCACGAATGAAATGATACCTGATGTCAATATGCTTTGTCTTGGAGTGCATCACTGGGTTGTGAGATATAGCAATTGCACTGGTGCTGTCACAAAAGATTGGGGTCCTTGTATACTTTTGACCATAATCTAGTAACTGGTTCTTGATCCAGAGAATCTGGGCACAACAACTGGCCGCAGAAATGTACTCTGCCTCAGCAGTGGACATAGAGACTGACGTCTGCTTCTTACTGGTCCAACTTACCAGTTTTTCTCCAAGGAAATGACAACCACCAGTTGTTGATTTTCTATCTATCTTACAACCTGCATGATCTGAATCTCAATAACCCATTAGATCTAACCCTGAGCCTTTGGGGTACCAAAGACCAAGGCTAGGACACCCTTTCATGTATCTGGAGATGCGTTTAACAGCATGCAAATGTGATTCTTTTGGGTTAGCCTGGAATCTGGCACACAGACATGTTGCAAACATTATATCTGGTCGACTGGCAGTCAAATACATCAGTGAACCAACCATACCACGATATTCAGTGGTGTTCACTGGTTTGCCAGTTGGGTCAGAGTCCAAATTTAAAGGTGCTGCAATAGGTGTGTTTTTCGATGGGATTGAATCATATTTGTATTTTCTTAACAAATCTCTGACATATTTTTCTTGATTTATAAAAATTCCATTTTCATTTTGCTTAATCTGATGACCCAAGAAAAATGTTAATTCTCCCATTAAACTCATTTCATACTCAGATGACATGATTTTAGAAAACCTTTTACACATTGCATCATCAGTTGAACCAAATATAATGTCATCAACATAAATTTGTACCAATAAGATATTACCTTTTTCTTTCAAGATAAATAAGGTATTATCTATTGCACCTCTTTGAAGGCCATTTTTAAGAAGATGTTTAGTTAAAGTATCATACTAGGCTCTTGGGGCTTGTCTAAGACCATACAAAGCTTTGTTCAGTCTATATACCCAGTAAGGATGCTTCTCATTGATATAGCCTGGAGTATGCTTAACATATACTTCTTCTTCCAATGTTCCATTAAGGAACGCAGTTTTGACATCCATCTGAAAGACTTTGAACTGCAGATGGGTTGCATAAGCCAGAAATATTCTGATGGCTTCAAGTCTTGCAACTGGAGCAAAAGTTTCATCAAAATCAACGCCCTCTGCCTGACAATAACCCTGGGCAACTAAAGTTGGCCTTGTTTCTTACAACATTGCCATCTTCATCCATCTTGTTTCGGTAGACCCATCTTGTACCAATGAGTTCTTTCTTTAACCCTGGTGGACAAGGAATAAGTTCCCACACATTATTCCTTTCAAACTGGATAAGCTCTTCTTGCATAGCTTCGACCCAGCTTGGGTCTGCCATAGCCTCGTCAATCTTCTTCGGTTCAATCAGTGATAAGAAGGTGACGTTTAAGCATTGCTCACTGGTGGCTCTTCTAGTCTGAACCCTACTGCTTGGATCTCCCACAATCTGTTCGATTGGATGTGCTCGAGTCCATTTAGTGTATTGACTAGGCTGGTGCAAAACAATATCAGTGTAAGTCACCTGGCGATCTTCTTCAGTTGCAGCAGCTTCTAGAGGAGGATCAGTCCAAACTACTTCTATATCCTCATCAGAGTCAATGAGGTCACGATTTGCATCATGAAATTCTTCATTAAAAGGCATTTCTTGAAGAATTGGAGAAGTTGGAGTTTGAACTGGTGCTGATATTGGAGTGGCACGTACATCAGATCCAATCACCAATTTCTGTGGTTAGTTGAAATTGATGGAGGGATAGAATGAAGTGTCACTGGTGGTGCTCTTCTTCTTAACTGGTTCCAATTGAGTGTAATTGGAAACATCTTTTGGTGAAACAACTGACTGATGAACTTGGTTGGTTTCACCAAAATTTATTGGAACGACTGGAGAAATATCAAGGCTTGGTCTCTTGTTGACTGCATCATTTGATTCGTCAAATGTGACATGAATTGTCTCATGAACCTTTTGGAGTCAATAATTATAAACTCTAAAGGCCTTTCGAATATCTGAATAGCCTAAAAATACACCTTCATCAGCTTTTGCATCAAACTTTCCAAGCTAACTGGAATCGTTTAAAATATAAACTGGACAACCAAATACATGAAAATATCCAATATTTGGTTTCCGATTCCTGAGTACTTCATAGGCAGTCTTCTTATGTCTCTTGATGTAGACTGACTGGTTTTGGGTGTGACAAGCAGTTGCAACTGCTTCAGCCCAGAAACTGGTGGGAAGACCTGATTCAGATAGCATGCTTCTGGCCGCTTCTATCAGTGTGTGATTCTTTCTTTCCATAACTCCATTCTGCTCTGGAGAGTGTGCTGATGAGAAGTTTTGAGAGATGCCAGTGTCATTGCAAAATGTTTCCTGTACCTTATTTTGAAATTCAGTACCATTATCACTTCGCAACTGACAAACTTTTCGAGTATACTTGAGTTCAATTCTTTTGATGAGAGAGATGATTTCAGCAGGTGCATCACTTTTAGATCTGAGGAATACAACCCAGCAAAATCTGGTGAATTCATCAACCACAACTAGAGTGTACTTCTTTCCAGCTCTAGTTTGAACATTCATTGGACCAAAGAGATCCATATGAAGCATGTAAAGAGGTTCAGTGATGCTAAAGTTTTGCCTTGTTTTGAAACTGGCCCTTTTCTGCTTGCCATCTCACACCCTGGACATGGCTTTTCTTTATTGAAAGAAATATGAGGTATCCCATCTACCAGTTGTTTGCGAGATAACTTGTTAATATTTTTGAAATTAAGATGGGATAATCGTTTATGCCACAGTCAGTTGGTGTCCTCATCAGCCTTGGTATAGAAGCACTGCTCTTTTGGAGCTAGTTCCATATCCATGATGTACACATTTCCTTTTCTTGGTACAACCATCACCACTTTCCAATCCTTGTTAAATATGGTTCCTTGAGCAATATCGAACAAAACTCTGTAGCCATCATCACAAAGTTGGCTTACACTGATCAGGTTGTATTTCAAACCATTCACAAATGCAACTCTTTTGAATTCGACCTGTCTGTTATTGAGCACACCATATCCTTCAGTCTTTCCACTTTGATCATTACCAAACGTCACTGCCGGTCTATCTTGGACAGTGAACTCTTCAAGCAGGGGCTTACATCCGGTCATAGTCCGGCCAGCTGCGCTGTCCAGATACCAGGTGTTCTTCTTTCGATCGCCCTGCACACACACAAAAATCATCAGTTATTTTTGCGAACCCATCTTTTCTTGATGGGTTCACTGGACTTCACTACAGAAGTCTCAACAGATTGTTGTGGTGTTATACTGAAGACTACATCTGGATCTTTTTCACCAGATCCAGGTGCAGGAGTAAAAACGATTGGTATTTGATACTTGCTCCCATTTTTCTTATCAGATTTTGTTCCAGATGGAACATTCTTTTGTTTAGGTTTTGAAGGGGGTTTAATATTTTGTTTTTCAACTTTAGGTGATGAACCTCCTTCCAGATTTTTAATTCTGGCAGTGCAACTCTGAACCTGTCTAGACAAAAGTTGGAGTTGACTTTCCAGGCTGTTGACCTTGGACCTTGGTTCAGCTGGAGTTTTGGTCTTTTGAGTCTTGGGTTCCTTAGACTTCTGAGGTAAAGGCTTGTTACCAGATGCCTTTTTAACTGGAGCACTAGCCTGATTGGCTCCATGTTTAACCTCAATGGGGGTGGTCTCAAAGGGTTTAGTTTTGACAGTCTCAGGTTGATCATATAGAGTTTCAACCCTAAGAGCTGGAGGCAATGCATGAAGATCTGGTATGAGAGCTGCCATTTCCAGATCTCCAGATTTCCATGCATTTTTCTGGGCAACAATAGTTCTAGAAAATGCATCAAAATTCTTTCCAGATGCTTTTACCCACGACTTGATAATCATTTGTTCTTTTTCAAGATCAGATTTTAATTTTTAATTTTCAAGTTCAAAAGCCTCAATTTTCAAAACTGACTCCTTGAGAGCCAACTGGATACTTTGTAAATCATTCAGTTGTGGTTTAACATTGTTCAGTTCAGTTAAGATAGTATCCAGATATCTTTCACTGTCTGCTCTAACAGTTTCCACAAAAGCCAAATCACCACTTAATGATTCAGCGAGGTCCAGTTTCAGTTCTGGATCAACCTGTGTAAGTCCCAACTCAATAGATGGTACTACTGAAGACACCTCTATGTCGATGGTGGAGTTACTTTACAATATATGCACTGAACTGGAGACGACCAGTTGCAGTGAGTATATACCAAGTTCTAGATAGATTACTTATTTAAATGGTAATAAGTAAAGAACAATGCAATAATACAAAATACTTGTAAGATAAATTGATGAGAAAATATGTAATTTTCAATGTGTAATTTATTTATTGATGTTTAAATAAATTACAAGGTTGTGGCGGAACCAAGATAATACAAGAATGTAAATATCCTAACAACCTATGAAATACAATTGATCTACACTCGGAATTTCTCAAGACAATCAAAACACTTAAAGTTGTGAAATGTTCCTTTTAGCGATTGAGAGAATATTGCACAAGTTCACCAAGAATATTGCAGGTTTGCAAAGTGTGAATTCTATCGAAGTGTATTCGAAGAAGTAATATTCTTGTTGTGCAATGACTTGTATTTATAGGAAAAGTTAACATTGGGATGTTAACTTTGGCCGTACAAATGTGGTTGAGATCATTTAATGAATAGCATTTAATTCCTTAAAAGGCAGTGTAAAGTCGCATGTTAAAGCAACTTTACTCAACCACCTTTATGTACCTTTTATTACTTAAATAATAAGATAAGGCTTATTATCCGGGTAAAGGTACATAAAGCATAAAAGTCAATTCCTCGTAATCAGTGTAAAGCTTTGTAAGAGCTTTCCACTGATGGTCTCCAGTTTGTAACTGACTAGAATGTCAACTGGGCTTCGCTGCCATTACCATTCTCTATCTTCCATTTGTTGTCTTCGACTTCAACTGGAATGATTCTTCAACTTGGTCAGTTCTCAACTGGAGGAAGTCTTCAGTTGCGTTGACTGTACGGTGCAACTGGACTTCAATATATTTCTCGACAAATCATCTAGGTCTCCAGTTTCACTGGACAGTTTCACTGGGTCTCCAGATGCAACTGGAGACTGGCCAGTTTACCAGGTGAACTGGTCCTAACAAATTCCCCCTATTTGTCTAGAAATATTGCCAAGTCTTTTTCTAGTTCTTGTATCTATACAAGTGTGAACTGGAGAGACTTGTTCGATTTAAATCTGTCTAAGTTTCCAAGGCATTTTTATAGATCAATAAATGCCTTAGGTTTTTCTTTTAGGTTTGTTAGATTTTAATCTATTATCTACCTTGTGGTTACAAACTGGTAACTTCATTTATACAAGGAAATGAAATTTATACAAGTTACAGAATGTAAAACAAAATACAAGTAGATAACTGGAAAAAAAAGAACTTAATGAGATGGCCCTTCGCCAGTTCTTCTTCTCTTGGTCACTGAAGAAATAGGCTGAGAGTCTTCAGGATCAATATTCAACTTTTGCTCAAGATTTTCTTTATGTTGAATCTTGCCCTTAAGAAGTTCACCCATGCTTTCTCAAACCTATTCTTTTGTGCCTTCGCATCCAACACATTCACCATCTCCACCCATTCGCTGAACCCATATTGCATAGCACCAGGATTGTCAGTTTTAACCAGTGGCCCTCTGGTATAACTAACTTCAACTTGAAAAACTTTGGTGCCTGGCTTGATTGTTACATTGACACCATTGATAGTACCACTATGTCTTCTGGTTGACATGATCTGGGAGTAATAGCTTCTTGCTTCAGATTCATTTGTTATTTTTATACTCCCAGCACCAGCAGCCAGTATAGCGGACTTGATGTCTTCATTAGATACCTCGCCAGTTGGTTCAACAAATGTGCTAAGGTCAGCATCTCTAGACAGTGGTCTTCTTGGTTGTGGAATCCTTCTTGGTGGATTCAAAACCTTCTTCACAACCTTCTTAACATTTTCAATTCGTTTAAGAATCCCACTGGCCCTATTCTCCTTAGCCTTCTCCACTGAAATGTTCAAACTCTTGGCATCAAATTCAGCTTCATCCTCAGGATAGTGTCTGTCCAGTTCAACATCCAGCATTTCTTTCAACTGGTCAACTATCCTAGGATCATTCTTGATCCTGACATACTCCTCCTTAGTGATACCCAAAAGATTGGCATCACTCATATCAAGCAACTTGATTTGTGCAAGATGTGCCCTGGCTTCAACTTGGTTTCTTTGTTTCATCTTCTTTCTTTCTTTAATATCATTGCCAAGTCTAGCCAGTCTTCTGCTATCACTATCTGAAACTGGAGGAAGTATATCAGCATTGCCAGTTTCTAACATTACATCAGTGGCCGGCTGGGCAGATGCTTCAACAGCTAAACCTTTTCCTTCACTTCATCATCCTCTTGTTCAAATTCTCTATGCTGCCTCTCAACTGGTTGATCTCACTGGTGAGTGGGGCCAGATCAACCTGAGGAGTGGCCATCTTGGTGATCTCAGACATCACCCTTTCAATCAATTGTGCTTCTCTAGCACCCAACGTATCCTCTATCTTCTGACCAACTGAAGTCATCAACTGTTGTCCAAGTTCAGTGACATCTAGGCCAGGTCTTTCAATCAGTTCCTTTACCTGCCTTTCAATCTCCCTCAAATCTACTTCAGATGTTCTTACAGTGTTGCCAAGCAGATTGGAGATTGAGGTTGTAACCTTGGACTGAATAAGGTCAAAGGCTTCCTTTAAAGTACCAGCCAGATTGTTGCAGCCAGTGACCAACTCATTTAGCTTTTTAAACACCAAGTCTTCATTAGATACCTCGCCAGTTGGTTCAACAAATGTGCTAAGGTCAGCATCTCTAGACAGTGGTCTTCTTGGTTGTGGAATCCTTCTTGGTGGATTCAAAACCTTCTTCACAACCTTCTTAACATTTTCAATTCGTTTAAGAATCCCACTGGCCCTATTCTCCTTAGCCTTCTCCACTGAAATGTTCAAACTCTTGGCATCAAATTCAGCTTCATCCTCAGGATAGTGTCTGTCCAGTTCAACATCCAGCATTTCTTTCAACTGGTCAACTATCCTAGGATCATTCTTGATCCTGACATACTCCTCCTTAGTGATACCCAAAAGATTGGCATCACTCATATCAAGCAACTTGATTTGTGCAAGATGTGCCCTGGCTTCAACTTGGTTTCTTTGTTTCATCTTCTTTCTTTCTTTAATATCATTGCCAAGTCTAGCCAGTCTTCTGCTATCACTATCTGAAACTGGAGGAAGTATATCAGCATTGCCAGTTTCTAACATTACATCAGTGGCCGGCTGGGCAGATGCTTCAACAGCTAAACCTTTTCCTTCACTTCATCATCCTTCTTCTTCAAATTCTCTACTTCAGTTGTCAAATTATCTAAAGATTGAGCATGTAGAGATACCTGGGTGTTCAAATTCTCTATGCTGCCTCTCAACTGGTTGATCTCACTGGTGAGTGGGGCCAGATCAACCTGAGGAGTGGCCATCTTGGTGATCTCAGACATCACCCTTTCAATCAATTGTGCTTCTCTAGCACCCAACGTATCCTCTATCTTCTGACCAACTGAAGTCATCAACTGTTGTCCAAGTTCAGTGACATCTAGGCCAGGTCTTTCAATCAGTTCCTTTACCTGCCTTTCAATCTCCCTCAAATCTACTTCAGATGTTCTTACAGTGTTGCCAAGCAGATTGGAGATTGAGGTTGTAACCTTGGACTGAATAAGGTCAAAGGCTTCCTTTAAAGTACCAGCCAGATTGTTGCAGCCAGTGACCAACTCATTTAGCTTTTTAAACACCAAGTCTTCATTAGATGAAAACTTGTTAATCCCTAGATCAACCACCTTAATATTTGTTAAGTGATCCTTGTGGTATCTGGAGAAAGACTTGGTGTTTTTGTCAAGTGTCTTTTGAATCTCCTCCACCCTGGTTAGAAGGTTTTGGAGATCGGCTTGAATTGAGACAACTTGACTGTCCAGTGACGAAGGAGAAGGTGTCACTGGACCAGCAGCAGTTACTACTGGAGCAACTGGAAGAGGCAAATTTAAGGAAGTCTCCCCAGTTGTCATGCCAGCAGTTGAAGATATAATAGGAGTGGTGGAAGAAGAAAGGACTGGAAAATTAATATTTGGGGGCAAGACGACTGGAGATTCACCCTCTCTCCAGTAATTGAGGTGTAAGGCATACCTCAATACGTCGGCGGACAAGGTACACTAGATTGTTCCATCCTTTAATGTGAAACTGATGGAGGAACAATCGGAAGAAAGAACGGCACTGTACCAAAACTCACACAAGTAGTTGTGAAACAACTTGCGTGGGTTTAGAGAGATTGAGGGTCCTATTGGAGAATCCTTCAAAAACTTTTGGATTCTACCAATAAGGGTATTGGACCCTTGAGATCCTTGTAAGCTTGCCATCGGATTATTTGGATTGAGTTTGATGACAGAAGCATTACTAGGAGCACCAGATGCTGGTTTGACATCTGGTGAACGAGCATATGGAACAGTCAAGAGATTTACATCTCTTGAACGGGATGATCTAGGAGCCATTTGAAAATGAAATTGAAATTTGGGAATTAGGGTTCTTGATTTGTGAAGCAGAGAGAGAAATGAAGCAATTTTGATGATTGGAAGTAAATGAAAGATTGTAGAAGAGAAGTAAATGAGTTCGGAGTAAATAAGGGTATTGGACCCTTGATATCCTTGTAAGCTTGCCATCGGATTATTTAGATTGAGTTTGAATTTTGAAATAAAATAATAATTTGCCATGTCAACATTAAATGCTACCATGTCATCATTAAATGCTACGACGGCTTATCTTACCCACGCGCCCACTCACTTTTTATTTTCCCAATACAAACATGTATTCATACATTAAATGCTACCATGTCAACATTAAATGCTACCATGTCAGCATTAAATGCACATGTTGCAAACATTATATCTACCATTAAATGCTACCATGTCAACATTAAATGCTACCATGTCAGCATTAAATGCTACATGTTGCAAACATTATATCTACCATTAAATGCTACCATGTCAACATTAAATGCTACCATGTCAGCATTAAATGCTACCATGTTGCAAACATTATATCTACCATTAAATGCTACCATGTCAACATTAAATGCTACCATGTCAGCATTAAATGCACATGTTGCAAACATTATATCTACCATTAAATGCTACCATGTCAACATTAAATGCTACCATGTCAGCATTAAATGCTACATGTTGCAAACATTATATCTACCATTAAATGCTACCATGTCAACATTAAATGCTACCATGTCAGCATTAAATGCTACATGTTGCAAACATTATATCTACCATTAAATGCTACCATGTCAACATTAAATGCTACCATGTCAGCATTAAATGCTACATGTTGCAAACATTATATCTACCATTAAATGCTACCATGTCAACATTAAATGCTACCATGTCAGCATTAAATGCTACCATGTTGCAAACATTATATCTACCATTAAATGCTACCATGTCAACATTAAATGCTACCATGTCAGCATTAAATGCACATGTTGCAAACATTATATCTACCATTAAATGCTACCATGTCAACATTAAATGCTACCATGTCAGCATTAAATGCTACATGTTGCAAACATTATATCTACCATTAAATGCTACCATGTCAACATTAAATGCTACCATGTCAGCATTAAATGCTACATGTTGCAAACATTATATCTACCATTAAATGCTACCATGTCAACATTAAATGCTACCATGTCAGCATTAAATGCTACATGTTGCAAACATTATATCTACCATTAAATGCTACCATGTCAACATTAAATGCTACCATGTCAGCATTAAATGCTACCATGTTGCAAACATTATATCTACCATTAAATGCTACCATGTCAACATTAAATGCTACCATGTCAGCATTAAATGCACATGTTGCAAACATTATATCTACCATTAAATGCTACCATGTCAACATTAAATGCTACCATGTCAGCATTAAATGCTACATGTTGCAAACATTATATCTACCATTAAATGCTACCATGTCAACATTAAATGCTACCATGTCAGCATTAAATGCTACATGTTGCAAACATTATATCTACCATTAAATGCTACCATGTCAACATTAAATGCTACCATGTCAGCATTAAATGCTACATGTTGCAAACATTATATCTACCATTAAATGCTACCATGTCAACATTAAATGCTACCATGTCAGCATTAAATGCTACCATGTTGCAAACATTATATCTACCATTAAATGCTACCATGTCAACATTAAATGCTACCATGTCAGCATTAAATGCACATGTTGCAAACATTATATCTACCATTAAATGCTACCATGTCAACATTAAATGCTACCATGTCAGCATTAAATGCTACATGTTGCAAACATTATATCTACCATTAAATGCTACCATGTCAACATTAAATGCTACCATGTCAGCATTAAATGCTACCATGTACATTAAAGCACCATGTCATCAAGCACCTTTAGTCTTCAACACCCCATTCTCCAAACACTCCTTGTGTCCCATTTCAAGAAGGACTTGGCGAAAATTAATATTTGGGGGCAAGACGACTGGAGATTCACCCTCTCTCCAGTAATTGAGGTGTAAGGCATACCTCAATACGTCGGCGGACAAGGTACACTAGATTGTTCCATCCTTTAATGTGAAACTGATGGAGGAACAATCGGAAGAAAGAACGGCACTGTACCAAAACTCACACAAGTAGTTGTGAAACAACTTGCGTGGGTTTAGAGAGATTGAGGGTCCTATTGGAGAATCCTTCAAAAACTTTTGGATTCTACCAATAAGGGTATTGGACCCTTGAGATCCTTGTAAGCTTGCCATCGGATTATTTGGATTGAGTTTGATGACAGAAGCATTACTAGGAGCACCAGATGCTGGTTTGACATCTGGTGAACGAGCATATGGAACAGTCAAGAGATTTACATCTCTTGAACGGGATGATCTAGGAGCCATTTGAAAATGAAATTGAAATTTGGGAATTAGGGTTCTTGATTTGTGAAGCAGAGAGAGAAATGAAGCAATTTTGATGATTGGAAGTAAATGAAAGATTGTAGAAGAGAAGTAAATGAGTTCGGAGTAAATAAGGGTATTTATAATGGATTCAAGATCCCAATGAAATACCCAAAACTATATTTTATTAAACAAAATCTTTTTTGTAGATATTTTCACAAATTGAGTTTGAATTTTGAAATAAAATAATAATTTGCCATGTCAACATTAAATGCTACCATGTCATCATTAAATGCTACGACGGCTTATCTTACCCACGCGCCCACTCACTTTTTGTTTTCCCAATACAAACAGTTGTCAAGTACTAAAATGGCTTGAAACACGTCAGATCACAATATCAAGTGGTTTAAAACACTCGAGTACCATCACGTGTCACAAAAATTGACCAAGTATTTCTTAACGTTATAAAAATAAGACAAGACTGAATTTGGTCACTGGAGGATCAGTCCAGTGCCAGTTTCCAACTGAAGAATTCTCCAGTTGCCATTTTCAAACAAAAACGAATTTTAGTCAGAAAATTATTTTGAGTCTTTCCCCCTAAAATGATGATCCAGAAATCGATTAGTGCCAGGATAGTATCACAACGGCGTTCGATAGCCTGGCGAGCAAAGATTATCTGGACCTCCTCAACTGGAGAACTTCATCAGTGTCACTGACGTGTTCAATAACAAAGAAAGCTCCAGTTTTAAGGATTTAACATTCCCAGTTCGCTGATGAGATGTTTAAAGGTTTTCTCATCGAGAGGTTTTGTAAAAACATCAGCTAACTGTTTGTCAGTGGGGATGAAATGAATTTCAATGTCTCCTTTCATAACATGATCACGAATGAAATGATACCTGATGTCAATATGCTTTGTCTTGGAGTGTATCACTGGGTTGTGAGATATAGCAATTGCACTGGTGTTGTCACAAAAGATTGGGGTCCTTGTATACTTTTAACCATAATCTAGTAACTGGTTCTTGATCCAGAGAATCTGGGCACAGCAACTGGCCGCAGAAATGTACTCTGCCTCAGCAGTGGACATAGAGACTGACGTCTGCTTCTTGCTGGTCCAACTTACCAGTTTTCCTCCAAGGAAATGACAACCACCAGTTATTGATTTTCTATCTATCTTACAACCTGCATGATCTGAATCTCAATAACCCATTAGATCTAACCCTGAGCCTTTGGGGTACCAAAGACCAAGGCTAGGACACCCTTTCATGTATCTGAAGATGCGTTTAACAGCATGCAAATGTGATTCTTTTGGGTTAGCCTGGAATCTGGCACACAGACATGTTGCAAACATTATATCTGGTCGACTGGCAGTCAAATACATCAGTGAACCAACCATACCACGATATTCAGTGGTGTTCACTGGTTTGCCAGTTGGGTCAGAGTCCAAATTTAACGGTGCTGCAATAGGTGTGTTTTTCGATGGGATTAAATCATATTTGTATTTTCTTAACAAATCTCTGACATATTTTTCTTGATTTATAAAAATTCCATTTTCATTTTGCTTAATCTGAAGACCCAAGAAAAATGTTAATTCTCCCATGAAACTCATTTCATACTCAGATGACATGATTTTAGAAAACCTTTTACACATTGCATCATCAGTTGAACCAAATATAATGTCATCAACATAAATTTGTACCAATAAGATATTACCTTTTTCTTTCAAGATAAATAAGGTATTATCTATTGCACCTCTTTGAAGGCCATTTTTAAGAAGATGTTTAGTTAAAGTATCATACCAGGCTCTTGGGGCTTGTCTAAGACCATACAAAGCTTTGTTCAGTCTATATACCCAGTAAGGATGCTTCTCATTGATATAGCCTGGAGTCTGCTTAACATATACTTCTTCTTCCAATGTTCCATTAAGGAACGCACTTTTGACATCCATCTGAAAGACTTTGAACTGCAGATGGGCTGCATAAGCCAGAAATATTCTGATTGCTTCAAGTCTTGCAACTGTTGCAAAAGTTTCATCAAAATCAACGCCCTCTGCCTGACAATAACCCTGGGCAACTAAGCTGGCCTTGTTTCTTAAAACATCGCCATCTTCATCCATCTTGTTTCGGTAGACCCATCTTGTACCAATGAGTTCTTTCTTTAACCCTGGTGGACAAGGAATAAGTTCCCACACATTATTCCTTTCAAACTGGATAAGCTCTTCTTGCATAGCTTCGACCCAGCTTGGGTCTGCCATAGCCTCGTCAATCTTCTTCGGTTCAATCAGTGATAAGAAGGTGACGTTTAAGCATTGCTCACTAGTGGCTCTTCTAGTCTGAACCCCACTATTTGGATTACCCACAATTTGTTCAATTGGATGGGCTCGAGTCCATCTAGTGTATTGACTAGGCTGGTGCACAACAATATCAGTGCAAGTCACCTGGCGATCTTCTTCAGTTGCAATAGCTTCTGGAGGAGGATCAGTCCAAACTACTTCCACATCCTCATCAGAGTCAATGAGGTCACGATTTGCATCATGAAATTCTTCATTCAAAGGCATTTCTTGAAGAACTGGAGAAGTTGGAGTTTGAACTGGTGCTGATATTGGAGTGGCACGTACATCAGATCCAATCACCAATTCTTGTGGTAAGTTGAAATTGATGGAGGGATAAAATGATGTGTCACTGGTGCTTTTCTTCTTCTTAACTGGTTCCAATTTGTTGTAACTGGGAAAATCTTTTGGTGAAACAACTGACTGATGAACTTGGTCAGTTTCACCAAAATTGATTGGAACAACTGGAGTAATATCAAGGCTTGGTCTCTTGTTGATTGCTTCAGTTGATTCATCGAATGTGACATGTGTCTCATGAACCTTTTGGAGTCTATAATTATAAACTCTAAAGGCCTTTCGAATATCTGAATAACCTAAAAATACCCCTTCATCAGCTTTTGCATCAAACTTTCCAAGCTGACTGGAATCGTTTAAGATATAGACTAGACAACCAAATACATGAAAGTATCCAATATTTGGTTTACGATTCCTAAGTACTTCATAGGCAGTCTTCTTATGTCTCTTGATGTAGACTGACCGGTTTTGTGTGTGACAAGCAATTACAACTGCTTCAGCCCAAAAACTGGTGGGAAGACCTGATTCAGATAGCATACTTCTGGCCGCTTCTATCAGTGTGCGATTCTTTCTTTCCACAACTCCATTTTGCTATGGAGAGTGAACTGATGAGAAGTTTTGAGAGAAGCCAGTGTCATTGCAAAATGTTTCAAGTACCTTATTTTGGAATTCAGTACCATTATCACTTCGCAACTAACAAACTTTTCGAGTGTATTTGAGCTCAATTCTTTTGATGAGAGAGATGATTTCAGCAGGTGCATCACTTTTAGATCTGAGGAATACCACCCAGCAATATCTGGTGAATTCATCAACCACAACTAGAGTGTACTTCTTTCCAGCTCTAGTTTGAACATTCACTGGACCAAAGAGGTCCATATGTAGCATATGAAGAGGTTCAGTGATGCTAAAATTTTGCCTAGTTTTGAAACTGGCCCTTTTCTGCTTGCCCATCTCACACCCTGGACAAGGCTTTTCTTTATTAAAAGAAATCTGAGGTATCCCATCAACCAGTTGTTTGCGAGACAACTTGTTAATATTTTTAAAAATTAAGTGGATAGAAGGATCAGTCCAAACTACTTCCACATCCTCATCAGAGTCAATGAGGTCACGATTTGCATCATGAAATTCTTCATTCAAAGGCATTTCTTGAAGAACTGGAGAAGTTGGAGTTTGAACTGGTGCTGATATTGGAGTGGCACGTACATCAGATCCAATCACCAATTCTTGTGGTAAGTTGAAATTGATGGAGGGATAAAATGATGTGTCACTGGTGCTTTTCTTCTTCTTAACTGGTTCCAATTTGTTGTAACTGGGAAAATCTTTTGGTGAAACAACTGACTGATGAACTTGGTCAGTTTCACCAAAATTGATTGGAACAACTGGAGTAATATCAAGGCTTGGTCTCTTGTTGATTGCTTCAGTTGATTCATCGAATGTGACATGAATTGTCTCATGAACCTTTTGGAGTCTATAATTATAAACTCTAAAGGCCTTTCGAATATCTGAATAACCTAAAAATACCCCTTCATCAGCTTTTGCATCAAACTTTCCAAGCTGACTGGAATCGTTTAAGATATAGACTAGACAACCAAATACATGAAAGTATCCAATATTTGGTTTACGATTCCTAAGTACTTCATAGGCAGTCTTCTTATGTCTCTTGATGTAGACTGACCGGTTTTGTGTGTGACAAGCAATTACAACTGCTTCAGCCCAAAAACTGGTGGGAAGACCTGATTCAGATAGCATACTTCTGGCCGCTTCTATCAGTGTGCGATTCTTTCTTTCCACAACTCCATTTTGCTATGGAGAGTGAACTGATGAGAAGTTTTGAGAGAAGCCAGTGTCATTGCAAAATGTTTCAAGTACCTTATTTTGGAATTCAGTACCATTATCACTTCGCAACTAACAAACTTTTCGAGTGTATTTGAGCTCAATTCTTTTGATGAGAGAGATGATTTCAGCAGGTGCATCACTTTTGGATCTGAGGAATACCACCCAGCAATATCTGGTGAATTCATCAACCACAACTAGAGTGTACTTCTTTCCAGCTCTAGTTTGAACATTCACTGGACCAAAGAGGTCCATATGTAGCATATGAAGAGGTTCAGTGATGCTAAAATTTTGCCTAGTTTTGAAACTGGCCCTTTTCTGCTTGCCCATCTCACACCCTGGACAAGGCTTTTCTTTATTAAAAGAAATCTGAGGTATCCCATCAACCAGTTGTTTGCGAGACAACTTGTTAATATTTTTAAAATTAAGGTGGGATAATCTTTTATGCCATAGCCAGTTGGTGTCCTCATCAGCCTTGGTATAGAAGCATTGCTCTTTTGGAGCTGGTTCCATATCCATGATGTACACATTTCCTTTTCTTGGTGCAACCATCACCACTTTCCAATCCTTGTTAAATATGGTGCCTTGTGCAATATCGAACAAAACTCTGAAGCCATCATCACAAAGTTGGCTGACACTGATCAGGTTGTATTTCAAACCATTCACAAATGCAACTCTTTTGAATTCGACTTGTCCATTATTGAGCACACCATATCCTTCAGTCTTTCCAGATTGATCATTACCAAATGTCACTGTCGGTCCATCTTGGACAGTGAACTCTTCAAGCAGGGGCTTACATCCGGTCATAGTCCGGCCAGCAGCGTTGTCCAGATACCATATATTCTTCTTTCGATCGCCCTGCACAACCACAAAAATCATCAGTTATTTTTGTGAACCCATCTTTTCTTGATGGGTTCACTGGACTTCTCTACAGAAGTCACAGTAGATTATTGTGGTGTTGAACCGGAGGCTGCATCTGGAGCTCTTTCACCAGCTCCAGGTGCAAGAGTAAAAACGATTGGTACTTGATACTTACTCCCCTTATTTTTACCAGATTTTGTTCCAGATGGAACATTCTTTTGTTTAGGTATTGAAGGGAGTGGTTTAATATTTTGTTTGAAAACTGGAGGTAATGAACCTCCTTCCAGATTATTAATCCGGGCAGTACAACTCTGAACCTGTCGAGACAAAAGTTGGAGTTGACTTTCCAGTTTAACCAAAATATTATTTTCATCAGGCAACTGAACCTTGGACCTTGGTTCAGTTGGAGTTTTAGTCTGTCGGGTCTTGGGCTCCTTAGACTTTTGAGGTAAAGACTTGTTACCAGTGGCCTTTTTGACTGGAGCTTTAGCCTGTTTGGCTCCAGTTTTAACCTCAATGGGGGTGGTCTCAATGGTTTCAGTTTCAACAGCTTCAGGTTGATCATAAGGTGTTTCAACCTTGAGAGCTGAAGGCAATGCATGAAGATCTGGTATGAGAGCTGCCATCTCCAGATCTCCAAATTTCCATGCATTCTTCTGGGCATCGATAGTACTTGAAAATGCAACATAGTTTTTAACAGATGCTTTTACCCATGACTTGTTAATCTTTTGTTCTTTTTTCAAGATCAGAAAATAATTTTTGATTATCAAGTTCTAAAGCCAACTGGACACTTTGTAAATCATTCAGTTGTGGTTTAACATTGTTCAGTTCAATTAAGATAGTGTCAAGATATCTTTCACTATCAGCTCTTACAGTTTCCACATAAGCTAAATCACCACTTAATGATTCAGCCAGGTCCAGTTTAAGTTCAGGGTCAACCTGGTTATCATAGTCACATACCTTTTTCAGAATGATGTTAACCCATCTTCCAGTGATGACATCTTCTTTTGCCACGTGCTGCTGCTGTTGATCTTCCGAGGCCATGAAACACATGTCCCTTTCCTCTTCTTCATCATCAGATGAGTCATCAGAGTACTCCCATTTTCCCTCAGTTTGTGCCATTAAGCACTGATCCTTTTCCTTTTCCATGGACAGGAGGGCAATCTGGGCCTTAAGCTTCTTGTATTTTGCTTTGTAGCTATCATCAGGCCGATTGAAATTAGGGACAGGGAGCCAGTTTGGTTGTTCAACTGACTAGATCTTGTTAGGTCCAGATTTAGTCCAGACTTACTGGACTGTCTCCAGACTGGACTACTGGAACCTTATTTAGGTTTGTTAAGAAAACTTGTTTTGCTGGTCTCGCTCCAGACCCGACTACTGGAGCCTTACTTGAAGATCTGACCAGAAAACGTTTCTCTACTGGACCTACTCCAGACTTGGAATCTGGAGTCCCTCCAAAGATTTGTCCAGAAATAATTGAAGACTAGTGAGCATTTACTTGTATAGGTAATCTGGAGCATTCTCCAGATTAGCTCACTGAAGACTTCACCCCAGTCCAGATCTACTCTACTGAAGACATTCTGACTGAAGTCAAAGACTGAAGTCTGAAGGAAGAAGACTTAACAAATGGCGGAGTCCACTGGAAAGTCTTACCAGATCTGCACACTGGAGGATTGTCAGTGTTCTAGATACTACAAGTCTGAACACTGATATCGAGGTTTGACTTATGCCTTTAACACACTTTCCAAAGAACAATCCACTTGTTCTTTAACAAAGTATACGTGTGTTAAGGTGGTTGGATAAAAGGATACACTTGCACTTGATGTGACTTTATCCTTATTCCTTATCCAATACATTTAATGTTCTTGTCGGATCATTAAATGTATACAACCATATTTGTACGGCACAAAATTCACTGGTGAATTTTGTTGCCTATAAATACAAAGTCATATCCTTGAGAAAAATACTTTTTAGCATAACACTTTGCATGAAAGTGAATTTGTCCAAATACTCTCGATCTTAAACAGGGATACTTCACAACTTTAAGTATCTCGATCCTAAAGAGTTATTTGACAAATATAGATCATATTGTAACTCATAGGTTGTTAGGATACACACTTAATTGTGTTATCTTGATTCCGCAACAACCTTGTATTTTATTTAAACATCAATAAATGAAATACCCATGAAACATACATAATGGTCCACTTTATTTGTTTATTGCTTTAAGTCTTGTATTACTTTGTTTATATATCTTGCATCTTTATTTACAAGTAATACTAGTCCAATCTAGTGATTATTAGACTTGTTGTATTTTACACTTTCATTGGTTAACCATCTCGTATTTAAGGGACTCACATTTGGTATCAGAGCAGAAGGCTAATCATTGCCTAGATCTGTTCTTGATGGCTAACCAAGAAAATACACAAGGTTTTAGTCTTGGTCCCGATCCTAATGTAAATATTCATGATCAAAATGAACCACAAAATGTTAATAACACTAATCCTCCACCTCCTCCTCCTACTCCTGCTTCTCCACACGTGCATGTGCACTACTCAAATAATCCTGTTCCTAAATTCAGTGGGAACAGTGATGAATTTGGTACGTGGAAGGCTAGGATGGTTTTGCATGTCACTGGTATTGAGAGGAACATGATGAAGATTTTAAACGAAGGTCCTTATGTACCTACATCACCTCTCAATCCACTTCTTGATCCTTCTGGATCTAGAAGAGGAAGGGAAAAGAGGGAGGAACATTGGTCAGAAGAGGAGAGGAGATTGGTGAATTTAGACACCCTTCTCAAAAACATGATCCTCGGGGCCGTTCCAGAAACCCTAATTCCCACACTAGTTCTTTTTCCTAGTGCCAAATCCATGTGGGATGAACTTCTTAACCAACATGAAGGAGGAGATGACACCATTGTCACCAGAAAGGTCTCCTTAAACAAGAGGTATGAGTCATTTTTTGCTCAACCTAACGAGTCTCTCACTGGTACTTACACCAGATTTATGAGTATCATAAACCAATTGAGAGGTCTTGGGGTTGAGAAGGACAAGGATATACTTCTGGAGAAATTTTGTGACATTCTACCCACCAAATGGTCTCACATGATACTTGTCTTACGACAAGGTAAAACTCTGCACACACACACTCTCTCAACTCTATATGGAGCCTTCAGGTACACTGAAGAAAATCAAGCTCAGAGAGTGGTTGCAGAACAAGATGCTTTTAACCATGCCTCCAGTACTCCTAAAGTGGTTAGTTATTCTGAACCACAAAATGTTAATAACACTAATCCTCCACCTCCTCCTCCTACTCCTGCTTCTCCACACGTGCATGTGCACTACTCAAATAATCCTGTTCCTAAATTCAGTGGGAACAGTGATGAATTTGGTACGTGGAAGGCTAGGATGGTTTTGCATGTCACTGGTATTGAGAGGAACATGATGAAGATTTTAAACGAAGGTCCTTATGTACCTACATCACCTCTCAATCCACTTCTTGATCCTTCTGGATCTAGAAGAGGAAGGGAAAAGAGGGAGGAACATTGGTCAGAAGAGGAGAGGAGATTGGTGAATTTAGACACCCTTCTCAAAAACATGATCCTCGGGGCCGTTCCAGAAACCCTAATTCCCACACTAGTTCTTTTTCCTAGTGCCAAATCCATGTGGGATGAACTTCTTAACCAACATGAAGGAGGAGATGACACCATTGTCACCAGAAAGGTCTCCTTAAACAAGAGGTATGAGTCATTTTTTGCTCAACCTAACGAGTCTCTCACTGGTACTTACACCAGATTTATGAGTATCATAAACCAATTGAGAGGTCTTGGGGTTGAGAAGGACAAGGATATACTTCTGGAGAAATTTTGTGACATTCTACCCACCAAATGGTCTCACATGATACTTGTCTTACGACAAGGTAAAACTCTGCACACACACACTCTCTCAACTCTATATGGAGCCTTCAGGTACACTGAAGAAAATCAAGCTCAGAGAGTGGTTGCAGAACAAGATGCTTTTAACCATGCCTCCAGTACTCCTAAAGTGGTTAGTTATTCTGAACCACAAAATACAGCACTGATATCTTCTGAGAATGTATTTTCTATGAAGAAGATGGTGTCTGAACTTATGGATTCTGGAGAGTCCAGTCAAGTCTCTCCAGACTGTTGTGATGAAACTGAAGATGATGACCTTATTGCAATGATTGCTAAAACGTTTAACCGTTTCAAAGCAAGAGCAAATAAGCCATCTGGACAATTTGCATCCAGTTCTTCCACTGACAAGACCAATTTGACATGCTTTAAGTGTGGCAAAAAGGGTCATTTCATGAAAGAGTGCAGGTCCAACCAGTTTGTATCCAAGCCTGGTCCATTCTCTTCAAATAATAAGCCTGATGATAGCTATAAATTGAAATATAAAAAGCTTAAGGCCCAAATTGCTCTCATGGCACAACAAATGGAAACCAATAATAAGTGCATGATTGCAACAACTGAAGAGAAGTGGGTTCCTTCTGATGAATCATCTGCTGATGAAGAAGAGGAAAGAGATTGCTGTTACATGGCTCTGGAAGTTGATGAGCACCTGGTGAAGGAAGATGTCACATCTGGACGATGGGTGGACATTGTTATTAAAAAGGTTAGTGATTATGATAATGCAACTGACCAAGAACTAAAATTGGACATTGCTGAAGCTTTAAATTCTGATTTGATTTTTGTAGAAACTGTTAGATCTGATTGTGTAAATGGTCTAGAAACAGATTCTTCTGAAATAAATGCTTTAAAATCAAAATTAAAAGAGCTTCAAGACATTGAACTGGCATTTCAAGCCCAGGTTCTGGTAACTGAACAATTGATTCAAGAAAAGCAAGATCTTGAGATCATTTTAGAGAAAGAAAAACTGGTAATAAAGTCATGGCTAGAAACCAAAAAGCCATATGATGCTTCAGTTAAACAATTTCCTGCTCAAAAACGTGCATATTTAGATGGAAATACTAATGTAGCATCATTAATACCAGTAATCGATCGGTTACCAGAGGTGTTCAGGCCTATCACTGTTTATGATGAGCCTGCAACTCCTAAGACCAATTTAGACCCAGTTCAATCCCCAGAGGTTAAGACTGGAGAGCTCCAGATGGCTGCTCCAGTCAAAAAGGTGAAGCAGAATAGACCTTTGCCTCAGACCAATCCCCTACCAAAGCCTTGGACTGGAAAGGCTAAGGTAACATCTGAAGAAAATATTTTGTCCAGGTTAGAGAGCCAGATTCAAATTCTGACTCGTCAATCACAAAGTGTTAATGCAAGATTAAACTTTCTTGAGGGTACTTCATCTGGCCCTAGACAAAATATGAAACCTTTTGCTAAGAAAGACAAACTTATTTCTCCAGTTGAGAAAATGAAAAAGGTTTTAAAACCATCAACCCCAGTGGTCTTTTCTTCTAAGACCACTATTGAACAAAGTGAACTAGACCAGATTGCCCCAGGGACCTATAAGGGAGGGTCCAGTGAACCCATCAGTCGATGGGTTCCCAAATCTAACTGATCAATATCTGGTGTATGTGTAGGGCGATCGAAAGAAGCTTATCTGGTATCTTGACAGTGCAGCTGGCAGGACGATGACCGGATGTAAGACCCTACTGGAGGAGTTCACCATTTCTGATGGACCCTCCATCACGTTTGGAAATGATGGTTGTGGGAAGACTGAGGGATATGGTGTTCTGAACAATGGACAAGTCAAGTTCAGACGAGTTGCATTTGTGAATGGTTTGAAATATAACTTGATCAGTGTAAGTCAACTGTGTGACGATGGCTATCAAGTCTTATTCAATGTTGCTCAGGGCATCGTATTCAACAAGGACTGGAAGGTAGTGTTGATTGCTCCCAGAAAAGGGAATGTGTACGTGATGGATATGGAAAGCTCTCCTTCAGAGCAGTGTTTCTATACTCAAGCTGATGAAGACACAAACTGGTTATGGCACAAAAGGTTATCCCATTTAAACTTCAAAAACATTAACAAGTTGTCCAGAAAACAACTTGCAGATGGGATACCTTCAGTCTCCTTCAAAAAGGAAAGACCATGTCCAGGATGTGAGATGGGTAAGCAAAAGCGTACCAGTTTCAAGACCAGACAGAATTTCAGCATTACTGAACCTCTTCACATGCTTCATATGGACCTTTTTGGTCCAGTGAACCCATCAGTCGATGGGTTCCCAAATCTAACTGATCAATATCTGGTGTATGTGTAGGGCGATCGAAAGAAGCTTATCTGGTATCTTGACAGTGCAGCTGGCAGGACGATGACCGGATGTAAGACCCTACTGGAGGAGTTCACCATTTCTGATGGACCCTCCATCACGTTTGGAAATGATGGTTGTGGGAAGACTGAGGGATATGGTGTTCTGAACAATGGACAAGTCAAGTTCAGACGAGTTGCATTTGTGAATGGTTTGAAATATAACTTGATCAGTGTAAGTCAACTGTGTGACGATGGCTATCAAGTCTTATTCAATGTTGCTCAGGGCATCGTATTCAACAAGGACTGGAAGGTAGTGTTGATTGCTCCCAGAAAAGGGAATGTGTACGTGATGGATATGGAAAGCTCTCCTTCAGAGCAGTGTTTCTATACTCAAGCTGATGAAGACACAAACTGGTTATGGCACAAAAGGTTATCCCATTTAAACTTCAAAAACATTAACAAGTTGTCCAGAAAACAACTTGCAGATGGGATACCTTCAGTCTCCTTCAAAAAGGAAAGACCATGTCCAGGATGTGAGATGGGTAAGCAAAAGCGTACCAGTTTCAAGACCAGACAGAATTTCAGCATTACTGAACCTCTTCACATGCTTCATATGGACCTTTTTGGTCCAGTGAACGTTCAGACTCGTGCTGGTAAAAGATACACCCTGGTGATCATAGATGAGTTCTCCAGATATTGTTGGGTGATCTTTCTGAGGTCCAAAAGTGAAGCTGCTGCTGAAATCATCAGTCTTATCAAGCAAATTGAGCTCAAGTACAGTCGAAAAGTGTGTCAGTTAAGAAGTGACAATGGAACAGAATTCCAGAATGCAACTCTGGAGTCATTCTGTACTGACACTGGCATCTCCCAGAACTTCTCTTCAGCCCGCTCTCCAGAACAAAATGGAGTTGTGGAAAGGAAAAATAGAACGCTGATAGAAGCTGCCAGGAGTATGCTTGCTGAATCTGGACTGTCTACCAGTTTCTGGGCGGAAGCAATTGCAACTGCTTGCCACACCCAGAATCGATCAGTGTACATCAAGAGACACAAAAAGACAGCCTATGAAGTCTTAAGAAATAGAAAACCAAATATTGGTTATTTTCACGTTTTTGGATGTCCAGTTTACATCCTGAACGACTCCAGTCAGCTAGGCAAATTTGATGCCAAAGCTGATGAAGGGTATTTCTTAGGCTATTCAGCCATTCGCAAGGCCTTCAGAGTCTATAACAAGAGACTGGAGAAGGTCCATGAGTCAATTCATGTCACATTTGATGAATCAAATGTTGCAATCAACAAGAAGCCAGTCCCTGACACTCCCCCAGTAACACAAATTGTCTTTTGTGAATCTGATCCAATAAACGACAAAAATGAAGATTCACCAGACTCAGCTTCCAGTCATCCTGATCTGGAACCTGTTCAGAAAAAGAAACTCTCCAGTAGTACTCCATTCTATCCCTCTATTATTTTCAAACTACCCTCTGAAATTAATATTGGTTCAGATGTGCGTACTACTCCTCCAGTATCAGTATCAGTTGAGAATTTACCAGAAATGTCTTCTGGTGACCAAACTGAACCAGTACTACAAGAAATGCCTTCATATGAAGAATTTCATGATGCAAATCGTGATTTAAATGAATCAGATGAAGATGTTGAAGTAGTCTATGAAGAACCTCCTCCTGAAGCAACTTCAGAGGAGACTCAACTGAATTCTTGCACTGATATTGTTGTCAGTAACAATCCTGGTCAGTACTCCAGATGGACAAAAGCTCACCCTATTGATCAGATCTTAGGTGACTCCAGTCGTGGTGTTCAGACCAGAAGAGCCTCCAGTATCAGTATCAGTTGAGAATTTACCAGAAATGTCTTCTGGTGACCAAACTGAACCAGTACTACAAGAAATGCCTTCATATGAAGAATTTCATGATGCAAATCGTGATTTAAATGAATCAGATGAAGATGTTGAAGTAGTCTATGAAGAACCTCCTCCTGAAGCAACTTCAGAGGAGACTCAACTGAATTCTTGCACTGATATTGTTGTCAGTAACAATCCTGGTCAGTACTCCAGATGGACAAAAGCTCACCCTATTGATCAGATCTTAGGTGACTCCAGTCGTGGTGTTCAGACCAGAAGAGCCTCCAGTAATCAATGCTTATACGTCAGTTTTCTATCTTTGATAGAACCAAAGAAGATTGACGAGGCTCTGGAAGATCCAAACTGGGTGACTGCTATGCAAGAAGAGCTTCACCAGTTTGAAAGGAACAAGGTATGGTATTTGGTTCCTTTCCCAGTTGGAAAGAAAGAACCAATTGGAACAAGATGGGTCTTCAGAAACAAAGTAGATGAAGATGGCCACGTAATAAGAAACAAGGCCAGACTGGTAGCACAAGGCTACTGCCAGTCAGATGTCGACTTTGATGAATCTTTTGCTCCAGTGGCTAGACTTGAAGCGATCAGAATTTTCTTAGCATTCGCTGCTAATCATCAGTTCAAAGTCTACCAGATGGACAAAAGCTCACCCTATTGATCAGATCTTAGGTGACTCCAGTCGTGGTGTTCAGACCAGAAGAGCCTCCAGTAATCAATGCTTATACGTCAGTTTTCTATCTTTGATAGAACCAAAGAAGATTGACGAGGCTCTGGAAGATCCAAACTGGGTGACTGCTATGCAAGAAGAGCTTCACCAGTTTGAAAGGAACAAGGTATGGTATTTGGTTCCTTTCCCAGTTGGAAAGAAAGAACCAATTGGAACAAGATGGGTCTTCAGAAACAAAGTAGATGAAGATGGCCACGTAATAAGAAACAAGGCCAGACTGGTAGCACAAGGCTACTGCCAGTCAGATGTCGACTTTGATGAATCTTTTGCTCCAGTGGCTAGACTTGAAGCGATCAGAATTTTCTTAGCATTCGCTGCTAATCATCAGTTCAAAGTCTACCAGATGGATGTAAAGAGTGCTTTCTTGAATGGGAAGCTTGAAGAAGAAGTTTACGTCAGACAACCTCCAGGTTTCGTTGATGACAAGCATCCACATTGGGTATATCGTCTGGACAAAGCGCTATATGGCCTCAGACAAGCCCCACGTGCCTGGTATGATACTCTGACTAAACATTTGTTGAAAAATGGTTTTAAACGAGGTGCAATTGACAATACCTTATTCATTCTTCATGAGAAAGGTAATCTGTTAATGGTACAAATTTATGTTGATGATATAATTTTTGGGTCTACTGATGAAAACATGTGCAAGAAATTTTCTAAAATCATGTCCACTGAATATGAAATGAGTTTGATGGGTGAATTAACATATTTTCTTGGACTCCAGATTAAACAAAACAAAGATGGAATTTTTATTAATCAGGAAAAATATGTTAGAGATCTTTTAAAGAAATTCGATATGAATTCTTCACCATCTAAACCAACTCCAATTTCTGCACCACTGACACTGGACTCGGATCCAGATGGCAAACCAGTGAACACCACTGTCTATAGAGGCATGGTTGGTTCACTGATGTATTTAACGGCCAGTAGACCAGATATTATGTTTTCAACATGTTTATGTGCCAGATATCAGTCTAATCCAAAGGAATCTCATATGCTTGCTGTAAAGCGCATACTGAAGTACCTTAAAGGTGTCCCCAGTCTAGGTCTTTGGTACCCCAAAGGCTCAGGCATGGATCTAATGGGTTATTCAGATTCAGATCATGCAGGTTGTAAGATAGATAGGAAATCCACAACTGGTGGATGTCATTTCCTAGGTGGCAAACTGGTCAGCTGGACCAGTAAGAAGCAACTTCAGTTTCATTATCCACTGCTGAAGCTGAATACGTGTCTGCAGCCAGTTGTTGTGCTCAGATACTCTGGATGAAGAACCAGTTGCTTGATTATGGTATTAAATATTCAAAAACTCCAATCTTTTGTGATAATACCAGTGCCATCGCTATCTCCAACAATCCAGTCATGCACTCCAGAACCAAACACATCGATCTAAGGTACCATTTCATTCGCGATCATATTATGAAAAACAACATTGAACTCCATTTTATTCCCACTGACAAACAACTCGCTGACATTTTTACCAAACCACTGGATGTCAAAACTTTTGAATATCTTGTTGGTGAGTTGGGAATGTTAAATCCTTAAATCTGGTGATTGCTCAGATATTGAACGCCATTGTGTACTATCTTTGCATTATTGGATTTCTGGAGCAACATTCCAGGGAAGACTTGAAAAATATTTTCCTATTAAAAGTGTTTTAAATTCAGGGGGAATTTATTTTCTCACTGGACAACTTCTTCAGAAAATATTACTGGTGCTTTGTAAATATGTCCCTCTCACTGGTAACTGGACAAGTTGAAGTGCGTGTTTGAGTTGACTTTTGTCTCCTTGTAAATGTGTCCCTCTCACTGGTAACTGGACAAGTTGAAGTGCGTGTTTGAGTTGACTTATGTCTTCTTGTAAATGTGTCCCTCTCACTGGTAACTGGACAAGTTGAAGTGCGTGTTTGAGTTGACTTTTGTCTCCTTGTAAATGTGTCCCTCTCACTGGTAACTGGACAAGTTGAAGTGCGTGTTTGAGTTGACTTTTGTCTCCTTGTAAATGTGTCCCTCTCACTGGTAACTGGACAAGTTGAAGTGCGTGTTTGAGTTGACTTTTGTCTCCTTGTAAATGTGTCCCTCTCACTGGTAACTGGACAAGTTGAAGTGCGTGTTTGAGTTGACTTTTGTCTCCTTGTAAATGTGTCCCTCTCACTGGTAACTGGACAAGTTGAAGTGCGTGTTTGAGTTGACTTTTGTCTCCTTGTAAATGTGTCCCTCTCACTGGTAACTGGACAAGTTGAAGTGCGTGTTTGAGTTGACTTATGTCTTCTTGTAAATGTGTCCCTCTCACTGGTAACTGGACAAGTTGAAGTGCGTGTTTGAGTTGACTTTTGTCTCCTTGTAAATGTGTCCCTCTCACTGGTAACTGGACAAGTTGAAGTGCGTGTTTGAGTTGACTTTTGTCTCCTTGTAAATGTGTCCCTCTCACTGGTAACTGGACAAGTTGAAGTGCGTGTTTGAGTTGACTTTTGTCTCCTTGTAAATGTGTCCCTCTCATGTCTGTATTAGTTGAATGTGTTTGATGGGTGAATTAACATATTTTCTTGGACTCCAGATTAAACAAAACAAAGATGGAATTTTTATTAATCAGGAAAAATATGTTAGAGATCTTTTAAAGAAATTCGATATGAATTCTTCACCATCTAAACCAACTCCAATTTCTGCACCACTGACACTGGACTCGGATCCAGATGGCAAACCAGTGAACACCACTGTCTATAGAGGCATGGTTGGTTCACTGATGTATTTAACGGCCAGTAGACCAGATATTATGTTTTCAACATGTTTATGTGCCAGATATCAGTCTAATCCAAAGGAATCTCATATGCTTGCTGTAAAGCGCATACTGAAGTACCTTAAAGGTGTCCCCAGTCTAGGTCTTTGGTACCCCAAAGGCTCAGGCATGGATCTAATGGGTTATTCAGATTCAGATCATGCAGGTTGTAAGATAGATAGGAAATCCACAACTGGTGGATGTCATTTCCTAGGTGGCAAACTGGTCAGCTGGACCAGTAAGAAGCAAACTTCAGTTTCATTATCCACTGCTGAAGCTGAATACGTGTCTGCAGCCAGTTGTTGTGCTCAGATACTCTGGATGAAGAACCAGTTGCTTGATTATGGTATTAAATATTCAAAAACTCCAATCTTTTGTGATAATACCAGTGCCATCGCTATCTCCAACAATCCAGTCATGCACTCCAGAACCAAACACATCGATCTAAGGTACCATTTCATTCGCGATCATATTATGAAAAACAACATTGAACTCCATTTTATTCCCACTGACAAACAACTCGCTGACATTTTTACCAAACCACTGGATGTCAAAACTTTTGAATATCTTGTTGGTGAGTTGGGAATGTTAAATCCTTAAATCTGGTGATTGCTCAGATATTGAACGCCATTGTGTACTATCTTTGCATTATTGGATTTCTGGAGCAACATTCCAGGGAAGACTTGAAAAATATTTTCCTATTAAAAGTGTTTTAAATTCAGGGGGAATTTATTTTCTCACTGGACAACTTCTTCAGAAAATATTACTGGTGCTTTGTAAATATGTCCCTCTCACTGGTAACTGGACAAGTTGAAGTGCGTGTTTGAGTTGACTTTTGTCTCCTTGTAAATGTGTCCCTCTCATTTGTCTGTATTAGTTGACGTGCAAGTTTAAGGTTTCCAGTCTTTCAAAAATGGTTTTCACTGGTACTTTACTGGAGTGTCTAGTCAACCTCCAGATGCACTGAAATGAGTCATAATATTTTCAAAATACTTGATCATTGTGTGTGCCACGTAAGCAAATCTTTTCAAAGATATTTATCTTATAAATCCTACGTGGCATGTAAATTTTTCAAACGCAATGATGGTCTTTTTACTTTGGGAAAACAAAAAGTACAAGTTGTTACTGTTTGTGGGCTGTAAACCGTCATACATTTATGTGTGATGTGATGTAATTAATGCGGATCTCAAAACCCGATCAAAAACTTTGTTTGATAAATTCAAATAAGACGTTTGAGTTCCACATTCTCTATCCTATATATACCCACTTTCACTTTCAATTTCATTTACTTCGAACATTTACTCCCAAATCTTAAAATTCCTTCATTAATTTCTTTCTTCATTCATTTTCCAATCATAATACTCTCATATTAACTTCATTCATTAAATTCTTCATAAAACCTTAAATATTCATTCAATTTCATCTTTCATCTATAATCAAATGGCACCTAGACAATCAAACTCACCAAGAAATCTTCTATCTGCTGAATATGTTCCGGCTGCAGATGTCGTTAGAGCACCTCATATCACCCTTGAAGCAAAGGCTATAAGGATGAATATGAATAACTGGATGGCAAAACTCTCGCTATCCAGTGTCCATGATCCACAATCAATCATTGGGAGATTAAATACCTTTTTTCTCTCATGTCCACTATATGGTGCTCTAACATTAAACCCAGAAAAAATGTATCACGATTATCTATGTGAATTCTGGTACACAGCCGAATATAATGAAGCAAATTCATATATTGATTATTCTCTTGAGCAAGGGACCAGACCCTTGACTCTTACTGTACATTCTCTCAGAACAGCTCTTCAGTTAAATTATCTGGATGAGAACCAGTTGCTTGATTATGGTATTAAATATTCAAAAACTCCAATCTTTTGTGATAATACCAGTGCCATCGCTATCTCCAACAATCCAGTCATGCACTCCAGAACCAAACACATCGATCTAAGGTACCATTTCATTCGCGATCATATTATGAAAAACAACATTGAACTCCATTTTATTCCCACTGACAAACAACTCGCTGACATTTTTACCAAACCACTGGATGTCAAAACTTTTGAATATCTTGTTGGTGAGTTGGGAATGTTAAATCCTTAAATCTGGTGATTGCTCAGATATTGAACGCCATTGTGTACTATCTTTGCATTATTGGATTTCTGGAGCAACATTCCAGGGAAGACTTGAAAAATATTTTCCTATTAAAAGTGTTTTAAATTCAGGGGGAATTTATTTTCTCACTGGACAACTTCTTCAGAAAATATTACTGGTGCTTTGTAAATATGTCCCTCTCACTGGTAACTGGACAAGTTGAAGTGCGTGTTTGAGTTGACTTTTGTCTCCTTGTAAATGTGTCCCTCTCATTTGTCTGTATTAGTTGACGTGCAAGTTTAAGGTTTCCAGTCTTTCAAAAATGGTTTTCACTGGTACTTTACTGGAGTGTCCCTCCAGTGTACCATCAGTACATGTTCACTGGACTAATCCACCAGTGATACTGGAGTGTCTAGTCAACCTCCAGATGCACTGAAATGAGTCATAATATTTTCAAAATACTTGATCATTGTGTGTGCCACGTAAGCAAATCTTTTCAAAGATATTTATCTTATAAATCCTACGTGGCATGTAAATTTTTCAAACGCAATGATGGTCTTTTTACTTTGGGAAAACAAAAAGTACAAGTTGTTACTGTTTGTGGGCTGTAAACCGTCATACATTTATGTGTGATGTGATGTAATTAATGCGGATCTCAAAACCCGATCAAAAACTTTGTTTGATAAATTCAAATAAGACGTTTGAGTTCCACATTCTCTATCCTATATATACCCACTTTCACTTTCAATTTCATTTACTTCGAACATTTACTCCCAAATCTTAAAATTCCTTCATTAATTTCTTTCTTCATTCATTTTCCAATCATAATACTCTCATATTAACTTCATTCATTAAATTCTTCATTCATTTTCCAATCATAATACTCTCATATTAACTTCATTCATTAAATTCTTCATAAAACCTTAAATATTCATTCAATTTCATCTTTCATCTATAATCAAATGGCACCTAGACAATCAAACTCACCAAGAAATCTTCTATCTGCTGAATATGTTCCGGCTGCAGATGTCGTTAGAGCACCTCATATCACCCTTGAAGCAAAGGCTATAAGGATGAATATGAATAACTGGATGGCAAAACTCTCGCTATCCAGTGTCCATGATCCACAATCAATCATTGGGAGATTAAATACCTTTTTTCTCTCATGTCCACTATATGGTGCTCTAACATTAAACCCAGAAAAAATGTATCACGATTATCTATGTGAATTCTGGTACACAGCCGAATATAATGAAGCAAATTCATATATTGATTATTCTCTTGAGCAAGGGACCAGACCCTTGACTCTTACTGTACATTCTCTCAGAACAGCTCTTCAGTTAAATTATCTGGATGAGAATGAATTGGCAATGCCACTCCCTACTGGTATTAACTTCAGAGAAGTATGCAGATTAATGGGGCATACCGAAATAGTGGATGAGCATGGTCAGTTGCTAAGGAAGGGAACAATATATATGAGCAGACTGACGGATTCGTGGAGATATTTCTTCACACACATTGTCGAGTGCCTTGGAGGTAGTTCTGGAGGGTTAGACCAGATCAATCAAACCCACCTCCAGATTGCCTACTGTTTGTGGTTTGGGCTAAGGGTTGATTTTGCCCAGATATTATTTGACGATCTGGTAGAGCGTTTAAAGGTAAAAGGTAGAAAGCCCTTTGTACCATACATTCGTTTTCTTTCAATCATATTTAAGAACGCCCTTGGAGCCCAGTACGATTTTGAAACCACTCATTTTTCAATGAGTGAGTACATGAGAGATCTGACCAACTTAAGGTCCAGAGATGGTGAGGTGGATATTCCTCAAGCAATGTTGTCACTTCAAAGAATAGAAGAGAATGTGGCACCAGGCAGGGTCCAAGTTGTTGAAGTACCTGCTGGTAGCGAAGATGTTGAAATTGCTGGTGCATCGTTTTGGGATGAGGCTGACTCTCCTATGTCTGGAGGTCAGAATTTTGATGTAAATATGGACTTTTTGGGTGAAGAAAATGTACAAGTTGAAAGTTCACCAGAAATGCCACCACCCCACCAGAAACAAACTTACCACCACCAGAACCAGAAATGCCTCCACCACCACCACGAACATGCCACCACCTCCACCACCACCACCACCACCACCACCACCACCACCACCACCACCACCACCACCACCACCACCACCACCACCACCACCACCACCACCACCACCACCACCACCACCACCACCACCACCACCACCACCACCACCACCACCACCACCACCACCACCACCACCACCACCACCACCACCACCACCACCACCACCACCACCACCACCACCACCACCACCACCACCACCACCACCACCACCACCACCACCACCACCACCACCACCACCACCACCACCACCACCACCACCACCACCACCACCACCACCACCACCACCACCACCACCACCACCACCACCACCACCACCACCACCACCACCACCACCACCACCACCACCACCACCACCACCACCACCACCACCACCACCACCACCACCACCACCACCACCACCACCACCACCACCACCACCACCACCACCACCACCACCACCACCACCACCACCACCACCACCACCACCACCACCACCACCACCACCACCACCACCACCACCACCACCACCACCACCACCACCACCACCACCACCACCACCACCACCACCACCACCACCACCACCACCACCACCACCACCACCACCACCACCACCACCACCACCACCACCACCACCACCACCACCACCACCACCACCACCACCACCACCACCACCACCACCACCACCACCACCACCACCACCACCACCACCACCACCACCACCACCACCACCACCACCACCACCACCACCACCACCACCACCACCACCACCACCACCACCACCACCACCACCACCACCACCACCACCACCACCACCACCACCACCACCACCACCACCACCACCACCACCACCACCACCACCACCACCACCACCACCACCACCACCACCACCACCACCACCACCACCACCACCACCACCACCACCACCACCACCACCACCACCACCACCACCACCACCACCACCACCACCACCACCACCACCACCACCACCACCACCACCACCACCACCACCACCACCACCACCACCACCACCACCACCACCACCACCACCACCACCACCACCACCACCACCACCACCACCACCACCACCACCACCACCACCACCACCACCACCACCACCACCACCACCACCACCACCACCACCACCACCACCACCACCACCACCACCACCACCACCACCACCACCACCACCACCACCACCACCACCACCACCACCACCACCACCACCACCACCACCACCACCACCACCACCACCACCACCACCACCACCACCACCACCACCACCACCACCACCACCACCACCACCACCACCACCACCACCACCACCACCACCACCACCACCACCACCACCACCACCACCACCACCACCACCACCACCACCACCACCACCACCACCACCACCACCACCACCACCACCACCACCACCACCACCACCACCACCACCACCACCACCACCACCACCACCACCACCACCACCACCACCACCACCACCACCACCACCACCACCACCACCACCACCACCACCACCACCACCACCACCACCACCACCACCACCACCACCACCACCACCACCACCACCACCACCACCACCACCACCACCACCACCACCACCACCACCACCACCACCACCACCACCACCACCACCACCACCACCACCACCACCACCACCACCACCACCACCACCACCACCACCACCACCGAAATGCCACCACCACCACCACCAGAACCAACCACCACCACCACCACCACCACCACCACCATCAATTCCTCAATCAACTCCATTTCAGGATGTTATGTTGCCAGAAGTTGTGAAGATGATTGAGGTTGAGCTGCCAAAGGACTTGCCAGAAGCAATTGAAAATATTAAAAGGGAAGTCCAGGCACTCAAGACTGGTATGACTGCTTCCTTGCCGGAACAAGGAAGAACTTTTGGTTCACTAGACAGGCATATGATGGAAGAGTTGTGGAATGATCTGAAGTCCAGGACTAGAGATCATTCCAAGGGGGGAAAATTGTCAGTTCCATCAACTGGTGACCAAGAGTTAACAAGGAAGAAGAGAGAAGTTGTAAGGGCAGTTGCTACTGAAAGTGTTGTGCAACAGAGGCATGTGACTGGTACTGATGCCAGTGCACGTTTAGCCCAGAGAACTTTGGAAGAGGCTGCTGGTACTGAAGCCAGTGAGCCCCAGTTCGAAAGCTTCCCAGATATTCCTACCACACTGAAGGCGGTTAAAGGAAAAGAAAAGGTTGTATCTGGTGAAGAAGAAGAACAGACTGAAGATGTTGACAATGAAACATCTAGGAAGTTACAACAACAGTGCATTATGATTGAAATATTCAAGAATAATCAAAGAGATGAACTGCTGGCCCATCATAGGGATATGGCAACAATGGGTACTCTGGACTCCTACAACGCTGGCAGGTTAGGCGTAAATATTGAAGTTTTCAAAAGGATGAAAGATGACCCAAGAGTTCATCAGTGTCTTGATGCACTGAATGATGTTCATATACGCTCGTTCTATGCTGAAGAAGAACAGGTATATGACTCATTGATATATGGTGTTACAATTCCAGAGTTGATCAGACAAAGAAAGGAGGAGCTGGTAAGCCTCCAGAAAAAGATTAGAAGAAATGCTGGTGCTCTGGAGTTGGAATACAGGAAGAGAATGACTGGTCTGCCTAAGCTTACTGCCAAACAATTAAAGGCAATAAAAGATGGTGATGTTAGCACCTTTATTCCTCTGGATACCACTCTGAAGATCAATAGACAAGAACACCAGTCCACTGAAGGACAACAGAGTGGTGTATCCAGGGATACTGAAGAAATGGTTCGTTTGGCTAAGCAGAAGGCAAAATTTGATGAAATGATGACTTTCAGGGCCAATGCAAGAAGGATTATAAATGCTGAAATCACACTGGCTGAAAATCATCAAGGTATGACCAGATTTAGTCTAAGTTAGAACTTAAAAGATGAAACTGAAAACACTCATGATCTATAAAGTGTTTTCCAGACATACAAATTTGTATATCTATAAGTCTGAAAACACTTGCATTATTTCTAAACAAATAGGGGGAATTTGTTAGGTCCAGATTTAGTCTAAGTTAGAACTTAAAAGATGAAACTGAAAACACTCATGATCTATAAAGTGTTTTCCAGACATACAAATTTGTATATCTATAAGTCTGAAAACACTTGCATTATTTCTAAACAAATAGGGGGAATTTGTTAGGTCCAGATTTAGTCTAAGTTAGAACTTAAAAGATGAAACTGAAAACACTCATGATCTATAAAGTGTTTTCCAGACATACAAATTTGTATATCTATAAGTCTGAAAACACTTGCATTATTTCTAAACAAATAGGGGGAATTTGTTAGGTCCAGATTTAGTCTAAGTTAGAACTTAAAAGATGAAACTGAAAACACTCATGATCTATAAAGTGTTTTCCAGACATACAAATTTGTATATCTATAAGTCTGAAAACACTTGCATTATTTCTAAACAAATAGGGGGAATTTGTTAGGTCCAGATTTAGTCTAGACTTACTGGACTGGCTCCAGACTGGACTACTGGAACCTTATTTAGGTTTGTTAAGAAAACTTGTTTTGCTGGTCTCGCTCCAGACCCGACTACTGGAGCCTCACTTGAAGATCTGACCAGAAAACGTTTCTCTACTGGACCTACTCCAGACTTGGAATCTGGAGTCCCTCTAAAGATTTGTCCAGAAATAATTGAAGACTAGTGAGCATTTACTTGTATAGGTAATCTGGAGCATTCTCCAGATTAGCTCACTGAAGACTTCACCCCAGTCCAGATCTACTCTACTGAAGACATTCTGACTGAAGTCAAAGACTGAAGTCTGAAGGAAGAAGACTTAACAAATGGCGGAGTCCACTGGAAAGTCTTACCAGATCTGCACACTGGAGGATTGTCAGTGTTCTAGATACTACAAGTCTGAACACTGATATCGAGGTTTGACTTATGCCTTTAACACACTTTCCAAAGAACAATCCACTTGTTCTTTAACAAAGTATACGTGTGTTAAGGTGGTTGGATAAAAGGATACACTTGCACTTGATGTGACTTTATCCTTATTCCTTATCCAATACATTTAATGTTCTTGTCGGATCATTAAATGTATACAACCATATTTGTACGGCACAAAATTCACTGGTGAATTTTGTTGCCTATAAATACAAAGTCATATCCTTGAGAAAAATACTTTTTAGCATAACACTTTGCATGAAAGTGAATTTGTCCAAATACTCTCGATCTTAAACAGGGATACTTCACAACTTTAAGTATCTCGATCCTAAAGAGTTATTTGACAAATATAGATCATATTGTAACTCATAGGTTGTTAGGATACACACTTAATTGTGTTATCTTGATTCCGCAACAACCTTGTATTTTATTTAAACATCAATAAATGAAATACCCATGAAACATACATAATGGTCCACTTTATTTGTTTATTGCTTTAAGTCTTGTATTACTTTGTTTATATATCTTGCATCTTTATTTACAAGTAATACTAGTCCAATCTAGTGATTATTAGACTTGTTGTATTTTACACTTTCATTGGTTAACCATCTCGTATTTAAGGGACTCACATTTGGTATCAAAGCAGAAGGCTAATCATTGCCTAGATCTGTTCTTGATGGCTAACCAAGAAAATACACAAGGTTTTAGTCTTGGTCCCGATCCTAATGTAAATATTCATGATCAAAATGAACCACAAAATGTTAATAACACTAATCCTCCTCCTCCTCCTCCTACTCCTGCTTCTCCACACGTGCATGTGCACTACTCGAATAATCCTGTTCCTCCTCCTCCTCCTCCTCCTCCTCCTCCTCCTCCTCCTCCTCCTCCTCCTCCTCCTCCTCCTCCTCCTCCTCCTCCTCCTCCTCCTCCTCCTCCTCCTCCTCCTCCTCCTCCTCCTCCTCCTCCTCCTCCTCCTCCTCCTCCTCCTCCTCCTCCTCCTCCTCCTCCTCCTCCTCCTCCTCCTCCTCCTCCTCCTCCTCCTCCTCCTCCTCCTCCTCCTCCTCCTCCTCCTCCTCCTCCTCCTCCTCCTCCTCCTCCTCCTCCTCCTCCTCCTCCTCCTCCTCCTCCTCCTCCTCCTCCTCCTCCTCCTCCTCCTCCTCCTCCTCCTCCTCCTCCTCCTCCTCCTCCTCCTCCTCCTCCTCCTCCTCCTCCTCCTCCTCCTCCTCCTCCTCCTCCTCCTCCTCCTCCTCCTCCTCCTCCTCCTCCTCCTCCTCCTCCTCCTCCTCCTCCTCCTCCTCCTCCTCCTCCTCCTCCTCCTCCTCCTCCTCCTCCTCCTCCTCCTCCTCCTCCTCCTCCTCCTCCTCCTCCTCCTCCTCCTCCTCCTCCTCCTCCTCCTCCTCCTCCTCCTCCTCCTCCTCCTCCTCCTCCTCCTCCTCCTCCTCCTCCTCCTCCTCCTCCTCCTCCTCCTCCTCCTCCTCCTCCTCCTCCTCCTCCTCCTCCTCCTCCTCCTCCTCCTCCTCCTCCTCCTCCTCCTCCTCCTCCTCCTCCTCCTCCTCCTCCTCCTCCTCCTCCTCCTCCTCCTCCTCCTCCTCCTCCTCCTCCTCCTCCTCCTCCTCCTCCTCCTCCTCCTCCTCCTCCTCCTCCTCCTCCTCCTCCTCCTCCTCCTCCTCCTCCTCCTCCTCCTCCTCCTCCTCCTCCTCCTCCTCCTCCTCCTCCTCCTCCTCCTCCTCCTCCTCCTCCTCCTCCTCCTCCTCCTCCTCCTCCTCCTCCTCCTCCTCCTCCTCCTCCTCCTCCTCCTCCTCCTCCTCCTCCTCCTCCTCCTCCTCCTCCTCCTCCTCCTCCTCCTCCTCCTCCTCCTCCTCCTCCTCCTCCTCCTCCTCCTCCTCCTCCTCCTCCTCCTCCTCCTCCTCCTCCTCCTCCTCCTCCTCCTCCTCCTCCTCCTCCTCCTCCTCCTCCTCCTCCTCCTCCTCCTCCTCCTCCTCCTCCTCCTCCTCCTCCTCCTCCTCCTCCTCCTCCTCCTCCTCCTCCTCCTCCTCCTCCTCCTCCTCCTCCTCCTCCTCCTCCTCCTCCTCCTCCTCCTCCTCCTCCTCCTCCTCCTCCTCCTCCTCCTCCTCCTCCTCCTCCTCCTCCTCCTCCTCCTCCTCCTCCTCCTCCTCCTCCTCCTCCTCCTCCTCCTCCTCCTCCTCCTCCTCCTCCTCCTCCTCCTCCTCCTCCTCCTCCTCCTCCTCCTCCTCCTCCTCCTCCTCCTCCTCCTCCTCCTCCTCCTCCTCCTCCTCCTCCTCCTCCTCCTCCTCCTCCTCCTCCTCCTCCTCCTCCTCCTCCTCCTCCTCCTCCTCCTCCTCCTCCTCCTCCTCCTCCTCCTCCTCCTCCTCCTCCTCCTCCTCCTCCTCCTCCTCCTCCTCCTCCTCCTCCTCCTCCTCCTCCTCCTCCTCCTCCTCCTCCTCCTCCTCCTCCTCCTCCTCCTCCTCCTCCTCCTCCTCCTCCTCCTCCTCCTCCTCCTCCTCCTCCTCCTCCTCCTCCTCCTCCTCCTCCTCCTCCTCCTCCTCCTCCTCCTCCTCCTCCTCCTCCTCCTCCTCCTCCTCCTCCTCCTCCTCCTCCTCCTCCTCCTCCTCCTCCTCCTCCTCCTCCTCCTCCTCCTCCTCCTCCTCCTCCTCCTCCTCCTCCTCCTCCTCCTCCTCCTCCTCCTCCTCCTCCTCCTCCTCCTCCTCCTCCTCCTCCTCCTCCTCCTCCTCCTCCTCCTCCTCCTCCTCCTCCTCCTCCTCCTCCTCCTCCTCCTCCTCCTCCTCCTCCTCCTCCTCCTCCTCCTCCTCCTCCTCCTCCTCCTCCTCCTCCTCCTCCTCCTCCTCCTCCTCCTCCTCCTCCTCCTCCTCCTCCTCCTCCTCCTCCTCCTCCTCCTCCTCCTCCTCCTCCTCCTCCTCCTCCTCCTCCTCCTCCTCCTCCTCCTCCTCCTCCTCCTCCTCCTCCTCCTCCTCCTCCTCCTCCTCCTCCTCCTCCTCCTCCTCCTCCTCCTCCTCCTCCTCCTCCTCCTCCTCCTCCTCCTCCTCCTCCTCCTCCTCCTCCTCCTCCTCCTCCTCCTCCTCCTCCTCCTCCTCCTCCTCCTCCTCCTCCTCCTCCTCCTCCTCCTCCTCCTCCTCCTCCTCCTCCTCCTCCTCCTCCTCCTCCTCCTCCTCCTCCTCCTCATTATTATTCAAGGGGGTTTCACCTGAACCAGAACCATCTCCACCATCAGTAGTGTTCATCTTAGCAGATCTAGGCAAGTTTATTAGCCTTCTGCTCTGATACCACTTGTAAGTCCCAACTCAATAGTTGGTACTACTGAAGACACCTCTATGTCGATGGTGGAGTTACTTTGCAATATATGCACTGAACTGGAGACGAACAGTTGCAGTGAGTATATACCAAGTTCTAGATAGATTACTTATTTAAATGGTAATAAGTAAAGAACAATGCAATAATACAAAATACTTGTAAGATAAATTGATGAGACAATATGTAATTTTCAATGTGTAATTTATTTATTGATGTTAAATAAATTACAAGGTTGTTGCAGAACCAAGATAATACAAGAATGTAAATATCCTAACAACCTATGAAATACAATTGATCTACACTCGGAATTTCTCAAGACAATCGAAACACTTAAAGTTGTGAAATGTTCCTTTTAGCGATTGAGAGAATATTGCACAAGTTCACCAAGAATATTGCAGGTTTGCAAAGTGTGAATTCTATCGAAGTGTATTCGAAGAAGTAATATTCTTGTTGTGCAATGACTTGTATTTATAGGAAAAGTTAACATTGGGATGTTAACTTTGGTCGTACAAATGTGGTTGAGATCATTTAAGGAATAGCATTTAATTCCTTAAAAGGCAGTGTAAAGTCGCATGTTAAAGCAACTTTACTCAACCACCTTTATGTACCTTTTATTACTTAAATAATAAGATAAGGCTTATTATCCGGGTAAAGGTACATAAAGCATAAAAGTCAATTCCTCGTAATCAGTGTAAAGCTTTTTAAGAGCTTTCCACTGATGGTCTCCAGTTTGTAACTGACTAGAATGTCAACTGGGCTTCACTGCCATTGCCATTCTCTATCTTCCATTTGTTGTCTTCGACTTCAACTGGAATGATTCTTCAACTTGGTCAGTTCTCAACTGGAGAAAGTCTTCAGTTGCGTTGACTGTACGGTGCAACTGGACTTCAATATATTTCTGACAAATCTTCTTAGTCTCCAGATGCAACTGGAGACTGTCCAGTTTCAGCGAAACTGGTCATAACACAAAGAATCCAATATTTTGTGATAACACCAGTGCCATTGCTATCTCTCACAATCTTGTCATGCACTCCAAAACCAAGCATATCGACCTCAGGTATCATTTTATTAGAGATCACATTATTAAAGGTGATATTGAACTTCATTTCATTCCCACTGATAAACAACTGAACTGGAGACGACTAGTTGCAGTGAGTGTATACCAAGTTCTTGGATAGATTACTTATTAAAATGACAATAAGTAAAAACAATGCAATAATATAAAGTACTTGTAAAGTAAATTGGTGACACAATATGTAATTTTCAAGTGTAATTTATTTATTAACTTTAAATAAATTACAAGGTTGTTGCGGAACCAAGATAATACAAAGTATGTAAATATCCTAACAACCTATGAACTACAATTGATCTACACTTGAAATTCTCTAAACAATCGAAACACTTAAAGTTGTGAAATGTTCCTTTTTGCGATTGAGAGAATATTGCACAAGTTCACCAAGAATATTGCAGGTTTGCAAAGTCTGTTTTTGTGTTGTGCAAAGACCTTTATTTATAGGCAAAGTTGACATTGGGATGTCAACTTTGGCCGTACAAATATGGTTGAGAACATTTAAGGAATAGCATTTAATTCCTTAAACGTTGTGAAAAGTTACAGAATAATGTAACTTTTCTCAAACTGCTTTATGTACTCTTTTGTACTTTATACATAGATAAATCCTTTTATCCGTGTAATAGCACATAAAGCATAAAGGTCTTTTCCCCGTAATCAGTGTAAAGCTTTGTAAGTACTTTACACTGATGGTCTCCAGTTTGTAACTGAGTAGAATGTCAACTGGGCCTCGCTGCCATTGTCATTCTCTATCTTCCACTTGTTGTCTTCGACTTCAACTGGAATGATTCTTCAACTGGTCAGTTATCAACTGGAGGAAGTCTTCAGTTGCGTTGACTGTACGGTGCAACTGGACTTCAATATATTTCTGGATAAATCTTCTTAGTCTCCAGATGCAACTGGAGACTGGCCAGTTAACTATTAAAGCAGCACAAGGTCGCTCAGTTACACTAGCAACCTTGGGACTCTGGGCATGGTTCATGACATCCTGTTCAGCCACCAGTCTTGCTGCATTATTATCTTCAGTGAATCTGAAGGCTCCATAGAGCGATGCAAGAGTGTGACTGTGCAGGGTTTTACCTTATCTTAAGACAAGAACCATATTTTCCCATTTGGAAGGAAGAATATCACAAAATTTCTCAAGAAGAATATCCTTATCCTTCTCAACACCCAAGCCTCTCAACTGATTAATGAGGCTAGAAAACCTGGTGTAAGTACCAGTTAGACTTTCATTGGGAAGAGCAAAGAAGGATTCATACTTCTTGTTCAGGGCAACCTTTCTGGTGACAATAGTATCATCACCTCCTTCAAACTGAATGACTAATTCATCCCACATTGCCTTGGCACTGGGGAACAACACAAGTGTTGAAATTAGGTCTTTAGGGACAGCTCCAAGGATCATGTTCTTGAGTCTGGTGTCCAGATCTACAAGTCTACGATCCTCGTCAGACCAGTGTTCTTCGAGCTTTTCTCTGGAACCTCTTCTTCCAGTTGGATCTAGAAGAGGACTTACCCCAAGAGACATGGGTATATATGGTCCATCCTTAAGGATTTTCAACATATACCTCTCTATCCCACCAAAATGCAAGAGCATTCTAGCCTTCCATGTACCAAAGGTCTCACTATTTCCATCAAATTTTGGAATAGGAGTGTTAGAATAATGTAACTTTTCTCAACCTGCTTTATGTACTCTTTTGTACTTTATACATAGATAAATCCTTTTATCCGTGTAATAGCACATAAAGCATAAAGGTCTTTTCCCCGTAATCAGTGTAAAGCTTTGTAAGTACTTTACACTGATGGTCTCCAGTTTGTAACTGAGTAGAATGTCAACTGGGCCTCGCTGCCATTGTCATTCTCTATCTTCCACTTGTTGTCTTCGACTTCAACTGGAATGATTCTTCAACTGGTCAGTTATCAACTGGAGGAAGTCTTCAGTTGTGTTAACTGTACGCTGCAACTGGACTTCAATATATTTCTGGATAAATCTTCTTAGTCTCCAGATGCAACTGGAGACTGTCCAGTTTCAGCGAAACTGGTCATAACACAAAGAATCCAATATTTTGTGATAACACCAGTGCCATTGCTATCTCTCACAATCTTGTCATGCACTCCAAAACCAAGCATATCGACCTCAGGTATCATTTTATTAGAGATCACATTATTAAAGGTGATATTGAACTTCATTTCATTCCCACTGATAAACAACTCGCTGATATTTTTACAAAACCCTTGGATGTCAAAACATTTAAACATCTCATCAGTGAGTTAGGTATGCTAAATCCTGCATAGCATCACCTCAGGGGGAAGTGTCAAATATTTTTTTATGTTTAAAAGAATTTTTCTCTAAGGGGGAACTTTGCTTTCAGAAAAATATTTTGACTGAAATGCTTCAGAATTTCTGAAATGATTTCAGAATAAGTGTGAAAACTGAGATGGTTCAGATTCCTTAAATCTGATCATGCTCAGATTTAAATAAGTTATTTCTAAAATAAGTTAGTCCTTTATAATGTCTTTTAGATACTTGGTCGTTGTGTGAACACGTGACAGTTACTGTATAACGTTTGAATAATGATGCTTTCTGCTGACGTGTCACACAAGTTGCGCCGTAAATGAAAAGTAATGATCACTTTTTCTTTAAAGTGTTGAAAAGTTTTGTGAAAATGTGGGGTCATAACCGTCGTTGCATTAAATGCGGACGTATACCCAAAACTATTTTCGGACTTCAAACCCGATCAAAATTGATTTCATTAAAATAATATTTTTTTTGTGGGTTTGAATTTCAAAATCAATTTTATTTTATTTATTTTGGAAAAACCCTTTGTATTCCATCATAAATATAAATACCTTTTCAAAAACAATTCCTTCATTTACTTCTCTTTACATTTACTCCCAATCATCATTCTCTCTCATTTTCTCATTCCTTCATAATTTCAAAACCCTAAATTCATCTTCCATATTCAGTTTTCCCTTGTAGAAACAATAGCTAAACCTGCTTCTCAAGCCAAATCACTAATAGCTTTCGAATACAAACCATCAAAAGTAGTCAAGGCCAGTGCACAATGGCCAAAAGGGTTCGATCCATCGACCCTTCGGTTCAATATGAACAATTTTGTGGCCGCACTAAATGCCAAAGGCAAAACCTTAATGGGGAGGATTAATAAATTTCTTGAACGATCCCCTCTCCATTATGCCTTGACTGCAGATCCTCAAGTATCGTATCATAGATACTTACTTGAATTCTGGTATACTGCCACTTTAAGCAAGGATGAAAAATCCATTGCTTTTTCTTTGAAAGAAGGCACAAAGCAGTATATCCTTTCACTTGATGGGTTTCGGGAGGCCCTTCATCTGAACTACCTTCCTTCTCCTTTAGCCTATGCAAAAAGGCTTAAGGGAGTAATTTCAGGGAGGTACTGCACGCCATGGGTCATGATGACATGGTCGATGCTGAGCACAATCTGAGAACATCTGGACATATCTTCCTGTCTGGATTTAGAAACTGTTGGAGGTATTTTTGGACTCAGATTGTGGAGTGCCTAGGAGGAAACTGGGGTGGACTGGACCAGATTTCATTGACACAAGTAGAAATCGGGTACTATTTGTGGCATGGGATTGAGGTGGACTTCGCTGAGATTCTCTTCTCTCAGTTGGTGACAAAGTTAAAAGGCAAGAGAAGTCCACATATCTCATTTCCCAGATTTCTGAGCATTTGCTTCATGAACATGCTTGGAGATGCGTATCACATGGAGGGACTTGAGTCTTCAGCAACAGAGTTCTGCAGGGATCTATCAAAGCTATCCACTTCAAACCCAGAACCAGAACTTTCTGCTGCAATGATTCAGGTAATAAATAAAACTGAAACAGTACAACCGGCTGGCTCAGAAAGGTCACCGAGCGGGTCATAAAAGAATGCAAGACCCATTGGTGCACCTGGTGGTCAAATGTTGAAGTTGTTTAAAACCCCAGCAACTTCATCTACCCAACCACTAATTCCCTCCTCCACTGACCAACCTGAGGATCTCCAAAAAGATCCCTCAAGATCTCCAAAGGGCTTATTAAAACGTCGTAAATATAAGCAGTCCTTACAGCCCAAGGACATTAGTACCGAAGCAAACCCCTCTGGATCTTCCCAACAAGAACCAGAGGAATCGAGTCCAAAAGGAAACCCACAAGCAGCCATCTCCAAAACTTCTTTAGGAGGAGATGGTGAAGATAATACAAGTGTGCCAGCCCAACACACATTAGAGTCCGTGTCTACACGTACACCCCCTGAAACTTCACATATCTTACACTCTTTTGATGTACAAATTGATGAAATCTTTGGTGTGACACCACCTAAGACTGAGATTCCAGACTCTACGACCGGTGAAGTGACTCTTGATGATGGTATGAGAGTCATTAAGGCAACCCCCGTGTCTACTGTCTCTGGCGATGAAGCTATGGCTGAGCCAACCCATAAATCTAGTGACAATGCATCTGCAGCAGCAGTTGTTGAACCAGAAGCTGGTTCAGGTACCAGTGATCTGAACCAGGGCATATCTGATCAGACTGCACTTTTAACTGACCTCTGGGATGAAGATGAGCCTCCTCAAGGGAATCTTGATTCCTTTGCTGACTTTGAGTTTGATGAGGGCTTACTGGAGGAGAATCAGTCTTCTGATTCTGAGCCAACCTTCAGCCTCACAAACGTTCCTCCTCCCCCAGAAATCCAAAATATACTTGTTGAACAACCATATCGCCAACCAGAAACTTCTCATGAACATCCATATTTTCCACCAGGCTCAACTCCTGCCTATGTTACTTCACCAACTTTTCAACCACAACTACAACACCTTCACCCCCAAATTCACAATGTTCCAAGGCCAAGGAATTTTGATGAGATAGAGCAAAAGGAGATGGACTCTGAAAAAAATCTGAGGGTCCATCTGAAGCTCAATTGGAAAAGACTCTGGCTAGCCTTAGAAATCTTCCCTTCATTGCTTCTGCTTCTACACAACCACCTCCTCCTTTGAGTGTGGAAACACAGTTAGAGAAATCAAATGCCGAAGTCCAAAACCTTCTTGTTCAGGTTGAGGGCTTAACAAAGTCTCTAACTGCCAACACTAAGTCCCTGGCTGATATGAAAGGTGCTCAGTTGTTTCTTGGAACTGAGTTGACCAAAGTTGCTGGTAATGAGGGATTAGTGGCTGGGAAGCTGAATGAATTAGTGTATGCTTGCAACAACATCAGTGCAGCAATAAGGGAAGCCTTCAAACTGACAAAGAAGGAGGTTCAAGCTTCTGTTGTGGCGAACTTGACTTCCTCAGTTCAATTAATTAAGCAAGATGTTATGTCAGTTGGGAAGGAAGTGAATGAGTTGGTTAAGAAGCCCAGTGTTAACGAAAAAGAACTTGGGTCTTTTTAAGTGTTGAAATTATTGAGAAGATGAAGTCTGAGCTCTCTCAGGAATTAGTCGCTCAGATTTCAGCTTCTGTGGCTGAAAAGGTGGAAGCAAAGGTCAGAATCATGGTCGCTGAGCTTACCAAGGATACAAATAAAAGAGTGGATAAGGCTATTAATGAAGTAAAAGAATCTGTAACCACTCTTGATAATTCAGTAAAGGAAATTCTGACCTTGCTCAAGAAAGAACATGTTGTTGCTCCTCCTCCTCCTGCTTCATTTTCTGAGGAAGATCGAAAAATGCTGAAAGATTTAACTGAAAAAGAGGCTCTGAACCTTAACTCATCATTCAGATTAAGGGCTCAGTTCTCTACAATGGTAATGGGCATTTCTGATTGCCTTCAGCAGCAGAGTTGGGAACCTCTGAAGGCCATGCAGAAGGCGATTGATTTGTATGCCAAGATGCCTTCTGAGGTCCCCAAAGGGGGAAATGTGCCTATTGGTTTGCTCTCAAGTACTCAAGAATTAATAGAGGCAACCAAGAAGCAAGCTGAGGTAAAATCTGGTGGTGCCTCAGTTCAGGGGGAACAAAGAAAATCTGAAGTGCAGTAGTCTGAACCTGAAAAGAAAGATAAGGGCAAGGCCCAGATGGTGGAAGAATCCAAGTCCCAAGGTTCTAAGGGTTCTGGTTTAGTTGTTGGTGAAAATGTCGATGAATATGGTTATCCCTTACATAATCGTGATGCAGATGGAAAGAAATTAGAGGCTCTGCAGAAGCAAGTCTCTAATCAGTTTATTATGTGGAGGGAAAACAAGGAAAGAGAAAGGGCACAACATCTTTCGATGGGGACCCTTGATCATGTAGATGCTGCAGCTCTTGGTCTTTCATTAGAAAGATATCAGAAAATTAAAAATGATCCAAAAGTGTAGAAAGCAGTAGTTGATATGCTTGAATACGAGTGTGGGATGATGTATTCACCTCTGGAACAAAAGCTGGAAAGTCTCACCTTCAAGTTGTCTATTGAAGACTTGAAGAAAAATAGAATGAATGAGATGGATTTGAAAAAGAAAGAGATTCTAGCTGAAGTTGCCAAGGTTGAAAGGCAATTGTTAAGGCCACCCACAAAACCCAAAGTGACTGGACCAAGGTCTTCAAGGAAGAACATTCGTGATGCTGACCTTTCTACCTTCAAGCAAAAAGCATCGATCCCATCCAGCTAAAATAATTGACATAGAAATAACAAAAGTTGATGGATTGAAGCTCTTTGATTTGGTTGTCAAAAGAGAAGGAAAGGCAGCTGAAGAATACAATCAGGTTTCATTGCACAAATTTGGGATTTCTGAGCATAGAGAGATGATCCATATTCTGAGGGGGAAGCCAAAATCTGCTCTGATTGGTGCATGGTTATCAAGAATACAACAAAAGATGCAAGCCAAGGTGGAGATTGAAGGCAGATTATTTGGAAAGAAGGATCATTCTCCATTGAAGAGAAAAGCCACTGAAGCACCTTCTGGTTCGAGGCCTGCGAAGAAGTTGTTTCCTTTTCAGTTTATCATTTACTTGTATAATTATTTTCAAATGTAACAAACACTTCAGTTTGTATATATATGTTACATATTGTAGCTAACAAGTAGATGATAGGTTTAAGTTAGAAAAATCACAAGTAAATTCTGAGACATCAATGATCTATAAGATGTACTTAGAAAATTTTTACAACTTAAACTAAAACTTGCATTTCAGACTTACAAACATGTATAGATAGAAGTCTGAGATGCATGCACTATTTCAGAACAAATAGGGGGAATTTATAACTTGTTCAGAAATAGCTGAAGCTCAGTGAAGAATACTTATACAAAATTCTGAAGCCGTTCAGAATTAGTTCACTAAAGCCTCACTTCAGTTTAGATCAACGTATCAGAATACCATTCAGCTGAAGTCAAAGACTGAAGACTAAAGAAAGAGAATCAGCTCAGATGTGGAGCTCAGAAGTTGATTCTACCTGATCGAAGACTGAAGCATCTCATTGTAAAGTACTTACAACACTTTACACTGATTACGAGGAAGCCTTTTTACTTTACTAACCTTTACCCAGTTAATAGCTTTAACTATTAACAAGTACAAGGTTGAGTAAAAGGTTGGGAATAAAGTGTGAAATGTCACATCAATAACTTTCACACTTAAACCTTAAAAGTACGCATGTTAAGGAATTGACTTTAATTCCTTAAATGCTCCCAACCATATTTGTAGGGCCTGCTCCACATCAGCATGAACATTGCCTATAAATATAAAGGCTTCTTACAATTTGCAAATAGCTTGAAACTTTAGCATTGCAACTTGTGAGATATACTCTAAGTAATTCTTAAGAGTATTTCCAAGTTATTAGATCACTTGTATTTCAGGATTGTTTAGATATTTACACTTTGGTGTTTATCTTTGTTCCGCAACAATCCTTGTATTTGTTTATATCAATAAATCAAATACATTGAAAAAGTACATCGTGTCTCAATGCTACATACTTGAAATATACATATTATTTATATAGTTTCAGCACTTATTGTTTCTTGCATTTACTTTGAGTACCTTTACCTTATTGTTTATCCATATCTGGATCGTATTCTGAATTGGTCTACTTCCAGTTAGAATTACTTGCCAGTCGGTGTTAGGTCCAGTTTTACTGGACTCGCTCCAGACTTGAAGACTGGAGCGACGCTGAAAATTTGTCCAGAAATAATAGAAGACCAGTGAGCTATTTACTTGTACAGGAAATCTGGAATCCTCCAGATTAGCTCACTGGACTTCACTCCAGTCAAGATCGTTTCTACTGAAGACATTCTTACTGAAGTCAAAGACTGAAATATGAAGAAAGGAGACTGACAAGCAATGGAGCCCACTGACAGTCTTACCAGATCTCCTGACTGGAGCTTTATCAGTGTTCTAGACCTTACAAGTCTGAACACTGATTACGAGGAATTGACTTTATACCTTTACACGCTTTTACCCGGACAACCCATTTGTCTATTGATAAAAGTACAATACGTGTGTAAAGGTGGTTGGTTAAAAGGATAGCAAGTCACATCAATATGACTTTAACCAATGCATTTAAGAAATTAAAGTAGTTGCCTTAAATGCATGCAACCATATTTGTACGACATAATAAATTCACTGTTGAATTTATTTGCCTATAAATACAAAGTCACATACCTCATACAAATTACTTTTTGCAATTTGGTGAACTTGCTAAAATACTCTCGATCATAATAGTTATACTTCACAACTTTAAATATATCGATCCAAGGAGATTATTTAGCAAGTATAGATCACTTGTAATTCAAAGATTGTTTAGATAGTTACATACTTGTAATATCTAGGTTCCGCAACAATCTTGTGTTTTGTTTAACATCAATAAATAAAATACACTTGAAAATTATATTTGTGTTCCACCATTTATTTACTTGTTTAAATATTGCTTTAAGTCTTTATTACTTTACTTATACTCTTGCATTTGTATTTAAAGTAATACTAGTCCAATCTAGTTCATACTTGACTTGTTATTTTACACTCGTGGGTTAAACCATCGTGTGAGGGACTCTAGAATTGGTATCAGAGCAGAAGGCTAATATACTTGCCTAGATCTGTTTCACGATGGTCAACCCAGAAAATACACAAGGTAATCCTGAACCTAATTTTAATGAACCACCACCCGTTGTCAATAATAATCCTCCTCTTCCTCCTCATCCTGCTTCTCCACATGTACATGTGCACTACTCGAATAATCCTGTCCCTAAATTCAATGGGAGCAGTGATGAATTTGGTACGTGGAAAGCTAGGATGATATTACATGTTACTGGTATTGAAAAGAATATGATGAAAATTTTAAATGAAGGACCCTATGTGCCTAGACTTCCTATCAATGCACTCCTTGACCCAACTGGATCAAGAAGTGAAAGGGAAAAGAGGGAGGAACACTGGTCCGAAGAGGAGAGGAGATTGGTAAATCTTGATACCATCCTTAAAAACATGATCCTCGGGGCTGTTCCAGAAACCCTAATTCCCACACTAGTTCTCTATCCCAGTGCTAAAACCATATGGGATGAACTGGTGAACCAGCATGAGGGAGGTGATGACATTGTTGTTACCATAAAGGTCTCCCTAAACAAAAAGTATGAGTCATTTTTTGCTCTCCCCAATGAGTCTCTAACTGGTACTTACACCAGATTTATGAGCATTATAAACCAGTTAAGAGGACTAGGGGTTGAGAAAGACAAGGATATACTTTTGGAGAAATTTTGTGATATTCTTCCCACTAAATGGTCTCACATGATTCTGGTCTTGAGACAAGGTAAAACCTTGCACTCCCAGAGGATTTTATGGAGCCTTCAGATTCACTGAAGAGAATCAAGCCCAGAGGATTGAGGCTAAAAAAGATGCTTTAAATCATGCTTCCAGTAGTTCCACATTGGTCAGTAATACTGAACCACCTTGTTCTGCATTAATATCTTCCGAGAATGTATTTTCTATGAAGATGATGATGTCTGAACTAATGGATTCTGGAGTCACTAATGATATCTCTCCAGACAGTGATGAAACTGACAGTGATGACCTGGTTGCAATGATTGCTAAAACATTTAATCGTTTTAAAGCAAGAGCAAATAGGCCCACTGGACAACATGCACCCAGTTCCTCTACTGACAAGACCAATCTGACAGGCTTTAAGTGTGGCAGAAAAGGTCATTTCATGAAGAAGTGCAAGTCCAGTCAGTTTGTCTCTCAGTCTGGTCCATCTACTTCTTATAACAAGCCTGATGATAGCTATAAGTCCAAGTCATGTCTCAACAAATAGAAAATAATAAATGCATGATAGCAACCATTGAAGAAGCATGGGTTCCCTCAGATGATTCATCAGTTGATGAGGAAGAGGAAAGAGATTGTTGCTTTATGGCTCTGGCAGATCAAGAGCATCTGGTGAAAGATGATGTCACATCTGGTCGATGGGTGGACATTGTTATAAAAAAGGTTAGTGAGTACGATAATGAAACCGATCCTGAATTAAAATTGGACATTGCTGAAGCTCTAAATTCTGATTTAATTTTTGTGGAAACTGTTAGATTTGACAGTCTTAATGGGTTAGAAACAGATTCCTCTGAAATCGCTGCTTTAAAATCAAAATTAAAAGAACTTCAAGATATTGAACTGGCATTTCAAGCACAAGTTTTGGTAACTGAACAACTGGTTCAAGAAAAACATGACCTGGAAATGATTTTGCAAAAAGAAAAACAGGTCATTAAATCAAGGCTATAAACAAGAAAACCATATGATGCTGGAATAAACCAATTTCCATCCCAAAAACATGCTTATCTGGATGGAAATACTCATATTGCAGCATTAATACCAGTTATTGACCGGTTACCAGAGGAGGTTAGACCAAGTACCATTTATGATGAACCTTCTACCCCAAAAACTTGTATTATACCAGCTCAACTTCCAGAGGTTAAGACTGGAGCATTCCAGATGACTACTCCAGTTAAAAAGGTCAATCAGAATAAACCTTTGCCTCAGGCTGCTTCTAAAGAACCCCAGATTCAAAAGAAAAAGAACAGTTCCCTCCCTAAGCCTAAGGTCCAGTCATCTGGAAAGGCTCAGGTGTCATCTGAAGAATCTATTTTGTTAAGGTTGGAGAGCCAGTTTCAACTACTGGCTCGTCAAGTTCAAAGCTGTAATGGAAGACTGAACAACTTTGAGGGTACTTCATCTGGCCCTAAACAAAATCCCAAACCATTTTCTAAGAAAGATAAAAATATTCCTTTAATTGAGAAAAAGAAAAAGGTTTCTAAACTATCAACTCCAGTAGTGTTTTCTACCAAAACTACTGTTGAAGAAAGTGAACTCAACCAGATACCCCCATGGATCCATAAGGGAGGATCCAGTGAACCCATCAGTCGATGGGTTCCAAAATCTAACTGATATATCTGGTGGATGTGCAGGGCGATCGAAAGAAGTTTATCTGGTATCTTGACAGTGCAGCTGGCAGGACAATGACCGGATGTAAGACCCTGCTGGAGGAGTTCATAATTTCTGATGGACCCTCCATTACTTTTGGAAATGATGGTTGTGGAAAAACTGAGGGGTATGGTGTTCTGAACAATGGACAAGTCAAATTCAGACGAGTGGCTTATGTGAATGGTTTGAAATATAACCTAATCAGTGTGAGCCAACTATGTGATGATGGCTATCAAGTATTGTTCAATATTGCTCAGGGCATTGTATTCAACAAAGACTGGAAGGTGGTATTGATTGCTCCCAGAAGAGGGAATGTATATGTGATGGATATGGAAAGCTCTCCATCAGAGCAGTGTTTCTATACTCAAGCTGATGAAGACACAAACTGGTTATGGCATAAAAGGTTATCCCATTTAAATTTCAAAATTATTAACAAGTTGTCTAGAAAACAACTGGCAGATGGAATACTTTCAGTTTCCTTCAAAAAGGAAAGGCCATGTCCAGGATGTGAGATGGGAAAGCAGAAACGTGCCAGTTTCAAGACCAGACAGAACTTTAGCATAACTGAACCACTTCACATGCTTCATATGGATCTTTTTGGTCCAGTGAATGTTCAGACACGTGCTGGTAAAAGATACACCCTGGTGATCGTAGATGAATTCTCCAGATATTGTTGGGTGATCTTTCTCAGGTCTAAAAGTGAAGCTGCTGCTGAAATCATCACTCTTATCAATCAGATTGAACTCAAGCATAAGCGAAAGGTGTGTCAGTTAAGAAGTGACAATGGAACGGAATTCCAGAATGCAACTCTGGAGTCATTCTGTACTGACACTGGCATCTCCCAGAACTTCTCCTCAGCAAGAACTCCAGAACAGAATGGAGTTGTAGAAAGAAATGAACCTCTTTGCTGGTAATGAAAAACTTGTTTTTGAGAAGTTGAATGAGCTTGTACTGGCCACCAATCAAAACTCTGAAAACATCAAAGTGGCAGTCCAGGGCTTGGAGGAAAAGCTAGTGACTTCTGTTCAGACTGCAGTAAAGGTTGAATTTGCTCAACCACTGGCAGGTCTAACAGAAGAGATTCAGAAGTTGACTACCAGAATTGGCAATCTGGAAAGCAGGCCAACCCTTGACCAGAATTCTGTTATCAGCAACATCAGTGATGCATGTACCAGGAAATTTAGAGGTGAGATGCTGAAAGAAATAACTGCAGAAATTTCTGGGTCAATCCTTAGAAATATTCAAGATGGGTTATTGCCCCAGGTGGTCAACATGATAAATACTGAAATGCCAAAACACTTGCCTCAAGAACTTCATATTATTAAGAAGGAAGTGACTGCTTTGAGGAGTACTGTGAATATCACAACTCCAGTGGCAGGCAGAACATTTAGGTCATTAGACCGTCACATGCTTGAACAATTGTGGAATGATCTCAAGTCAAGAACTGGTGATCATTCCAAGGGGGAAAAGACTGAAAAGAATGTGCAGGTTGTTGAAAAGAAGAAAGAAGTGGTTGCCAATGCAATCAAAAAGGCACTTGGCACTGAAGCCATTATGCAGGAAGAAGAAGCTGCTGGTACTGATGCCAGTGAGCCACAATTTGAAGCCTTCCCAGACACCCAACCACACTGAAAAAGGTCTGAAGAAAGCACGTGGTGTCTGGAGGTGAAATTGAAGAAGTTGAGAAATTTGCATCTGCTGATGAAGCCAAGTCTAAGAGATTGGAGCAAGAATGCATCATGATTGAAATCTGGAAGAAAAATCAAAAGGATGATCTGCTTGCTCATAAGATGGAAATGGCCAGTCATGGGACTCTGGATTCTTACAATGCTGGAAGACTGAGAATTCATATTGATGTATATAAAAAGATGAAGGAGGATCCCAGAGTTCATCAGTGTCTGGATGTTTTGGATGATGTTCATATTCGATCCTTGTATTCACAAGAGGAACAGATGTATGATTCTGAAACGTATGGAGTAAGCATATTGGATCTTATTGCTCAGAGAAAGGAGGAGTTGGTAAACCTCCAGAAACAGGTTAGGAAGAATGTTGCGGCTCTGGAGAATGAGTATAGAAGGAAGATTAAAGGTTTGCCCAAGGCACCTGCCAGACAAACCAAGGCCGCCAGAGACGCAGATCTCAGTACCTTCATTCCTTTAGACATTTCCAAGAAAATCAATAGGGCTGAAATTCAAAGAGTTGTTGAACAAGTAAAGGTGTCAAGGGAAACTGAAGATATGATCCAGATTGCAAGGCAAAAAGCCAAGTATGAAGAAATGATGAAGTTCAGGGCTGATGTCAGAAAAATCATTGATGCTGAGATCATGCTTGCTGAAAATCATGAGGGTATGTCTAAGTTCCAAGTGAAGTTGACCAGGGAAGGTAACTTCGTGGATGAAAGGAAGAACACTTCAGTCCAAGCTTTTGGATGGACTGAACTGAAGGAGATTGGCTTGACATTCAGGGGGAAATCTGATATATCCCCAGATGTCAAAGCATTTTTGAAAAGGATTGAGAAGGTCTGGAAGAGGAAGCAACAAATGGAAACTGTTTTGGGTATGCGATCTCCAGAAGCTTCACCTTCACCAAAAAGAAAGGCCACTGAAGATGCACAAGGACAAACTTCAAAGAGAAGGGCCTGACTTTTTATTTACTTACTTGTATTGTAATTATTTCCCAAAATTGTAACTTATTTTTTGTTGATGGCTGTAAATATAGTTACATATTTTGATTCACAAGTAAGTGATCAGATTAAGTCTAATTTAGAACTAAAATGAAAACTGGAACACTGATGATCTATAAGGTGTTTTCCAGTAACTTAAATTTTTAGACTTAGTCAAAATCAAGTGTTTTTCAAGCATACAATTGTATAGATAGAAGCTTGAAAAACCTTGCATTATTTCTGAACAAATAGGGGGAATTTGTTAGGTCCAGTTTTACTGGACTCGCTCCAGACTTGAAGACTGGAGCGACGCTGAAAATTTGTCCAGAAATAATAGAAGACCAGTGAGCTATTTACTTGTACAGGAAATCTGGAATCCTCCAGATTAGCTCACTGGACTTCACTCCAGTCAAGATCGTTTCTACTGAAGACATTCTTACTGAAGTCAAAGACTGAAGTATGAAGAAAGGAGACTGACAAGCAATGGAGCCCACTGACAGTCTTACCAGATCTCCTGACTGGAGCTTTATCAGTGTAATAGACCTTACAAGTCTGAACACTGATTACGAGGAATTGACTTTATGCCTTTACACGCTTTTACCCGGACAACTCATTTGTGTATTGATAAAAGTACAATACGTGTGTAAAGGTGGTTGGTTAAAAGGATAATAAGTCACATCAATATGACTTTATCCTTGTATTTTAACCAAGGCATTTAAGGAATTCAAGTAGTTGCCTTAAATGCATGCAACCATATTTGTACGGCATAATAAATTCACTGTTGAATTTATTTGCCTATAAATACAAAGTCACATACCTCGTACAAATTACTTTTTGCAATTTGGTGAACTTGCTAAAATACTTTCGATCATAATAGTTATACTTCACAACTTTAAGTATATCGATCCAAGGAGATTATTTAGCAAGTATAGATCACTTGTAATTCAAAGATTGTTTAGATAGTTACATACTTGTAATATCTAGGTTCCGCAACAATCTTGTATTTTGTTTAACATCAATAAATAAAATACACTTGAAAATTATATTTGTGTTCCACCATTTATTTACTTGTTTAAATATTGCTTTAAGTCTTTATTACTTTACTTATACTCTTGCATTTGTATTTAAAGTAATACTAGTCCAATCTAGTTCATACTTGACTTGTTATTTTACACTCGTGGGTTAAACCATTGTGTGAGGGACTCTACAGTCGGGTTTAATCATCTATATTTGGGACTCACAATTGGTATTAGAGCAGCAAGGTTGAATTATATTAATTCCTTAACCTTTGATCTGCAAAGATAGTTGACCAAGTATTCAATGAAGGCCCTGACCCTAATGCTACTACTCCACCCCCTATCATCAACAACAATATACCATCGCATAATGTACACGTACACTTTCCAAATAATCCTGTTCCCAAGTTTGATGGGAACAGTGAAATTTTCAAACATGGAAAGCATGCATGCTCAAATATATTGCTGGTGTTGAAAGACATTTGACTGATATTCTTAAAGAAGGACCCTTTGTCCCCATGAATGCCTCCTCTGTTGTCAGAAATGCCGATGGGACTCCTAGGGTGTCACCTAAGGAGAAGGATCATTGGTCTGAGGAAGATCATAGGTTGGTAGACCTTGATACCAAGCTGCAAAATATGATCTTGTATGCTGTTCCTAAAACTCTTATGCCCACCCTTGTTTTACTTGAAAATTCAAAACTAATGTGGGAGGAACTTATGACACAGTTTGAAGGCACCTCTGAGACAATAGTCTCAAGAAAAGTTGCTTTAAATAAAAGATATGAGTGTTTTTTTGCTATCCCTGGTGAAACTTTAACTCAAACATACATCAGATTTACTAATCTGGTAAATCAATTGAAAGCCCTGGGTGTAACTAAAGACAAAGAAATTTTGTTAGAAAAGTTTTGTGACATCTTACCTTCTAAATGGGAAAACTTGATCTTGGTTTTAAGACAAGGAAAAACCTTGCACAGTCACACTCTTGCTTCCTTATATGGAGCCTTCAGATACACTGAAGAGAACAAAGCTGAGAGAGCTGTGGCTGAGCAAGATGCCAAAAATCATGCTTCTACCAGTTCAGTCATGGTTCAGTACATTGAGCCACATGGGACTGCTCTACTATCTTCTGAGAGTGATCATTCTGACTCGATGAAGAAGATGGTCTCTGAAATGTTAAAAACTGGTATTTCTGGTAATGTAACTCATGATTGTGATGAGGATGACAATGATGATCTGGTTGCCATGCTGGCTAAAACGTTTAATCGTTTTAAGGCCAAATCAAATCGATCTGGCAAACCATTTGCTTCCAGCGCTTCTATTGACAAGTCTAATCTTAAATGCTTTAAGTGTGACAAGAAAGGACATTTCATGAAGGAATGCAGATCTAGTCAGCCTTCATCATCACAATCTGCCCCTAACCATTCTATTTTTCAGAAATCTGATGATAGCTATAAGGCTAAATACAAGAAGTTGAAAGCCCATATAGCTCTCATGGCACAAGACAACTCAAGCAATAATGGTTGTATGATTGCCAAAACTGAAAAATGGGTAGAATCTGATGAATCGTCTGATGATGAGGAAGAAGTTAGGGACATGTGTTTCATGGCACGTGAAGATCAAGGTCATTTGGTCAAATCTGATGTTGAATCTGGTCGATGGGTGGATATAGTCATGAAAAAGGTTAGTGACTTTGGTTTTGAAAGTAATGAGGAACAAAAACTGGACCTTTTGGTTCTTTTAGAGGCTGACATCTCATTTGTCGAAACTGTGCGTTCAGAAAGTCTAAAAATGTTTGAAAGTAATACTTCTGAACTGAACGCCAGTCAGGCAGACTAAAAGAGCTGAAAGATGTTCAGTTGGCTTTAAAAAGTTATCAGTCTATGGTTGCCACTTTAGAGTTGGAAAAAGAAGAATTGAAAACCATCCTTGAAAAGGAACAAAAAATAATTAAATCTTGGATGAAAGCACCAAATCCAGATGCTGCAATTAAAAATACTTTTGCAAATCAAAGAATAGCATATGAATCTGTGTAAGTGCACGTCTATGTCAATAGCAGTCTAGATTGTTTGGGCTTATATTGTTATATGTCTTTGTAATGTGATTGTCATTAATGAACTTAGTATTATGCATAGAATACTAGATTAAGTTTAAGTATTGAATGTATAGTAAATCTGCTAAGTGTGAATTGCGAGTTCGCAATTCACAATAGGTAATACGACCCCGTATTTGCAGGGTCAAATACGAGGCCAATCACAGAATGCGACCTCGCATTAGTGACGGGCTGGGCTGGGTTTGCGAGGCCAACACGCTGAAGCCCATGTCGGGTGTTACCTATATAAACCGAACCCTAACAAAGTTTAGGGTTGAACATTTGTCGAAATATCAAGCAGGTATTGCAGGTTATAGTTGTCAAAGGTTGTTCCGCTTGCCCGAAGAAGATCTGCGAGGCCGCAGATGATCTAGGGGCTTTTTGTTGATCACCAAGTTATTGTGAGGGATTCCGCACCTCAAGATAAATGGAGCAAGCTATTGACGATCCGTACCAGGGGACTTACAATTGGTATCAGAGCCTCTTGGTTTAATACCGGAAGGTTATAGCTTGTTGGTGATAAACAATGTATCGTTTAGGGTCGTCTAGCCGTGATTCTTTCATGGAGTTCTCGACCGAAAACATTAGTATTGAGATCTCGTCGTCTAGCCATGATTTTTTCATGGAGTTTACGACCGAAATCTTTATTTTTGAGATCTGATCGTGTGAAACTATATCAGATTGTGTTTTCCTCCTTACACGCTTTATAGTGTTAAAGCCTTGTAACGATGAAAACAAGATCTGATTAGTTTTGCATGTTGAGGCAGACCCAGATTCGTGGCTTTTCAGGTTGGAGACGGATTAGGGTTTCTGGAAAAGAAGAGCTGCTGTCGTTCAATGAAGATGCTGATCAGGATGTTTTGTTACCTGGTAGAATTACGACCTCGCAATTAATTTTTTATTGCGACCTCGTAAAGAACAAGTAAGTTGCGACCTCGCAATTGCTCTGAAATTGCGACCTCGCATATACAAGCAGCAGCAGTTCTAGTCCACGGAGTTCTTATGCGTTTCAAGTTGTTTAATCAGAATACTTTAATCACAGAGTTGAAAAAGGTTATCTGAAGAAACATAGGGTAAGTTCCCGAGAGAAGACTTTTATGTTGTTGTTGTTAAAGACTCTTATTTTGTTGTTGTTGTAAAAAAAAATGGGATGAATCATGATGATTTGAAGTTTGGTAGCGTTCGAAAAATTTTAGGTCAATTTTCAGCCGTTGTCGACGCGGATTTGGCAAAAAATTTTAGGAATTATCAAATTTTTCCTATGATCATGATATCCAAAGTTTACATGGAATTCAAAGTTTCATGAGAACATATTTTAGCGGAAAAAATTTGGAGGGAAATCAGGACTACCTTCTATACCCTATCTTGGCATAAGAAGATCTCATCAGATTTGCAGAAAGGAGAGAGTAGTAGTCTGACAATTACAGCAGTCGAAGGTGTTTTGGGTATTAGGGTTTCAAATTCAAGAGTATTAAAGGTTTTAACATCGTTTGCGACCCCGCGGGCTCGTATTACCTCATCCAGCTCTATTTACGACCTGGGTAGCTAATTACGACCTCGCCAGTTCAATTGCGACCTCGTATTTTTTTGCGACCTCGTGAGCTCTTTAAGACCTCACCAGTTCAATTACGACCTCGAGTAACTAATTGCGACCTCGTTTTTCTTTGCGACCTCGTTTATTTTTTAACAGTTCGTGAACTTTACTAGCTCGAAGAAAATGACATCTCAGTTACCCGCAAACTATCAAGCTTTGTTGAATCAATTAATTCTGATGGATCATGAAACCGGAAAGGTCAATTCACCGCCCAAAGTTGATAAGTATTGCTTCTGGAAAATCTCCAAGTGGAAGGATTACTGTCTTCTACAGTGGAGAGAATATCAAGATGAAGATGTCAATGGATTCTGACAGCAACTTGATGTATGTAATTTCTCCGGAATCAGCCATGGTAGTGCAAAATGGGGTTCAGGGTAGTAGTTCTCCAAGCTCGGGTTACACAGGGATGCCGATGAGCATAAGATCTACTGAGGGGCATTTGGGCATGCTTGCTTCCTTTGTGTCTGCTCATGAAAAGTTAATTGGAGGAAAACTAACTGATCCTGATTTGGTTAGAGAGGATTACAAGCAAGTTGATCCAGATGACTTGGAAGAAATGGATCTGAACTGGCAATTAACTATGTTAACATTGAGAGTTCAGCGTTTCACAGATAGAACCAGAAGGAAGGTTGTGAATGGCAAAGTAGGGTTTGACAAGACCAAGGTGAAGTGTTATAACTGTGATGGTTTTGGACATTTTGCAAGAGAGTGTCAGAGGCCAAGACGGGACAACAATTCAGCTACAGGCCGTCAGAACTTCAATCAGAGTGGTTCTATAGTGAGTCAGAATTCCGGACATCAATATGCTAATACTGGGAACCGAAGCTCAGGAGAAACGGATAACTCAAGAGCTTTAGTTGTTCAATCTGATGGTACTTATAATTGGGGTTCGACTAGTACCGATGATCAGAATCATGCATTCTTGGCAGAAATTCAAGACATTGATGGAGGAATGAACGATCTTGTTGATAATTCATTCGACTATACATTGTATGCCAGCACAGATGATCATCGTAGTGTTCATCAGAGGGTAGAAGAGGAACCTGAATCATCAGAACCAGTAAGAGCTGGGAATGAAGATGTCGCCGAAGCTGAGACGAGCTTTATGGCACATCTTGAGGTTGTTGGTTATGTTATATGTCAGTTCCAGAAGTGCACTAGTTTAATCACAGGGATGAAGAAATTGGTGTTCTTGAGGAAGTAGACATCAGTGGATGTTTATCTTAGGGGAGAGATCGGATTACATAACAGCAAGTGAATACTCATTCACCGGCTCGGGCTATCACGGTTAGGTTTTCTTTTGTACTCTCATAAAGACAGACTGTAAATCCACTATATCCATAACTAATAATCCTGTTAAGAACAGTAGGACTAAGCACATAGACATAAGGTTTCATTTTATACGTGATGGTGCTGAAAAGAAATTAATTAATAGTCCTAGAAAAGGTGCCGAGTGACTTTAATTTAGCTGATCTGTTCACTAAGGCTTTCGACCGAACTCGTTTTGAGTTGTTAGTCTAATTGATTGGAATGAGAAATCTATAGTGACAGTGTCTCTCAAAAGGAACTTTGTAAAAAGAGTCAGTGTTTGTGTCGTAATGTATGTGTGTCATATAGTGTCAGAAAAACAAAATAAAAATCAGAAAAATCAGAAAAGAAAAAGAAATATAATAAAAGGAGTAAGGTCACTGCATCAAGACGATTAGACGTGACGATACTTTAGCTTTTAAGCCTACTTAATTGTACTTTAAAATGCTCAGTTCAGTGATACCATTATATGATGTATCGATAGGCACAAAGTACCAAGGTTTCCTTATAATCTGATCTTAAATGTATACAATGTTCTTATGGGAAACGTATTCAGATATATGGTTGAGAATGCTTGTTCTTAAAAGAGACAAGTCCTTTAAATCTTATGAAAGATCTTACATTGTAATTATGTATATTTGGTCTTTATATAGAAGGTCTCGGGTACATATATGTGTATGTATTGCTTTTTCGGATGTATATTTGTGACAAGATATGCAAATATCTAATAAATCTGTTGAAAATATGAAGCTAATGTGGCCTTTGAGATTCGAACAAGTAAGTCCTTGGGGTGTCTTTGTATACCTAGCCTACCTAAAGCTTCCAACTTGGGATAGGTTGTCAGAAAGTTCGCTACACGGGTGTCATCGAAAGTCATGGGTTTTCATAAGTGCTTAAAATAATGTCACAAATATGCAAGTACTTGGCATTATGCAATGTTGAGTATATTTCCGTACGTGAGTCAAGTTAAGTCGCTTTGCGCATGAGGAATCACCGACCTGTCACCGCTGACTTGATTCTTAAAGACTTTCTCACTTTACTCACCAAATGTCTTAATTTTAGTGCTTGTGTCGATTGTGAGAGTGTATCTGAATATGGGGCACATAAGTTCGCAAACATGATTAAGTGACATATTAGGCTACTTGGGTTGCATGGTGACTGTCCTTGGCCAGGGTATGTCAAAAGTGTCACAAACCAAAAAGGAGACTGGAAGTACCGAGTGTTTAAGAGGACAAACATATTGGTAATCGTTTTTGGATCACTGTTCATAACTAATAATAAGAGAATTATTTCTCGCTAGTAGGCTTATATAACATGCTAATCTGATCTAATCAGCAGTAACTTTAGCTCTTGTAACTATGTTATTCGTTTATGTTTTGTGTATGTGTGTGTGTGTATTATGTTTTTCGTGAAATGTTTAACTTTTGTTTGTAATTGTATTGTTTAAATAAAAGTTCCTATTGCACGAGAGATATGGTCAGAATAGAATCTAGTTTCCAAGAGGACTCAACTACGTTCTTATGGAACACTGAATAAACGAGTAGGGTAGTTAAGTAATAGTGTTGTGATCAAAAGCTAAAAGAAAGTATGTCACATTAACAGAATATAGGTTTAAGGAAAAGAACACAAAGTTGTTGATTTCAATAAACAGATATTGAGTTAATGCTTTTGCATTGATTCTTAGAAAGAAGATTTTCTTAAGAATGAACACAGAGATGTTCATAGTTTTGAATTTTATCTTTAAAATTCAAAGGGCGGAAGTAACTCTGGTATTGGAAAAGTCGTCAATGGGAAGATTAAAATGGATAATGTGAACTTTGTTGAGCAGCTGGAGCATAATCTAATGAGCGTATCTCAAATATGTGACAAAGGGAATCCTGTTCACTTTACAGAAAGGGAAGCTCTTATCTTGAAACCAGGTTATGTTATTCCAGAGGAATGGATTTTACTGAAGGCTCCAAGAAAGAAGGACATCTATGGTCTTGAATTAGGTGTAAATGATTCAGTGGAGCCAGTTTGTCTGCTCTCCAAAGCTTCTGAAGATGAGTCTCTGTTATGGCATAGAAGGATGGGTCATATCCATTTCAGAAAAATGAATTATATTACAAGCAATGGATTGGTTCTCGGTGTTCCAAATAAGAGATTTATGGTAGAGGATAAATGTGTGTCGTGTTTAAAAGGAAAACAAACTAAAAAGCCACACAAGCCGAAGACTCAGAATTCTATTGCCGCTCCATTTCAGCTACTACACATGGATTTATTTGGACCAGTAAATGTTCGAAGCATAGGGTTTATGTACTACTGTCTAGTAGTTACTGATGATTATTCTAGATTCTCGTGGGTATTTTTCTTGAAGACCAAGGATGAGACTGTTCAAATCCTCATGGAGTTCTTGGAAAGAGTTGAAAATCAGTACAACACAAGAGTGAAGAGAATCAGAAGTGATAACGGGACAGAGTTCAAGAATCAGATTATGGAAGTATATTGTCTGAGCAAAGGAATTGAGCATCAATTCAGTGCACCCTATGAGCCTCAACAGAATGGAGTAGCAGAGAGGAAAAACAGGACATTGATAGAGACCGCCAGGACTATGCTAGCTGATTCAAGGCTTCCTACTATGTTTTGGGGGGAAGCAGTTAACACTGCTTGTCATGTGTTAAATAGGGTTTTAATTGTTAAAAGATTTAATAAGACACCTTACGAGCTTTTAAACAATAGAAAACCAAATTTAACTGGGTTGGAACCTTTTGGAGTCCCATGCACGTTTTTAAAAGTTCGTGACCAACCAAAATTTGCCGAGAAGGCTGAAGAGGGAATTTTTCTTGGTTACATTCTGGGATCTCCAAATAGGAGGGTGTACAACATTAAGGCTGAAATAGTTGATGTTGGTTACAATGTCGTTATTTCTAGCTATAATCCCTCTGTGCATCAAGGGTCTACTATCTTGTTTAATTATGATGATGTGTTTACCTCCTTTAATGGTCCTATTTCTTTTGGTGCAGGTAGTTCAGAGGTGGATGATGTAGTATTGCTACGTGATCAGAATATAGGAGCAAGGTCTACTACTCCTTCAGAATCCGCGACTGCTACAACATCAAAGAATAATGAGGAATTAAGAAAAGATCAAGATACAGAGCTTGTGTCAACTTCACACAACATCAATGCAGATGGTTCATCAAAGGATACTGAAGAGACAAATGCACAAGAATCGGAACCAGTTACTCCACTTCCTTATGGAGAAATAGGTTCAAATTTGGGTGTAAATCTTCAAGTTGATAAAGCTATACAGCATAGAGTCAACAAGTATCATCCAGTTGAGGGCATTATTGGTGAACCAAGTGCAAGGATTAAGACAAGAGCTCAAATTAATAAGCTGTCTGGTTTGTTCGCAGAGATGAAAGAAACCGGTATAGTTGATGAATGTATGTTTATTAATTTGAACTTAAATGTATACAATGTTCTTATGGGAAACGTATTCAGATATATGGCTGAGAATGCTTGTTCTTAAAATAGACAAGTCCTTTAAATCTTATGAAAGATCTTACATTGTAATTATGTATATTTGGTCTTTATATAGAAGGTCTCGGGTACATATATGTGTATGTATTGCTTTTTCGGATGTATATTTGTGACAAGATATGCAAATATCTAATAAAACTATAAATCTGTTCAAAATATGAAGCTAATGTGGCCTTTGAGATTCGAACAAGTAAGTCCTTGGGGTGTCTTTGTATACCTAGCCTACCTAAAGCTTCCAACTTGGGATAGGTTATCAGAAAGTTCGCTACACGGGTCTCATCGAAAGTCATGGGTTTTCATAAATGCTTAAAATAATGTCACAAATATGCAAGGCATTATGCAATGTTGAGTATATTTCTGTACGTGAGTCAAGTTAAGTCGCTTTGCGCATGAGGAATCACCGACCTGTCACCGCTGACTTGATTCTTAAAGACTTTCTCACTTTACTCACCAAATGTCTTAATCTTAGTGCTTGTGTCGATTGTGAGAGTGTATCTGAATATGGGGCACATAAGTTCGCAAACATGATTATGTTACATATTAGGCTACTCGGGTTGCATGGTGACTGTCCTTAGCCAGGGTATGTCGAAAGTGTCACAAACCAAAAAGGAGACTGGAAGTACCGAGTGTTTAAGAGGACAAACATATTGGTAATCGTTTTTGGATCACTGTTCATAACTAATAATAAGAGAATTATTTCTCGCTAGTAGGCTTATGTAATATGCTAAATCTGATCTAATCTGCAGTAACTTTAGCTCTTGTAACTATGTTATTCGTTTATGTTTAGTGTATGTGTGTGTGTGTGTGTTTATGTTTTTCGTGAAATGTTTAAATTTTTATTTGTATTGTATTGTTTAAATAAAAGTTCCTATTGCACGAGAGATAGAGTCAGAATAGAATCTAGTTTCCAAGGGGACTCAACTACGTTCTTATGGAACAGTGAATAAACGAGTAGGGTAGTTAAGCGATAGTGTTGTGATCAAAAGCTAAAAGAAAGTATGTCACATTAACAGAATATGGGTTTAAGGAAAAGAACACAGAGATGTTGATTTCAATAAACAGATATTGAGTTAATAACTATTTTGTTTTCATTCTTAGAAAGAAGATTTTCATAAGAATGGACACAGAGTTGTTTATAGTTTTGAATTTGATCTTTAAAAGAATCATTTTATCCAGATCTTTAGAAAGAAGATTTTCATAAGAATGGACACAGAGTTGTTTATAGTTTTGAATTTGATCTTTAAAAGAATCATTTTATCCAGATCTTTAGAAAGAAGGTTTTCAAAGAATGAACACAGAGATGATTATAGTTTTGAATTTGATCTTTAAAAGAATCATTTTATCCAGATCTTTAGAAAGAAGATTTTCATAAGAATGGACACAGAGTTGTTTATAGTTTTGAATTTGATCTTTAAAAGAATCATTTTATCCAGATCTTTAGAAAGAAGATTTTCATAAGAATGGACACAGAGTTGTTTATAGTTTTGAATTTGATCTTTAAAAGAATCATTTTATCCAGATCTTTAGAAAGAAGATTTTCATAAGAATGGACACAGAGTTGTTTATAGTTTTGAATTTGATCTTTAAAAGAATCATTTTATCCAGATCTTTAGAAAGAAGGTTTTCAAAGAATGAACACAGAGATGTTTATAGTTTTGAATTTGATCTTTAAAAGAATCATTTTATCCAGATCTTTAGAAAGAAGATTTTCATAAGAATGGACACAGAGTTGTTTATAGTTTTGAATTTGATCTTTAAAAGAATCATTTTATCCAGATCTTTAGAAAGAAGATTTTCATAAGAATGGACACAGAGTTGTTTATAGTTTTGAATTTGATCTTTAAAAGAATCATTTTATCCAGATCTTTAGAAAGAAGGTTTTCAAAGAATGAACACAGAGATGATTATAGTTTTGAATTTGATCTTTAAAAGAATCATTTTATCCAGATCTTTAGAAAGAAGATTTTCATAAGAATGGACACAGAGTTGTTTATAGTTTTGAATTTGATCTTTAAAAGAATCATTTTATCCAGATCTTTAGAAAGAAGATTTTCATAAGAATGGACACAGAGTTGTTTATAGTTTTGAATTTGATCTTTAAAAGAATCATTTTATCCAGATCTTTAGAAAGAAGGTTTTCAAAGAATGAACACAGAGATGATTATAGTTTTGAATTTGATCTTTAAAAGAATCATTTTATCCAGATCTTTAGAAAGAAGATTTTCATAAGAATGGACACAGAGTTGTTTATAGTTTTGAATTTGATCTTTAAAAGAATCATTTTATCCAGATCTTTAGAAAGAAGATTTTCATAAGAATGGACACAGAGTTGTTTATAGTTTTGAATTTGATCTTTAAAAGAATCATTTTATCCAGATCTTTAGAAAGAAGATTTTCATAAGAATGGACACAGAGTTGTTTATAGTTTTGAATTTGATCTTTAAAAGAATCATTTTATCCAGATCTTTAGAAAGAAGGTTTTCAAAGAATGAACACAGAGATGTTTATAGTTTTGAATTTGATCTTTAAAAGAATCATTTTATCCAGATCTTTAGAAAGAAGATTTTCATAAGAATGGACACAGAGTTGTTTATAGTTTTGAATTTGATCTTTAAAAGAATCATTTTATCCAGATCTTTAGAAAGAAGATTTTCATAAGAATGGACACAGAGTTGTTTATAGTTTTGAATTTGATCTTTAAAAGAATCATTTTATCCAGATCTTTAGAAAGAAGGTTTTCAAAGAATGAACACAGAGATGTTTATAGTTTTGAATTTGATCTTTAAAAGAATCATTTTATCCAGATCTTTAGAAAGAAGATTTTCATAAGAATGGACACAGAGTTGTTTATAGTTTTGAATTTGATCTTTAAAAGAATCATTTTATCCAGATCTTTAGAAAGAAGATTTTCATAAGAATGGACACAGAGTTGTTTATAGTTTTGAATTTGATCTTTAAAAGAATCATTTTATCCAGATCTTTAGAATGAAGGTTTTCAAAGAATGAACACAAAGTGTTTCATAGTTTTGAATTTGATCTTTAAAAAACATTGCTATCAGGCAAGGTCTAGAATATGAGGTAGACAATGCTCAATGTTTTTCTAGTTGAAGATCTTAGATATAGAAATAATTTTATTTTAATATGAAAGATTATCAACTATGTTAGTAAAACCTTAAACATAGACATTGAGTGAATGTAGAAGGTTAAATAAATCCTTAGATATAGACTTAATGTGAATGAAGAAGATTAAGAAAAATCTTAGTCATAGACGTTAAGTGAATATGAAAGGTTATTGACTATATTGTGCCTTAGACATAGAAATGTCATGTTTGAATGTGAAAGGCTACATAGTTAATATTTTATGCCTTAGACATAGATATATTGTTTGAATATGAAAGGTCTTTGCTACCTTAGATATAGAAACATATATGAATGTGAAAGACTTAAGCATTGATTATTTAGATCATATAGTTATGAAAACATGTCATAAATTGAGGAGAAGTACCTAGTCATTGTGTTTTCATAAGAATATGAAGTATTTAATCAATATTTTGTTCTATCATAGTTATGTATCCCAGTCATAAATTGAGGGGGAGTACATAAGAATGATAGTGGTTATAATGATTAGTCATCGTTATACTTCCTAGTCATAAAATTGAGGGGGAGGTATAAGAATGAAGAATCAATTTTATAACTGGTTAGAAATATGGATTGTTGCAAGTGGTACAGATTCGGGAAAGCTAAATTCGAGAAAGTTTTGGAAAGACTGATCGTTGAAAAGTTAAAGAATTTTGTGTAAGTTTGTTAACTTTTCAGGTTTAAGACGAAGATCAGGAAAAGATGAAAATTTGATGCCTACAGGTTTGATCTTTTAAATTTTCATATTTCCAGGAAGTTCGTGGTAATCGTTGATCAATTATTCAGAAACTTTGACGAAATTTTGATTTTAAAGTGTGCAGGAGGTAATTACGACCTCGTAATTGCAAGAAGCAGAATACGACCTCGTAATTGGTTTAATTGGGCTTTAGGCAAATACGACCTCGTAATTGGGCCGGGTTGACCCAGATCCATTCGGGTCAAGTGGGTATATAAACCATTTTACCCAAACACGACCTCACATTTTATTTTATCAAAATAGAGCATTACGACCCCGAAAAGCCACTTTGCTACCCCATTTGAGTTTTGATATATACAATTAGATCTAGTGTTTTTGAGTGATATATTTGTGATCCTCGTGAAATACTTAATCTATAAAACTTTTTACACATTGCATCATCAGTTGAACCAAATATAATGTCATCAACGTAAATTTGTACCAATAAGATATTACCTCTTTCTTTCAAGATAAATAAGGTATTATCTATTGCACCTCTTTGAAAGCCATTTTTAAGAAGATGTTTAGTTAAAGTATCATACCAGGCTCTTGGGGCTTGTCTTAGACCATACAAAGCTTTGTTCAGTCTATATACCCAGTGAGGATGCTTCTCGTTGATGAAGCTTGGAGTCTGCTTAACATAAACTTCTTCTTCCAATGTTCCATTTAGGAACGCACTTTTGACATCCATCTGGAAGACCTTGAACTGCAGATGGGCTGCATAAGCCAGAAATATTCTGATGGCTTTAAGTCTTGCAACTGGAGCAAAAGTTTCATCAAAGTCAACGCCTTCTGCTTGACAATAACCCTGGGCAACTAATCTGGCCTTGTTTCTTACAACATGTCCATCTTCATCCATCTTGTTTCGGTAGACCCATCTTGTACCAATAGGTTCTTTCTTTAACCCTGGTGGACAAGGAACAAGCTCCCAAACATTGTTCCTTTCAAACTGAACGAGCTCTTCTTGCATAGCTTCTACCCAGCTTGGGTCTGCCATAGCCTCGTCAATCTTCTTTGGTTCAATTAGTGATAAGAAGGTGACGTTTAAGCATTGCTCACTGGTGGCTCTTCTAGTCTGAACCCCACAATTTGGATCTCCCACAATCTGTTCAATTGGATGTGCTCGAGTCCATTTAGTGTATTGACTAGGCTGGTGTAAAACAATATCAGTGCAAGTCACCTGGCGATCTTCTTCAGTTGCAGTAGCTTCTGGAGGAGGATCGATCCAAACTACTTCTACATCCTCATCAGAGTCAATGAGGTCACGATTTGCATCATGAAATTCTTCATTAGAAGGCATTTCTTGAAGAACTGGAGAAGTTGGAGTTTGAACTGGTGCTGATATTGGAGTGGCACGTACATCAGATCCAATCACCAATTCTTGTGGTAAGTTGAAATTGATGGAGGGATAGAATGATGTGTCACTGGTGGTGTTCTTCTTCTTAACTGGTTCCAATTTGTTGTAACTGGAAACATCTTTTGGTGAAACAACTGACTGATGAACTTGGTCAGTTTCGCCAAAATTTATTGGAACGACTGGAGTAATATCAAGGCTTGGTCTCTTGTTGATTGCTTCAGTTGATTCGTCGAATGTGACATGAATTGTCTCATGAACCTTTTGGAGTCTATAATTATAAACTCTAAAGGCCTTTCGAATATTTGAATAACCTAAAAATACCCCTTCATCAGCTTTTGCATCAAACTTTCCAAGCTGACTGGAATTGTTTAAAATATAAACTGGACAACCAAATACATGAAAGTATCCAATATTTGGTTTACGATTCCTGAGTACTTCATAGGCAGTCTTCTTATATCTCTTGATGTAGACTGACCGGTTTTGGGTGTGACAAGCAGTTGCAACTGCTTCAGCCCAAAACTGGTGGGAAGACCTGATTCAGATAGCATACTTCTGGCTGCTTCTATCAGTGTGCGATTCTTTCTTTCCACAACTCCATTCTGCTATGGAGAGTGTGCTGATGAGAAGTTTTGAGAGATGCCAGTGTCATTGCAAAATGTTTCAAGTACCTTATTTCGAAATTCAGTACCATTATCACTTCGCAACTGACAAACTTTTCGAGTATACTTGAGTTTAATTCTCTTGATGAGAGAGATGATTTCAGCAGGTGCATCACTTTTGGATCTGAGGAATCCCACCCAACAGTATCTGGTGAATTCATCGACCACAACTAGAGTGTATTTCTTCCCAGCTCTAGTTTGAACATTCACTGGACCAAAGAGATCCATATGTAGCATGTGAAGAGGTTCAGTGATGCTAAAGTTTTGCCTAGTTTTGAAACTGGCCCTTTTCTGCTTGCCCATCTCACACCCTAGACATGGCTTTTCTTTATTAAAAGAAATCTGTGGTATCCCATCAACCAGTTGTTTGCGAGACAACTTGTTAATATTTTTGAAATTAAGATGGAATAATCTTTTATGCCACAGCCAGTTGGTGTCCTCACCAGCTTTGGTATAGAAGCACTGCTCTTTTGGAGCTGGTTCCATATCCATGATGTACACATTACCTTTTCTTGGTGCAACCATCACCACTTTCCAATCCTTGTTAAATATGGTACCTTGAGCAATATCAAACAAAACTCTGAAGCCATCATCACAAAGTTGGCTGACACTGATCAGGTTGTATTTCAAACCATTCACAAATGCAACTCTTTTGAATTCGACTTATCCATTATTGAGCACACCATATCCTTCAGTCTTTCCATTTTGATCATTACCAAACGTCACTGTCGGTCCATCTTGGACAGTGAACTCTTCAAGTAGGGGCTTACATCCGGTCATAGTCCGGCCAGCAGCGCTGTCCAGATACCAGATATTCTTCTTTCGATCGCCCTGCACACCCACAAAAATCATCAGTTATTTTTGTGAACCCATCTTTTCTTGATGGGTTCACTGGACTTCTCTACAGAAGTCACAGTTGATTGTTGTGGAGGTAAACTGAAGACTACATCTGGATCTTTTTCACCAGATCCAGGTGCAGGAGTAAAAACGATTGGTATTTGATACTTGCTCCCCTTATTTTTACCAGATTTAGTTCCAAATGGAACATTCTTTTGTTTAGGTTTTGAAAGGGGGGGTTTAATATTTTGTTTAAAAACTGGAGGTGATGAACCTCCTTCCAGATTTTTAATCCGGGCAGTACAACTCTGAACCTGTCGAGACAAAAGTTGGAGTTGACTTTCCAGTTTAAACAAAATATTGTTTTCATCAGGCAACTGAACCTTGGACCTTGGTTCAGCTGGAGTTTTAGTCTTTTGGGTCTTGGGCACCTTAGACTTTTGAGGTAAAGGCTTGTTACCAGTGGCCTTTTTAACTGGAGCTTTAGCCTGTTTGGCTCCAGGTTTAACCTCAATGGGGGTGGTCTCAATGGGTTCAGTTTTAACAGCTTCAGGTTGATCATAAGAAGTTTCAACCCTGAGAGCTGGAGGCAATGCATGAAGATCTGGTATGAGAGCTGCCATCTCCAGATCTCCAGATTTCCATGCATTCTTCTGGGCATCAATAGTTCTAGAAAATGCATCAAAGTTCTTTCCAGATGCTTTTACCCATGACTTGATAATCTTTTGTTCTTTTTCAAGATCAGAAAATAATTTTTGATTATCAAGTTCCAAAGCCTCAATTTTTAAAACTGACTCCTTAAGAGCCAACTGGACACTTTGTAAATCATTCAGTTGTGGTTTAACATTGTTTAGTTCAATTAAGATAGTGTCAAGATATCTTTCACTATCTGCTCTAACAGTTTCCACAAAAGCTAAATCACCACTTAATGATTCAGCCAGGTCTAGTTTCAGTTCAGGGTCAACTTGGTTGTCATAATCACATACCTTCTTCAAAATGATGTCCACCCATCTTCCAGTGATGACATCTTATGTGCCACATGCTGTTGTTGATCTTCCAAGGCCATGAAACACATGTCCCTTTCCTCTTCTTCATCAGCTGATGAGTCATCAGAGTACTCCCATTTTCCCTCAGTTTGTGCCATTAAGCACTGATCCTTTTCCTTTTCCATGGACAGGAGGGAAATCTGGGCCTTAAGCTTTTTATATTTAGCTTTGTAGCTATCATCAGGCCGATTGAAATTAGGGACAGGGGGGCCAGTTTGGTTGTTCATCTGACTAGATCTGCATTCCTTCATAAAATGACCTTTCTTACCGCATTTATAGCAGGTAAGATTGGTTTAATCCAGAGAGCTGGAGCTGAAAGCATTGTTTTGGCCATTAAATCATTTAGATTTATGCTTAAACCTGTTAAAGGTTTTAGCAATCATGGCTACCAGATCAACATCGTCAGTTTCATCACAACCATCACTGATTTCAGTGGTCAGGCCAGAGTTCAAGAAACTGTTTAACATCTCCTTCATTGAGTGTGCCTAGACACTCTCTGCAGACATTAAGGCAGCACAAGGTCGCTCAGGTATACTAGCAACCTTGGAACTCTGGGCATGGTTCATGGCATCCTGCTCAGCCACCAGTCTTGCAGCATTATTATCTTCAATGAATCTAAAGGCTCCATAGAGCGATGCAAGAGTATGGCTGTGCAAGAACCATGTTTTCCCATTTGGAAGGAAGAATATCACAAAACTTCTCAAGAAGAATATCCTTATCCTTCTCTACACCCAAGCCTCTCAGCTGATTAATAAGGCTAGAAAATCTGGTGTATGTACCAGTTAGACTTTCATTGGGTAGAGCAAAGAAGGATTCATACTTCTTGTTCAAGGCAACTTTCCTGGTGACAATAGTGTCATCACCTCCTTCAAACTGAATAACTAATTCATCCTACATTGACTTGGCACTGGGGAACAACACAAGTGTTGGAATTAGATCTTCAGGGACAGCTCCAAGGATCATGTTCTTGAGTCTGGTGTCCAGATCTACAAGTCTACGATCCTCATCAGACCAATGGTCTTTGAGCTTTTCTCTTGAACCTCTTTTTCCAGTTGGATCTAGAAGAGGACTTACCCCAAGAGACATGGGTATATATGGTCCATCCTTAATGATTTTCAACATATACCTCTCTATCCCACCGAAATGCAAAAGCATTCTGGCTTTCCATGTACCAAAGATCTCACTGTTTCCATCAAATTTTGGAACAGGAGTGTTAGAATAATGTACATGGACATGGTTTGGGGCAGTAGGAGGAGGAGGGTTAGTATTAACATTTTGAAAAGGTGATGTATTAGTATTCAAAGGGATTTCACCTTGACCAGAACCATCTCCACCTTCAGTACTGTTCATCTAAGCAGATCTAGGCAAGTTTATTAGCCTTCTGCTCTGATACCACTTGTAAGTCCCAACTCAATAGATGGTACTACCTGAAGACACCTCAATGTCGATGGTGGAGTTACTTTGCAATATAAGCTCTGAACTGGAGACGATCAGTTACAGAGAGTATATACCAAGTTCTAGATAGATTACTTATTAAGTGACAATAAGTAAAGAACAATGCAATAAAGTAAAATACTCAAAGTAAATTGGTGAGACAATATGTAATTTTCAAGTGTAACTTATTTATTAACTTTAAATAAATTACAAGGTTGTTGCGGAACCAAGATAATACAAGTATGTAAATATCCTAACAACCTATGAACTACAATTGATCTACACTTGGAATTTCTCTAAACAATCGAAACACTTAAAGTTGTAAAATGTTCCTTTTTACGATTGAGAGAATATTGCACAAGTTCACCAAGAATATTGCAGGTATGCAAAGTGTGAATTCCTTCGAAGTGTGTTCGAAGAAGTTAATATTCTTGTTGTGCAATGACTTGTATTTATAGGCAAAGTTAACATTGGTATGTTAACTTTGGCCGTACAAATGTGGTTGAGATCATTTAAGGAATATCATTTAATTCCTTAAAAAGCAGTGTAAAGTTGCAGTATAAAGCAACTTTACTCAACCAGCTTTATGTACCTTTTATTACTTAAATAATAAGATAAATCTTATTATCCGGGTAAAAGCACATAAAGCATAAAACTCAATTCCTCGTAATCAGTGTAAAGCTTTGTAAGAGCTTTCCACTGACGGTCTCCAGTTTGTAACTGACTAGAATGTCAACTGGGCTTCGTTGCCATTGTCATTCTCTATCTTCCACTTATTGTCTTCGACTTCAACTGGAAGGATTCTTCAACTGGTCAGTTCTCAACTGGAGGAAGTCTTCAGTTGCGTTAACTGTACGATACAACTGGACTTCAATATATTTCTGGACAAATCTTCTGGGTCTCCAGGTGCAACTGGAGACTGGCTAGTTTACCAGTAAACTGGTCCTAACAGTATACTATCTAATCGTCTTATAGTTAACCATGCAACAAGAAAATCAAGAAAATAGAGTTCGAAATTTTCGAACTAGGTTTTTCAATTTTCATTCGATTTTGATGTTTTTGGTTAAAAATAAGGGTTGGGGTATCTTTATCGTTTGAATACGAGTATAAAGAAACAATTTTTACCAGTTTTGGTTGGGTAAATCGCGAAATCGCATTGGGGAAGATGAACAGTGACGGACTCACATTTGGGGTTTTGCTAGCCCAGATTTGCGACCTCGTAAATGTCAATTTATTTTGACCGGTTTGACTTTCGAAATACGATGCCGATTTACGATCATGGACTAATACGTGGCCAAATTGGAAAATACGACTTCGTATTTTAGAGTTTGGTTGACCGTATTTTGAACCTGAAATACGGCCTAGTACAGGGATACGACCTCGTATTTTTTACTTAACAGATTTTCAAAAGTTTATTCTTATAAATATTTGAAAATGAGTTAATTTTTATATTTAACTTAATTACAGGGTTAATTAAAGTTAATTTAACAGATTTTCAAAAGTTTATGTTAATAAAGATTTGAAAATGAGTTAATTGAGGCTTAACTAAATTACAGATATAATTTATGTTATGTTGTAAATTACAGGGATAATTTATGCTTCTGACTAAATTACCGGGATAATTTTATTTGTGTATGTTATGCATATGAATTTTTATGTCTATTTGAGTAATTAGTTATTTGTTATTGATTACAGAAATGGCAAGAAATTTCATAGCAGGTCATAATTATGTGATGAATTTCGATGATAATCAGGAAGGAACGGCTTATTATCACGAGATATTTGCCTTCTTCCGAAGATCAAGGATTCATCATGTTCTTACACATTCTCCAGTCATATATTTAGATTATCTCAAAGATTTCTGGAATAATGCTGACTGTGTGAAGGCAGGAGATGTGTATGTCTTTCATACCATAGTTGTTGGGCAGCAGATACAGTTCACAGCTGCTGACCTCATTGATATATTACATCTGGGCACAGTTGAACAAGAAGGTGGTGCTACAGGTCTCACCAAGTTCAGACATGAAGTCATTCAAGGTGCTTTCAGAAGAATGGGGTTTGCTGCAGATATGTCAAGTAAAACTCTGTTCAAGAAGGGTTTTTATGGCAGGTGGAGGTATCTTGCTCATGTGTTGCTGGTTAGTTTAAGCAACAAGAAGTCTGGTTATGATACATTAAACCAGGAAGCTCAAGCACAAATGGTGGGCTTGGTATTTAACAAGCCGTATAGTTTCTCAAAATTCTTCTTCGATGATAAGAAGAAACAGATCACAGCCACAGGAAAGAGGAGGTTTTTGATGTATCCTGGGATTGTAATGATGATCGTCAATGCTAGACTTCCGAATTTATCTGCTGTAGGAGAAGTGAAGCAAGTGAGTTCTATCATCACACGTGGCTATGAAGAGTTTCGCCGCAGGTATCCGAATGATCCAAATGCTCAAGATGTAGCATTATTTGGTGCAATCGTTAATGCCAACTACGTGGCACCTACTGATGGGGTCATATCAGCTTATGAAGGGCCTCAGCCAGAGGATGGTGAAGTTGCTGAGAATGTTGAGCAGTTACATGACGTAGTAGTTCAGGAAGATGCACCAGAAGAGCCTGAAGTTGTTGTACAGGTTGCAGATGATGTGATAAACCAACCTGGAGCCAATCCTGAGATTGTATATGATTTATTGGAAGAGATGGTTGATCCAGATGGTGATATTGCCCAAGTGCAAAGGTACAATGCCAATGTTGATGACCTAGTAGATGCGGACCTTGACCGGGATATAGATGATTATGTAGCTGGAGCTGCAGTTGGTTCTGAAGCAGCTAGAGCTAGTGGGTCTGGTACTGAAGAAGCTAGTGGGTCAGGAGCGGGTCAGGCTAGTGGATCTGGTGTGAATGCTGAAGGTAGAGGAAGGCTGTTGCTGATGTGCAAGCAGACAAAGAGCCTTATATCCATTCTGATGATGATTCTAGCAGTGATGGTGATGAAGATCCTTACAGATCTCATGCATTCATCAAAGTTAGATCTAAGATGGTTCCTAAACCTACTGAGGCAGCTCAAGGAAGAAGAAGAAGAGAAACGGATGAAGATTGGATGCCAGAGCAGCCTATGCCAAAGTGAACTAGACTTGTCAGGGAACAAAAGACTTATGCTGCTGCATGTGATTCACAAAGTGTGCCTATTATTACTGTTCTTGAGACTACACAGCCACAACCACAGCGACAAACAAGTGAAGAAACTAATCTTGGTAATCTGCAGAGACAGATGAATGAGATGAGAGGTTTGATCACTCGTTTAGCTGGTGATCTTAAGGTTGTTAGTGACAAGAATAAGTTTTTGGAAGACAAGTTGGACATGGCCGAGGTGGTAGTGTCTAAGATGTATAAAAAGTATCTTGAACTTGATGGGAAGGTTGTCAGGATGGCAGATGCAATGAAGAAGGGAGTCAAGATCTCCGAAGAAAAACTGCATGAGCTCATCGATAACTATCTCAAGGTTAGAGCTGAGAGAGATAGCGTAGGTTGCAGAGGTGATGAGCTGGCTAAGGCACGGCATGATGATGATGATAATGAAGATCCTGATGCGGCCAGAGCTACTTAATAGCTAGGAGGGAGTTCTACTTTAAGAATAGAGACTCAAGGAGAGTCTAGCCAGGCTGGTATTGCTGGCAAGGCAACCTCAAAAGCTCCACAAGCTCAAGAACAAATGTCTACAGAGATAAACATGGTAGTTGAGCTTGAGGCACCACAAACCAAACTCCTTACAAAAGATGTTGACAGTGTTCAATTAAACAAGGGTAAGGATTTGGTAGGGCAATCTGATGCTATTGCTCTTGATGCTGATAATGCTAGTGCTCAGGATAGTGAGTCTACCAAGACCGATTCTACCAATAATACTTCTACCGAGTCAGATTTGCATCCAATTATTGTGCATAGACTGGAGAAGAGGTTGGGATATGATCCACAAGATCATATGAGAGCTAGGGCAGAGATTGCGGATTATTATTATGATCCAGGATCTATGTGGGATCAAGAGAAAGAACGGTTAAGGTTGACTCATACTCCTTCAGAGTCAGAGTCAGATTCTGATTTCGAGACTGAGACTGAGAAGGAGCAGAGCAAGAGCAAGAAGAAAAATCAGAGGAAGTAGATTGATGACAAAGACAAGACAAAGACATAGGTATGTTAACGTCTAGAAGCTATTGCCAAGGGGAGTCTGTAAGTGCACGTCTATGTCAATAGCAGTCTAGATTGTTTGGGCTTATATTGTTATATGTCTTTGTAATGTGATTGTCATTAATGAACTTAGTATTATGCATAGAATACTAGATTAAGTTGAAGTATTCAATGTGTAATAAATCTGCTAAGTGTGAAATACGACCTCGTATTTCACATAGGGAATACGACTTCGTATTTGCAGGGTCAAATACGAGGCCAATCACAGAATGCGACCTCGCATTAGTGACGGGCTGGGTTGGATTTACGAGGCCGACTCGCTGAAGCCCATGTCAGGTGTTTCCTATAAATACTGAACCCTAACAGAGTTTAAGGTTGAACATTTGTCGAAATATCAAGCATACTTGTGCAGGTTAAGTCGTTAAAGGTTGTTCCGCTAGCCCGAAGAAGATCTGCGAGGCAGCAGGTGATCTAGGGGCTTATTGTTGATCACCAAGTTATAGTGAGGGATTCCGCACCTCAAGATAACTGGAGCAAGCTATTAACGATCCGTACCAGGGGACTTACATGCTTTCGATCAAAGTGATGGGGCGGTAATCATTGAGTGTTGCTGCTGATGTTTTTTTCAGGATGAGGCCGATATGGGATGAACTGCAACCATGGATGATTGTCCCAGAATAATAAAAGTCGATCATGATGTTCAAAAAGTCGAATTTTAGTAGATTCCAGAATTTTTTAATAAATGGAAAGTTCATCCCATCGGGGCCTGGTGCTTTATCACCCTCACAATCCCATACTGCTTGAGTGAGTTCCTGGAGGGTGAATGGGGAAATCAGAAGGTTAGCATCATCATGGGGTAGGGTTTTCAGCCCTCGACAAATCATTTTGGGTCTTTCTTTGATTGGTTCTTTGAATTTGTTTTCATAAAAGTTGAGAGCTGCTTCACGGATTGACGGTGGGTCAATATGCCAATTCCCATTAATATCTAATCCATTGATTCGGTTTCTTGAAATTCGGCTGTTGATGAAACCATGGAAAAAGGATGTGTTTTTATCTCCGTCTTTGATCCATTTGGCACGTGATTTCTGTTGGAGATCCGGGGTCCTTTTATGTTCATGGGCTTGGAGTTTCGACTTTGTTTCAGCCCATAAAGCCAATTCCTCATCATTAAAGTCTCTGTAATCGACAATTGAATCTAAAGCCTCGAGTTGTTCATTAAGGTCCATGGCATCTTGATTGTCCCGGGCAGAACTGGTTCGTATCCATTCCTTTATATCCATTTTAAGTTGCCTGAATTTTGCACTAAGAATCTGGTCCGGGCGGCCAATATAATGTCCAGAATTTAGACTGCCACACACTATCTCATTGAAGCCTCGCTTAGTGAACCAAGAATTAAAGATTCAGAATAGTGATGGTCCAAAATCCAGGTGTAAAGTGGTCAAAATCATAGGGCGGTGATCCGAGAGAGACCTTGGGAGTGTTGTAAAGGATGTTGTTGGCCATCTATTCATAAAGCCTGAAGATACCATGATGCGATCGATTTTACTTTTTTTCTTCCCATTATCTGATATATAGGTGAAAAGGTTCCCATTCTTGGTATATTCTAGCAGACCATTCTGGTGGATAAAGGAATTGAACGATAATGCGCATGCGTCATTGAACACAGAGTTCATTCGTTCATCAGGGCTTCGAACCGCATTAAAATCTCCCATTAGGATCCAAATTCCTTGTGTGTTGGATATGATGGTGGTGATTTCATTCCAGAGATTTTGTTTACCCTGTAGGTCATGAGGGGCATAGAGGTTGATGACATTGCATTGTTCGGGTACCCCATTGATTAGTCCAGAGGTTAATAGAAAGTGACTGGATTTTACAGTATTGGTACGAGAGAAAACGGAGGGATCCCAAATACCAAGAATGCCTCCTGATCTTCCTTCAGCCCAGTTGAAGGTATGAAATCGTGTTGGAGATTTGGGTTGCCCCAGAAAGATATTGGAAACAGACTTTGTGCATCATGTCTGTGTGTTTCTTGGAGACAGAGAAAGTTTAGATGGTGGTCCTTTTCAAGCTGATGAACCCATCTAGATTTCGCACTGTCTGTGATGCCACGGATATTAAGCGATAGCCAATTCATTGGACTGACTGATTTTCACGTTCTGCAATGACTTGGGCTTTGACAATGTGCTCAAAGCCCGAAAAGTTAACTCCAACACAGTCCCCAACTCCAAAAGTGTTATTAACTTCTTTTTGGACAGAGGTCATGTTTGCTTGGTTATGGTTTTGTTTAAGTGATGGTTGAGGGTTGACAGAAGGTTGATCAAAAGATGGTGGTGGAGGTGGAGGTGGAGGGATGTGATCATTAGAGAGGTTAGTGTTAATGTGATGTTATGGTTAGGTACAGATGGTTGTAAAGGAGGTGGGTTTGGTGGATTTTGTGAAGATGGACCATGGATGTCATGGCTGTAGGTTTCGTTGGTAGGGTACTCAAGAGTGTTTAGGGATTGAAAAGGGATGGGGGTTATGGGGTTTCGAAAAGATAGATTAGGGTTTGTCATGGAGATGGGAAGGGCGGTGTTACAATGGTGTGACTGGTTATGGTTTATTGTATTGGGAGGTGAGTTGAGATCAAGAGTCACACGAGGAGAAATCTCAAGGGTAGGGGATGTTTGTCTCTGTCTTTTTCTAGAAAAGAGTGGGGTGTTTATTTTATTGTTATGATTTTGTTGGGGAGATTTGGGTATATTGTTGGTAGAGTTTGCACGTGGAAATGGAGGAGGTGGTGGGGGTTCAGGAATGTGAAAAGTTTGTTTATTTTCAAATTATGAATTGGACAAAGGAGAATTTTTACTCACCTTTTTGGGGGAGTGGGACTTAAAAGGCACGTCTGCATTAATGACATCTGTTGGAGTTCCAAGAGGAGGGGTGGGGTCCACATCCATGCTTGGTGTGACCTCTGGTGAGACTCGGAATATCAAGAAATGGTGGTAACCAATCTGTTGTATCTTCAATCACCCTTGCTACAAATGCCTTAGATTTCCGATTGACAATGATCACTTGATCAATTTTTTCATGTGCATTGACGAGAACCGTCACCTTGCTAAAAAGTAAGTTTCCATCCTTTGCAGTGGCGAAAGACGGTTTGATAACTTTTCCGACAACAGAAGCAATTTTGTTGAAGACTGCTTGGTCCCATAGTGGTAAGGGGACCCCATATATATTTTCAGCGATAGGCGATTGGCGATTGGCTGATCAACGAAGATATCAACGAAGATATCAAACGAAGATAGCAAACGAATATGGCTAAACGAAGTTAGCAACGAAGATATCAACGAAGATATCAACGAAGATATCAACGAAGATATCAACGAAGATATCAACGAAGATATCAACGAAGATATCAACGAAGATATCAACGAAGATATCAACGAAGATATCAACGAAGATATCAACGAAGATATCAACGAAGATATCAACGAAGATATCAACGAAGATATCAACGAAGATATCAACGAAGATATCAACGAAGATATCAACGAAGATATCAACGAAGATATCAACGAAGATATCAACGAAGATATCAACGAAGATATCAACGAAGATATCAACGAAGATATCAACGAAGATATCAACGAAGATATCAACGAAGATATCAACGAAGATATCAACGAAGATATCAACGAAGATATCAACGAAGATATCAACGAAGATATCAACGAAGATATCAACGAAGATATCAACGAAGATATCAACGAAGATATCAACGAAGATATCAACGAAGATATCAACGAAGATATCAACGAAGATATCAACGAAGATATCAACGAAGATATCAACGAAGATATCAACGAAGATATCAACGAAGATATCAACGAAGATATCAACGAAGATATCAACGAAGATATCAACGAAGATATCAACGAAGATATCAACGAAGATATCAACGAAGATATCAACGAAGATATCAACGAAGATATCAACGAAGATATCAACGAAGATATCAACGAAGATATCAACGAAGATATCAACGAAGATATCAACGAAGATATCAACGAAGATATCAACGAAGATATCAACGAAGATATCAACGAAGATATCAACGAAGATATCAACGAAGATATCAACGAAGATATCAACGAAGATATCAACGAAGATATCAACGAAGATATCAACGAAGATATCAACGAAGATATCAACGAAGATATCAACGAAGATATCAACGAAGATATCAACGAAGATATCAACGAAGATATCAACGAAGATATCAACGAAGATATCAACGAAGATATCAACGAAGATATCAACGAAGATATCAACGAAGATATCAACGAAGATATCAACGAAGATATCAACGAAGATATCAACGAAGATATCAACGAAGATATCAACGAAGATATCAACGAAGATATCAACGAAGATATCAACGAAGATATCAACGAAGATATCAACGAAGATATCAACGAAGATATCAACGAAGATATCAACGAAGATATCAACGAAGATATCAACGAAGATATCAACGAAGATATCAACGAAGATATCAACGAAGATATCAACGAAGATATCAACGAAGATATCAACGAAGATATCAACGAAGATATCAACGAAGATATCAACGAAGATATCAACGAAGATATCAACGAAGATATCAACGAAGATATCAACGAAGATATCAACGAAGATATCAACGAAGATATCAACGAAGATATCAACGAAGATATCAACGAAGATATCAACGAAGATATCAACGAAGATATCAACGAAGATATCAACGAAGATATCAACGAAGATATCAACGAAGATATCAACGAAGATATCAACGAAGATATCAACGAAGATATCAACGAAGATATCAACGAAGATATCAACGAAGATATCAACGAAGATATCAACGAAGATATCAACGAAGATATCAACGAAGATATCAACGAAGATATCAACGAAGATATCAACGAAGATATCAACGAAGATATCAACGAAGATATCAACGAAGATATCAACGAAGATATCAACGAAGATATCAACGAAGATATCAACGAAGATATCAACGAAGATATCAACGAAGATATCAACGAAGATATCAACGAAGATATCAACGAAGATATCAACGAAGATATCAACGAAGATATCAACGAAGATATCAACGAAGATATCAACGAAGATATCAACGAAGATATCAACGAAGATATCAACGAAGATATCAACGAAGATATCAACGAAGATATCAACGAAGATATCAACGAAGATATCAACGAAGATATCAACGAAACTCAACTAATTGATGCATCTAGTGCTGAATTGATGGAGGAGGGGCTGAATTTGACTGATCAGTCGAAGGTTGCAGCCATGGATAAGTTATTGGCTGAAAACCTTGGAAAAAACCCTAAGTTGGGGCACACCAACGTACTGCCACCACCGGCCACCACTGGGCTGGTGACTGGCCAGCATGGAGGTCCAATTGATACTTCTGAGTCCCCGGATACTCCTGATCAAGAACAGTCCTCTGAAGAGAGTGAAGAGTCTGAAGAGAGAGAACATATATTTGACTTTCTTAAGGAGGGCATGGAATTGCTTAATGATAGCGACAAACGACGACTCTCTAAAGATCAAGTGGACGTATTGAATAGGATGTTAGTTGAACATTTGGCTGAAATCACTAATGTTGAGGGCTCGAGATCACAACAACGACCTATTCCACCGGATGAAACTGAGAAGTTTTTTGGTATTCAAGTTGAAAATGATTCTCCTAATGCTGATCTTGAAGATGATAAACCCAGAGACAATTATGATGATATGACTTCTTTTGAGAAAGTGGCTGATTCTTGGAGTAATAATGTTGTTTCTACTGTTGATAAAGATAGAGATTTGAAGGATTTGAGTGGTGATGGTCAGAAATCACATGTCGATTCACCTTTGCATGATTTTCATGGTAAAGGTGGTGCTAATAGTGTTCCTCCTATGCCGGGTCCTCCAAAATTTCCTCCTGATTGTTCTTACTTTAAGCCTGCTTCTGATAATGCTAATGACATCCCTCTTGTTTTTGATCCTACTTTAGATAATGTTCCTAAACATGATGTTAACCCTAATGATCTTGCTGGACATCCTGATAGTCCCAAGACACAGCAGCCACGTTCTTATGCTTCTATCTTTCAAGAGGCTACTAACATACGTAGGACTGGGAAGCTTCGATTTATCCCTCCTGTTTTCACCGAGATAGGTTATAAACATGCTATTATTCCTGATGATCTCATTATTAAACAAAGTGAGCACTGGTTGTTGACCTTGGTTGGTTGTTTTGTTGGAAAGAGACCTGCTTTTCCTTTTGTTCGTTTTCATGCATTTCGACTTTGGAAAAAGTATGGTTTAGTTGATGTAGTGTTGAACAATCAGGGTAGGTTCTACTTTAAGTTTGATAGTACTGAGGGTTTGGATTTTGTGATTAATAATCGACCTTGGCTATTTAATGATGTTCCTGTTTTGTTAAAGAAATGGGAAGTTGGGATTGAGAATGATAAGATTATACCTACTTCTGTTCATATGTGGGTTAATATATATGATTTGGATTCTAATATGTGGGATTATGACATTATGAGTCACATTACTAGTGTTATTGGTGTACCTGTTACTTTGGATAGATTCACGGAGGAAATGATTGAGAAAAAGTCGGGGAGGGCTATGTATGCTAGGGTGTTGATTAAAGTAAATGCCGATCATGATATTCCAGCTTTTGTTGAGGCACGTGTATTGGGTAAAATGCAGAGATTTAGATTACAGTATCTCTGGAAGCCGGATAGATGCTCTCATTGTGCTGTTTTTGGGCACAAGTTTATTAATTGTGTTGAAAGGCCAAAGTCTACTGAGGAAATGGAAGCTGGGGCACCAAGAACTACCCAAAATAATGTAGCAGGTCCTTCAGGCACTAAGACACATGATAAACAGGTATCACATGATGAGCAGGGCTTCCAGCAGCCCAAGAGGAGAAGGAGAAGGTCCAAGAAGGCCCAAGAGGTAACAGGCACCCATATCCCTAAGCCCAAGGTTAAGTATGTCCCTAAGAGACCAGAAAGACCTACCACCTCTAAAAGCAAGGCACTGACGACTGCTCCAGACAATGCAACACCTACAGAGTCATCCCAGCCAGTCAGGGAAACACCAGATACACATTCAGATACTTGTGCTATATCTCATCAGGATATTCCTTCATCTGCAGCACCAGGTGCCACCACTGGTAACCCATACGATGCTCTTTATGGGATAAATACTGATGATGTCCACATACCATCTGTCCCCAATATAGATCCTGCATATATTGAGGAGTTTGAGTCAGATACAGGAGAGACTGCCCAGTTCATGAAGAGGGATATATAGACTAGCTTTATTTACATTCTTGTTAATTAGATTGCTAGTCATAGATTCATTTGATAGATTCATGTGTTCTTGATATAGTTGGGTGATCTGAACCTGTCCAGTCACCTTGCTGGTTCATTTCCTGCATCATGGGTGTCCTTTATTTACTATGAGGGGGCCCATGAGGGCATTTTTCTTTTGAATTGGTTGACACTCTGTCAATCCACTTGTACCTAAACTTCTTGTAATAATCCTTTTTGGGTGATTTATAAAAGCTTACCGGGGTTTAAATTCCCCTTTACCCAAAAAACCCCATATATATTTTGATTTCAGCGATTCTTCCAAAAAGGCGATCTTGGCCGTTCCATATTTCAAATTTAGAGAACCATTTTTGTAAGAAGGAGGCTTTGTCTTCCATGAACTTCTCAGCAAGTGGAGAGGCGTTGAATGATAATAAGATGGTGAGACCTCCCACATAGGAGATATAGATGTTGGTTGCAGGATCGGTGGAGTTGAAAATGGTCTCGAGATTTTGGAGGGTGGTGATGTCTTTAGCAGTTGCGATGATGGATGATTTGTTCCAAAAGGAAGGTGTTTGAGGTGACATATTCGTAATGTCAATGGAGGCAGATTTTTGGTGTTGGTGAGGTGTTTTGAAAAGCATGTCACGATAGGAGCAACCAATGGTGTTATGGGGATAATGGTGGTGATATGATGGGGGTCGATGGTGGTTTGCTTGGTGTGGGTAATGATGCATAGAGGCGGTTTGGCGGTGCATAGTTGTGTGTTGTTGATGGGTTTGTCTGGTTGAATGGTTGTTTTGGGTGGGATTTCCATGTTTATCGAAACGGGAGGGGTAAACACCAAGGATTAAATCTTGGCATTTCTTATTCTGAAGCGAGTTTAGGAGGGCTGATGGATTCGAGACATTACGAAAACGAATGAATCCAAAAGGGTTGTTATATTTGTCTCTTTTTTTTGGCGACATAGGCATCGAAAAAGTTTTCATGGTGATGGAAAATCTGTTTGAGATCAATACTAGAGATGGTTGCAGGTAGGTTGTAGACAAAGAAGGTGGTGATGGTGGTAGGGTGTTGTCTCTTCCTGTGCTTGACTTCCTTCCAGCCTTGATCTTCTCCTGTTGCATTTGGCTGCCGGCGGTTGTTATCTTCTCCGGTTATGTTTGGCTGCCGGTGGTTGTTTTTTGGGGGAGGGGGTTGGTTTCTCTCACTCTCTCTCTCTCTCTCACATAGTTGGGTTTTTTTTAGTAGTATATATGAATACAAGGCCGGCTATATGGTGGCGCAGGGGGTGCTGGTGAGCCAGACCCACCTCTTGTAAGGGCCCATACTTTTTTTAAAGTTCTTTTTATTTTTATATACATATATGTGATGGGGAGTGATATTTATACAACAAAATTTAGTCATCTACAACAAATATACGAAATTTATTACGCAGTGTATAACTGAATTATGCAGTATTTGTTGTAGATGACTAAAATTTGTTGTAGCAATATCACTTCCCATATGGGATATGTCAATGGCGGAAAGTTTACAGATCGGGAACAGATGGGAACGATGACCCCAACTTTTTGTTTTTTATTGTCCTTTTACAAATAATATCCTTGTTAATGTTTCAAGTTTCATAATTTACCCCTGTACTTTATGGTTAGCTTTTAGCTTTTAACTTTAGTTTGATATCTTTTTATATTTACAACCTTTAACACTATGACATCATATTTGGAAAAAACACTTCGTTTTATTTATTCTCTCTTATAAGTTATAACCATGTTATAGAAATTACTAAATTGTCTTTTCCTTTAAATCTATTATATATTTATATAAATAAAAATGATGATGTGGTATTAATATACTGAGATAACAATATGGGGGTTAAAGGTAAAAGTGGTTCAATGTAGTTAGTTTGGTGAGTTAAAGATGGTCTAAGGAAAAAAAAAATGCAAGGAGAGCCGCATGATCTATTTAAAAATAGATATACACTAGAACATATATATATTGTCATAATTCGTTTTTATTGTCGAAAACATTTATCGTAGTAATATTATGCTATTATATTTTACTATTGACTCGTTATCGTAGAGACCCACTTTTTATTCTCGAGTCAGGTCTTGAAAACTTTTTAAACTCTCAGAGACGGCACTGTATGAATAACAAGTGTTAGTAATTAGTTCTTAAGTTAATGATTCACCATAATGCATATCACATGGTTTGATACCAGACCTCCACATAAGAAACCTTTGAAAGAAAAACTCATGACCAGTTCACCTACGTGGAATTGGCTTCATGTTTTTTTCTTGATCGGCAAAAACATGATTAAAATTTACAGTGTCATTGATACTAATTTTGTTATAAATATTAGATGGTTGTATGTATAACTATTTTGTTCTTAAAATGTAGCAATTCAAAATAGTTTTAGGGCGCGTTTGGTTCACAAAATGTTTTTGGAAGGAATGAAATCTTTCAAAGGAATTGGAATTTGACGGAATGTTTTTGATTTTTTGAAAATTCAAGTGACGGAAGGAATGAAATTCCTTCCTCCATCCCCAAGGAATGGAGATTCCATCAAATGATGGAATGTTTACATTCCTACGGAATGAGATTCCCTCTTCTTTGAACAACCAAACGCACTAAGGAATGGAATTCAATTAAAATTCCATCAAATTCCATCAGATTCTGTGAACCAAACGCGACCTGAGTTTCAGCTTCAACATATGTAGATGTATATACCAATTTAAAGAGCAAACAAATAGTCATAGCTTACAAACTCCATGGACGAATAAAGAAATGTTTAATGATATGTATATGTATGTATCAATGTATGTGCGTACCTTAAAAAAAAAATGCAAGGAGAGCCGCATGATCTATTTAAAAATAGATATACACTAGAACATATATATATATATAATTCGTTTTTATTGTCGAAAACATTTATCGTAGTATATATATATATATATATATATATATATATATATATATATATATATATATATATATATATATATATATATATATATATATATATATATATATATATATATATATATATATATATATATATATATATATATATATATATATATATATATATATATATATATATATATATATATATATATATATATATATATATATATATATATATATATATATATATATATATATATATATATATATATATATATATATATATATATATATATATATATATATATATATATATATATATATATATATATATATATATATATATATATATATATATATATATATATATATATATATATATATATATATATATATATATATATATATATATATATATATATATATATATATATATATATATATATATATATATATATATATATATATATATATATATATATATATATATATATATATATATATATATATATATATATATATATATATATATATATATATATATATATATATATATATATATATATATATATATATATATATATATATATATATATATATATATATATATATATATATATATATATATATATATATATATATATATATATATATATATATATATATATATATATATATATATATATATATATATATATATATATATATATATATATATATATATATATATATATATATATATATATATATATATATATATATATATATATATATATATATATATATATATATATATATATATATATATATATATATATATATATATATATATATATATATATATATATATATATATATATATATATATATATATATATATATATATATATATATATATATATATATATATATATATATATATATATATATATATATATATATATATATATATATATATATATATATATATATATATATATATATATATATATATATATATATATATATATATATATATATATATATATATATATATATATATATATATATATATATATATATATATATATATATATATATATATATATATATATATATATATATATATATATATATATATATATATATATATATATATATATATATATATATATATATATATATATATATATATATATATATATATATATATATATATATATATATATATATATATATATATATATATATATATATATATATATATATATATATATATATATATATATATATATATATATATATATATATATATATATATATATATATATATATATATATATATATATATATATATATATATATATATATATATATATATATATATATATATATATATATATATATATATATATATATATATATATATATATATATATATATATATATATATATATATATATATATATATATATATATATATATATATATATATATATATATATATATATATATATATATATATATATATATATATATATATATATATATATATATATATATATATATATATATATATATATATATATATATATATATATATATATATATATATATATATATATATATATATATATATATATATATATATATATATATATATATATATATATATATATATATATATATATATATATATATATATATATATATATATATATATATATATATATATATATATATATATATATATATATATATATATATATATATATATATATATATATATATATATATATATATATATATATATATATATATATATATATATATATATATATATATATATATATATATATATATATATATATATATATATATATATATATATATATATATATATATATATATATATATATATATATATATATATATATATATATATATATATATATATATATGTATATGTATGTATCAATGTATGTGCGTACCTTAAAAACTTTCCAATTGCACAAATAAACTATAATTTATAAATTAAATAATGTCATTATGTCATAAATCATGTGTTTTATAGTGGTACCGGTTACATCTTAATCCACAACCAACAGAAAAAAGATTAATAAAAGAACCATCAAAATATATAAAAATGGAAAGTTGGGAGACAGAGTAGACTTTCCATGAATGGATATGATTACTCCACGTCGGTCATTCGACATTTTTTATTAAAAAAACCTCGTACATTTTCATTGCCGACATCTCAACAGCTCCCCAACATCCGAGATGGCCCCCACCTCATTCGTCTTTTCCTTGTCTTGGACTTTTCTCCTTTTATAATTTTGAACAATTGGTAGTGACGTGGAATAGGTATCTTATTCGAGATACAACCATGATTGTTTATAGTACCGGAAGGGCTTGGCTCCCTGGGATTGACTATTCCTGGAACAAAGTGAAGTCAATCAACTCGGAGTTGCAAGCAGCATAAGAAGGAAGTTTGACTGCGGCACGAACGAGTAAGAAGAAAGAGAGGAAGCAAGGGCAGGGGGCACGCCTTTTCTCAAGCAAGATAGACCGACCCATAGAGAAGAAAGCTCGTGAAAGTTTCGAAGCATGATTAATAATTATAGGATAGGTAAAAAAGTGCCCTCATAACGAATAGGGAAACCAGGTTCAGTCGAAAGAGAAATTTATTCTATATATAGGTTTTTCCCAGAGTTAACGAACTTATTTCTCGTGCCTGAATTTCTTTGTCTTGGACACTTGACTGGTTTGTATTTCCAAAATATATAAATAAAACTAGGAAAATGTTAAATGCAGTTTTCTAGGGTTGCATTTAACGTGCATAAAAAAATTATACATTTCATATTAAAACCACCCTTGAAATTTATGATAAGTGTACAACTATTTAATGCATCTTAACGAACAGCCCTAAAGGCTTCGTTTAGCAAAACCTATAAAACTATTTGGTTACGTTTTTGATATGTCTAATGATCTGGTGTTAATATATGACATGATCCATTACATTTTACCAAAAATAAATGAACTCTTTTAATTGTTTTTTTTCTTAGGTTCTTGGCAAAGCATGGCGACGAGCCAAAGATGTTAGCGCACACGACATATGACTCACGGTGATTCGTCACCCTCACACATTGATATGTTTTCACTTGCCTTTGACAATTTTCGAACCCGTGATATGCAGTCTTTATCTGTGGGTCAATGTGATTACATAATGGCGATGCCACTGGGTTTCACCACATTGGTTTCGATACGTACGAAGTAAGCTATAGTAATTGTCAATAAATACAAAGCTTACACCTTATTTATATACACTTAGGCACTTAGCAAACTCAATTAGTTCTTCATACAAAGTTATAGATAATGGCACATTACGCCCTTCGACACTTATCGATATGCAATGACACTTGTATCTTTGTTCATTTTAACGATAAATATGGGTTATGCGGCAACTCATTTTGGGGGAAAATAAACCCATGTCTCTATTATGTGACACATTTTGCTCAATACGAACATAAGACCTCATGATTGTTAAGTTCCCTAAATACCAATTTGTTTACTGATGTTTGTACCCCATTATCTTTACAAATACATGAGGATAACTAGCATTGTACCCGTGTAATGCGGCGACGGTGGTGGTGACGACGCTCTGGTGGTGAAGGCGACAGGTGTTGATGGCGGCGACTAATGGTGGTGGCAGTGTCGAGTGGTGTAAATTGATATATTTTAGAAGATAAAAGCTTAAAGTGTAAATTAGTAAGATAAGAGTTTAGCGTGTAAATTAGTTAATTGAGGACAAATTGAGTCATTTCTAATAACTTTTTCCATTAAAATGGGGTTCATTAAGGATAACTGAGTCATTTCATTATATATTTCTTATAATTATTTCTAAAATGAGTGGGGCCTATAATTTTTATAAAGGAGTAAATTAAGATACAAAAGAAAAAAATTGAGTAATTAATATCATTTTATTAGATTAATTAAGAAATTAGTTGCATCTTTCAACTACTTGAGTTTCTAGTAGCAAAATTTTATAATTTCAAAGTTTATTCCTTTGTGCTTAACTTTTCATGTCAGTTTTCGTCTCCTGGGCTAATCTACATTTAATCAACTTCCATGTCATTTTCAGATCACAACGTACTTCCTTAAACTACATTAGGAAACGACTAGTTGACAATTATCAATCGATATTCTTGCGAACATTGATATATCGCATAGTTTCTTGTAATCATATCGCCATGTCATTAATGCTAACCGTTGTAATTTCCAGAAACTGTGACTTGATTTGAGTATGATATATATCTAATGCCAACGAATTTGCATCTTCAAGATATAAGTAGCTAACACTATTAGAAAATATATATTACAAATATATTTCATCATGCATTCCGCACGTTAGTTAATTCCCACACTCATAAGTCATAACCGTTCATGTCGGGATCCGAACATAAAAGTCTACTTGATATATATATTAAAAAAAAAGTCTACTTGATATATTGTTGGACTAGTAGGATACTCATAGCCGGCTCTCTACCATATATGTGAGTTATGCGATCGCTTAATTGAGGCCCCTCATATTAAAGGCCTCTAGATTTTTTAGATTCCGGCTTTGGTATCTTCAATTTTGAATTATGTTTATGTTTTTATACTTACAAGAAATGATAGAAATTATGTTTATGTTTTTATACTTACAAGAAATGATAGTTCAAGGTCTGGGTAAAGCAACTATAGGTCAATAACATATTATATCGTACAAAGTCCGGATAAAAGATGAGGGTTGTCATAGACTTTGGAAAAGGACATCTAAAATTGGTTCCGCTTAAAGTTACCAAAAAGTTCCTGAGGATAATAAAACCAACATGGAACAGCACCAGAGGTACATAACTAATTACAATACGAAAGGGTAATGATATATCCTAGAACATCATGCCCAAAAATTCTTCTTCATAGCATGTGATAAAATCATTTTAGAAGCTTTTTACGGGATAACTAAAAGAATTAATCATTTTTCAATATGAAATCTACTAACGCCAAAAAAAACCCCAAACGTTGTGGATGGTCTAGTCAAGCAAAGGCTGGTAATATGATGGAGGGTAGTTTGGGAAATCAACGAAACACGAAGAAAAACATTCATAAGTGGTGACACGTGGCAAGATATAAATGGAAAAGAGGATTGCGTTAGTGAGATACGGTGAGGTGACCGGATTAGCCGGTAATGGAAAAGGTGGGGGAGGCGTGAAACTTGTGTTTGCCCGATATGGAAAAACATGAGAAGGGTTTTGTTTTAAAGTTTTGTGATTTTTCCTTGAGTGGAAATGTTTATATTGTCAAACCCACTTTGTTTTCTTTTCAAAGTTTTTGTAGTTTGTTCACAGGTTTTTA